>CM040241.1:259362819-259862819 GCA_022545495.1 Chrysanthemum lavandulifolium | reverse complement strand
GGGAGAAAATTATGTGATAAGAAATATGTTGTGTAAATGCAAAATGCAAATGAATCTTTGTGTTATAGACTTAACCAATGAATTAACGATACTTAATCGTTAGTAACTCGAAAAGACTTGTCCGGACGGGTAATAATTTCAAGCTATTTCGCTAGTGATGTAAACGTGTCTCGCAAAGGACTTGTCCGAGTAGAATGTACCATTCGAGAAACTCTTGGTAGACATGAACTCGACGGGTTTGACAACCTTTCGAGGTTTGTCTACACCTTCAAGGTAGTTATTAGAGCTAGTTGTCACCTAAAAGTCGACAATGTAACTCTTTAACTATGCAACGTAACCGTGTCTCATGGGGATTGTCTATGTTGAGTTGATCAATTCAAAAGTGCGAGTTTTTCCTCACTGCAAATAACCGCTAAAACTTTTAAGCACATGTGGAGGGGAGTATTTATGCAAAATCTCATCTCAACAAAGGGTACAAAATGTTTTCATTCATAAACACTGTGAGATTTTTCAAGTAAATGGTTTTATGGCAACATAGGTTAGTCATGGAGTTATAAGGTGACTAAGGTTAGGAATAACTGTCCCATGATCCGCCAGAGCGGATGGATCTACCCAAGGACACCACAAATAGTTAGAATTTAGAAGTCCTTAGGTATGATTGTAAAAGGAGAAAATGAGAATCGAGAGAAGGAGTTGAAGAATCAAAAGAAATGCAAAGAAAGGGTGAAAAGAAATAGCCCTCCAGTTATTCAACTTAGGCGGACACGGGTTCAATTCATATGCTACCGGTTGTCACTTGATGACACCGGTATTGAAGATTAAAAGTCGTCATGGACCCGGACGGCATGCACTAAACCTTCTTAGCCACTCAAGTTTCTCTCAACGTGCTTGTTTCATTCTCACAGGAACCCTACATACTCTATCGGCTTTCTCTTGAGATTGCTTGATATTGAAGAAGGAGACCTCTCCCTAGTCTCCGCCAGAAAACCAAAATGCACAATTAAGTCTAGAGCCACGAGATTCATCATAAGATCTCTTAAGTACACTTGACATTTCATCACTTGATGTTCAACAATAAGAACATCGGTGGTACGTTATCGAGTCCTTCACGGATCTTAGCAATGTCGAGAAAATTTATGAGAGGTTCATTTGTGATCCTCGGTGGTTGAATGGAAACTCCGCCGTGGTCTACATCAAACACCGACAACAGTCACTTCAAGAACTCCCCGGATTACGCTTAGTGTGTCTCAAACGGTTCTGATTGCCAGAAGTGATGCTTCGATGTACCTCAATGACTATCCGAATCAGATATGTACTTTGGTACATCGCGTTATCTCACTTGTGGGACTCAGCTCAGAATGACTTTGTGAGAATTAGAGTTGTGCTTTCACACTATGTCATAACACTCGAAGTTCAAACTTGTAAGTGCGAAACCGCTTATTACTAACCGCTTTTAATGTTTTCTTCTTATGGAAGCTCGAGCGGAATGATCGTGCAGATTCTTCACATGCTTATGCCAACATCATCACTAATGGAAGTTCTATCCAAAAGCAACACAAAGTCGAATGATTCTTCATCAATCCAAAGAATCTACAAAGTTAAAGAATTAAAGAACTTCATCGACTATTATCCAACGTTAAAGAGTGTGTGAGCATGTTGAAGAATGACGTGAGACACCGGAGCAACAAGGCACTGAAGCGCACTTGATGCGCACAACAACAACATACTATCGCTTTCATCACAAAGAACAATTATCAAAGAACAAAGTTAAAGATGATGATGAGTGTCTAAATACTCATCATTTTATACCGCTTAGAATGCCAAAACATCCGAAAACACTCGAAATACATCGAAATGATGAAAATATCACAAATAAGTGTTTTATGTGTTTTAAATGCAAAATACCAAAAACAATTGAAAAACGTATCAAGTTTGCATAATTGGCGCTTTAGTCCCCAAGTTTCAAAAGTTGTCAAAAATAGTCCATGGTAAATCAAAATAAAGAAAATATCATTCAAGGTCCCCGAAATATTCTAAGTTGTCAAAATGGTCCTTGAATGAATCTTTGGTCAAATGGCGAAAAAGTCCTTCAAGTTTGAAAATTGTCATAAATAGTCCTTGGATATTTAAAAAGTGAAAATTATCAAATATTATCCTTGTACTAATCATGAATGGCAGGATTGGTCCTTATTATAACTTTGAAAAATGGGCAAGATCAGTCCCTCAAGTTTGGCCGAATTGCATGAATGGTCCTTGTGTATTTAACATAACAAACGGGCCCTTGTTAATAACTTAACCCAAAAATCCAGCTAGCCCAATCCAATCCCAAGCCCAACTCCCACGTTAATAATAAAAACGGGTCAAACGGTCAAAATCCCGCCCAAAACCACAAACACTGTACATCTTCCTCTTCCTCAGCTGCAAACCAAAACTAGAGGTGGTTTTTCCACCTTTTCAAACTTTCCACCTCACCTCTACACCTGTTACCAACTCCTTAACACCTCCACATCCCACCAAAATGCATTAATTGATAAAACCTGCTTAAGACTACTTTTGGCGCCAAAATGCCACATGTGTGGTTTGGATGAAATTGATAGATCCAATGGCTGGAATGAAGTGGGAAATGTTTAGAGGTCGACACAAAGTAAAAAGGACCATTATAAAGAAAGAAAGAAGCAGTGTGGAAGGATATGTAGAATAGTTTAGTTTTTTACATGTCGTAGGTAGTGTAATTTTACATTTCCAGTGTATTTCAAAGCTTTCAAGCTCCTTGTTAAGTTATCTCAGTGTAATAAAAACTTGTTTTTCAGTTTCAATTTCAGTTCTTGTATACGAATTCAATTTATGCATATTTCCTTGTTCAAATTCTCAAAATAATCAAATGTTGTTATTAGTTGTTGCCAAGGATTGAAAAAGCTCACATAAGCTCTTATAAAGCTTCCGAAAGCTTTTAGAAACAATAAAATTTAGTTTAGAGTTAAAACCAAAATACCAAAAATTCACATAAAATAGATAGAAATTAAAAATCATTGACTATGGTGAATGAAGTCAAGCAGGTAATCTCGGATTGCTATTGGTTTAGAGGCTTAGTGGTAAGCCTATAGGAAGTGTCCTTTGATCTCGCCTCTCGCTTTTGTGCAACTTTACAAATTGTAAGCAATTTCCTTAAAATTTGAATTTCTTAGTATAAGTGTTATACTCTTGTTAATTTTAGCTTAAATCATTTAAATATAGTTAATATCGCTTAATAAATAGATTACTTGGTTTAAAAACTTGTTTTAGTACATTAAGCTTAAAAGCGCTTTTATAGGGTGTTTGGTTTATCGTAAACTGTTGAAGGTTGTTCATGTTATTGTTCTTAGTTGTTTCATGTCATATTAGTCCAATTTAGCTCAGTCAAAGCATAAAATTCAGTCCTTATTTTATAAAAAGTCAAAATCATCTTTAATTTTATCTTAAGTGTTAACTGCTAGGAATTTGGAGTACAAATTACATCATAGTTGCTTATAACCTGTTACTCTAGCTTAAATTTATCTTATTACAGCTTAATATAACATAATTAGTGAGTAGAGCTGATCATAAGTTCATAAAAGTCAACTTAGTTCATTTCTTCAAAAAGTCAAAATTTCTTAATAGCAGTTTTTGAATAAACTTACGAATTTTAGTGTGTGTTTAATACCAAGTTTTAGCTTATAATCTTTTGGGATATTAAAGTTTAGCTGCTCATCTTAATTAGAAAAATATTAGTTTATATCTACTTAACTTATAAACTGCTTATTTCTTTGTCTCTTTTAAGTATTTTTTCAAAATCATGCCCTGTGCACAGATTTACTAGCTTATATCACAGGCTCTCACAAAGCTCATTAGTTAGCTTAAACTTGTGTACCTTAGCTTTTTGAGAAGCTCACCTAGGTATCTCAAAGTTCCAAGTTTAGTTTTTCCATTTCTAGCTTATTTAATAAGCACGCAAATAGCTTTTTGTTTTGTCCATTTCTGTACACCAATTTGTCGGTGTTTACCACTTTTTCAAAAGCTTCTCACAAGCTTATTAGTAAAAGCCAAACTTTGTAATTTAGATTTTGGAAAGCTCATTAGTTAGCTTGTTAGTTCCAAGTGTTTGTTTTATTTCCTAACTTGTTACAATGCTTAAATATAAGCTTAAAGGTACCTAGAAAACCAAAAGTTACCCCGTGAACCGCTTAAGCTTGTGTTTATTTAGAGCTTATTTAGTGCTTATTTAAGTTATTTTGCTTATTCAGGTTGTCAAATTAGCTTATTTAAAGTTGTTTAGCTTAATTTCGGTTACATTTTGCTTAATTAATAGCTTATTAGCCATTTGGCTTAAGCTTGTGCTTATTCTTATTTTTGCTCATCGTTATAAACATAAGCTCAAACCGAGCTTATTAGTGGTTTTAGAAAAGTTATAGTTTTAAAATTTGCTTAATATCGTAGCTTAATCGGTTTCAAAAGAAAATCCAAAATAAAATATTTTGCAAAAGGGAGTTGCTTGGGATTCGAACACCGCCACCCAGCTCACCACACACACACGTTACCAGTTGCCCTTGGGTCTTTGACTGGTTATCCTTTGCACTATTTAATACTTAACCCCTTTTTGTCTCTTTAGCTTATACGAACTAATTAGCTTATTTACAGCTTATTAAATCAAGCTTTCACATCTTTTGTAATTTTCTTAGCTTTGTATTAGTATAAAGTATTTTATAAAAAAGTTTCAGAATTTTCTGAATAGTTTTAGTATTTTTAATCATTTAATTAGTTTAAAATAGTATTTAATTCATAATAAAAAATATAAAAGTCAAAAAATATAAATCTTTTTCTAAAGTTTTCTTTTGTCATATAGTAAGTAAGAAAATTATTTTACACTCGTTGGACTTTTATTTTACAAATTTTACGCTTTTTCTTATGCACTCGCGTAATTTTTATATATAACGACGCTTTCATTCTAGGTCACGCTTTTAGATAATTTAGGTTTACGCTTTAATTAAAATAGTTTATTTAAGTTATTTTGTTTTATAAATCAAGAAAAACCAACTTTAAAAATAGTGATAGCGTTTATTTAATATAATTTAGCTTTTTAATTTTCTTTAATTTGCATTTAAGCCCCTGTAATTTACAAACTTTTTCTTTAGGCATAAATATTCCAAATCTTCAAACCCCTTTCCCATTCAATATCACTCGATCACAGATTCGTCTTATTACAGTGTTCACACTTCGTTGGGACTTAACGACCCGGGGATACACTAAACTCCTCTGGATTTAATTGCATTTGTTTCAGACTGTTTTGACTTTTATTACGGTTGACCATTCACAAGTGGTTGACTAATAAAAGATAGACCGTTTGGAAGCAATCAAATTTTAGCGCCACGCCGGGAGGTGTGTCACATTACTACAATTTGAAGCATCGTTGTTGTTGAATATACACCCATTGTATATTTACCATCTTTGTCCATATTTCCTTGTTTTCATATAAAACCAAAATTATCGTGAAGTTAATTCGCTTGACGGATCGATTACCAAAAACATTTTTATTCAAGTTTTCAACAAACACAAAAACCCAAAAGATTTTCTTTCTTATTTTTACAAAATGTTATCCAAAAATCCAAAAATATCCATCTTTACCCTCTCACATCTTTGATTCTTCATCCCAACCCTCTCAGAACCTTTGATTCTTTCTATGTCTTATCATCACCCTCTTGGTTGTCAATGGTGTGGTGGTCCTTATAATGGTGGCAATTGCCCCGCTTGTAGCATGGTGGAATCGGAAACGGGTCTGTCTATAACCGTGATCCCTATTCCTACCATAACACAACCGATTTATTCCATCGCCTACCACATCATGAGACTCAATGCTTTCTCATTGTGATTACCGTGGTGGTTCACACTCCGCCTCGATTGTCAATCGGAAACACACTTGTCTATGAGCGGGTTCCTCGATAACAATTATGACTACCACACATATAACTCACAACCACATCGCTTTCTCATTGTGAGTATTGTGGAGGTCCACATCAGTAGCTCGATTGTCAAACAAGGAATCCATTTCCTTGTAACAATTACGACTCTTCAGATCATAACCAACCTCTACAAGACCAAATGAATCAGCACCACCTCACCTCAGCCACTTCCTCAAAATCTTCTCCTTGATCTTTTGGATTTAGTGAAGATTTGAAGGAATGTAAACATTCCCAAGATAATCCAAATGAGAAATCCATGGAAGAATTGTTAGTCAAGAGCGGGTCGCTAAATTAAATTCCCAAATTGCCTTTGAAAATCTATTAGGGAATCAATTGCAAAAGAAAAGGCAGCCAAATCTAGCTCTCAATTCCGCTTTCATTCCCGATGACGGTGATGATGAAGATACCCTTGATATTCGTCAATTTTGTATGTGTTCATCAAGTTCATCGGTTGAAATTCCTTCCATGAAAATCGGGAGAAAAGACTATGATGGAATTACTAGCGTAAGAACAAATGGAAATTGTAAAACATATGTATGCTAGTCCTTCTCAACTCCCTCGACCGATGTTATCACACCCGATATTCCCACTCACTCTCTCGAGCATGAGGGACGAGCATCTTGACACTGTTCCCGAAAAGGAATCGGACTAATTCATAAAGTCTAGTGTTGAGAACCATGTCCCAATTCCAAGAGAATCACAGGAATTCTTGATCATGTGTGTGATATCCTCCCCTCTTGTCTTCCAAAATGATCATATTGAGATGTTCTCGATTCGATGAGGACTATTCTTTATCTTGTGGAGACATAAGTTATATGGGGAATTACCTTCCGAGCTGTCACTTAAGAGAAGAGAATGATGAAGAATAATCCAAGACGAAGCTCTTCGCCTTACATTATTGAATGTTAATCTTCTCATTTCTAGAATCGAGGCTTTTAATGAAAAGCCTACTTCATATCCTATCCCCATTGAGGATAGTGAACTTTGTTCGATGATTCTATTCCGAATTGCAAACGCTCCATTTGATCATATGGGAGAGAAGATTAGTGGTATTACCACTTCTCATAATTCTCCCCGATTATGAATCATTCACTTTTGAGGAGTTCCCTAGTGAACTCACTCAAATCAATCCCGAATATGAATCATTCGCCTTTGAGGAGTTCTCCGTGAACTCACTCATATCATATCTCCACCGTAGTATGATAACTCTACTTTGATCTAGACACACCCGGACATGTCTAGACCAATTGAGCTTAAATGATGAAATTCATGCTATTATGAATTCTCCTTCTGATGATGATGAGTTAGTCAAGATTTTTATCATGATTTTCTTTCTCTTTTTCACCTATCCCGTGACTTCTCCTGTTCTTCACTCCTTCAGGAATGAAGACATTATTTTTGATCCCGGCATTTTCATTTATCATTTGTGAGCCGGTTCTATGTATATCTCATCGGTGTGGAAGTTTCACGTGCTTCAATGTTTATACAAACATCTTGAATGAAAGTCCGATGGAGATTGTCTCTTCCACTTACTTCCCCATGAACAAATTAATTCGGGTCGAGTCAAGCTAGCGACTCGGTAATCAAAAAAAGAGTTAAACATGGGTTTTCACCCGTGTACCCACCTTAGTGTGGGGAGATGCCCCACATGTTGTATATAGATCTTAAAAAAAAAAAAAAAAAAAAAAAATGAATGAATGAAAATTGTAAATATTAAAAAGAGAATAATTGTTGTGTTTCTACACTTAGCTAGTAATGTTATCTTTTTACGTTCAAGGATTCGCATAATAGCGGGACTTTGAATATTGAGGACAATATTCATTTCTAAGTGGGGAAATTCGCTAATTTGATCATAAATGTACCCTTTTAGTCCTTTTTCCCCAAAATGGCCAAATTTAAAAAATTTTTAGTGAAAGTACTATGTACTAAACACAACAAATGGTAATCACCCACCATGTCTAACCCACATAAGGATTGGCTAATCCAGAGCAAACGGCTCTTGGTAAAGATATCTCAAATCCGTTGATGGCTTGCAATTTGCCCAAAATTGTATGGTGTTCACCACCATATCTTTAATTAGTGAAGAGTTGACTAGCCCGCAAGTTTATGGCTTGTGGTAAAGGCGCTTGAAATCCATAATTGGTAATCACTCACCAAAGATAATATTGATAATTTATGTAAGAGTTATTAGTCCGTAGCAAACGGCTCGTAAAGACAAATCAAAACCGTTGAAAGTCGGTGATTTGCTCAAAATCATTTGGTTATCATTGTGCCAAGGTTCTTACTTGAACTGAAACAATTGGCTACTCCAGAAGTAATAGCTTTTGGTAAAGAGATGAAATCCATTATGTTTCTCAAAATATTGCTACGGACTAGCAATATCTTAGTGTGGGGGATTGATGAGTGTCTAAATACTCATCATTTTTATACCGTTTAGAATGCCAAAAACATCTGAAAACACTCAGAAATACATCAAAAATGATGAAAATATCACAAATAAGTGTTTTATGTGTTTTAAATGCAAAATACCAAAAACATGTAAAAACGTATCAAGTTTGCATAATTGGCAGTTTTAGTCCCCCAAGTTTCAAAAGTTGTCAAAAATAGTCCTTGGTAAATCAAAATAAAGAAAAATATCATTCAAGGTCCCTAAAATATTCTAAGTTTTCAAAAATGGTCCTTGAATGAATCTTTGGTCAAATGGCAGAAAAAGTCCTTCAAGTTTGAAAATTGTCATAAATAGTCCTTGGATATATAAAAAGTGAAAATTATCAAATATTATCCTTGTACTAATCATGAATGGCAGGATTGGTCCTTATTATAACTTTGGAAAATGGGCAAGATCAGTCCCTCAAGTTTGGCCGAATTGCATGAATGGTCCTTGTGTATTTAACATAACAAACGGACCCTTGTTATTAACTTAACCCAAAAACCCAGCTAGCCAATCCAATCCCAAGCCCAACTCCCACGTTAATAATAAAAACGGGTCAAACGGTCAAAATCCCGCCTAAAACCACAAACATCAGACATCTTCCTCTTCCTCACCGCAAACCAAAACCGAGGTGGTTTTTCCACCTTTTCAAACTTTCCACCTCACCTCTACACTGCTACCAACTCCTTAACACCTCCACATCCCACCAAAATGCATTAATTGATAAACCCGCTAAGACTACTTTTACGCCAAAATGCCACATGTGGTTCGATGAAATTGATAGATCCAATGGTCGGAATGAAGTGGAAATGTTCAGAGGTCGACACTAAGTAAAAAGGATCATTATAAAGAAAGAAAGAAGCAGTGTGGAAGGATATGTAGAATAGTTTAGTTTTTTACATGTCGTAGGTAGTGTAATTTTACATTTCCAGTGTATTTCAAAGCTTTCAAGCTCCTTGTTAAGTTATCTCAGTGTAATAAAAACTTGTTTTTCAGTTTCAATTTCAGTTCTTGTATACGAATTCAATTTATGCATATTTCCTTGTTCAAATTCTCAAAATAATCAAATGTTGTTATTAGTTGTTGCCAAGGATTGAAAAAGCTCACATAAGCTCTTATAAAGCTTCTGAAAGCTTTTAGAAACAATAAATTTTAGTTTAGAGTTAAAAACCAAAAATACCAAAAAATTCACATAAAATAGATAGAAATTAAAAAATCATTGACTATGGTGAATGAAGTCAAGGTGGTAATCTCGGATTGTTATTGGTTTAGAGGCTTAGTGGTAAGCCTATAGGAAGTGTCCTTGATCTCGCCTCGCTTTTGTAACTTTACAAATTGTAAGCAATTTCCTTAAAATTTGAATTTTTAGTATAAGTGTTATACTCTTGTTAATTTTAGCTTAAATGCTTTAAATATAGTTAATATCGCTAATAAATAGATTACTTGGTTTAAAAACTTGTTTTAGTACATTGCTTAAAAGCGCTTTCTATAGGGGTGTTTGGTTTATCGTAAACTGTTGTAAGGTTGTTCATGTTATTTTTCTTAGTTGTTTCATGTCATATTAGTCCAATTTAGCTCAGTCAAAGCATAAAATTCAGTCCTTGTTTTATAAAAAGTCAAAATCATCTTTAATTTTATCTTAAGTGTTAACTGCTAGGAATTTGGAGTACGAATTACATCATAGTTGCTTATAACCTGTTACTCTAGCTTAAATTTATCTTATTACAGCTTAATATAACATAATTAGTGAGTAGAGCTGATCATAAGTTCATAAAAGTCAACTTAGTTCATTTCTTCAAAAAGTCAAAATTTCTTAATAGCAGTTTTTGAATAAACTTACTAATTTTAGTGTGTGTTTAATACCAAGTTTTAGCTTATAATCATTTGGGATATTAAAGTTTAGTGCTCATCTTAATTAGAAAAATATTAGTTTATATCTACTTAACTTATAAACCGCTTACTTCTTTGCCTCTTTAAAGTATTTTTTCAAAATCATGCCCATAGGCACGATTTACTAGCTTATTTCATGTGCTCACAAAGCTCATTAGTTAGCTTAAACTTGTGTATTTTAGCTTTTGAGAAGCTCACCTAGCTATCTCAAAGTTCCAAGTTTAGTTTTTCCATTTCTAGCTTATTTAATAAGCCCGCAAATAGCTTTTTGTTTTGTCCATTTCGTACACCAATTAGTCGTTGTTTACCACTTTTTCAAAAGCTTCTCACAAGCTTATTAGTAAAAGCCAAACTTTGTAATTTAGATTTTGAAAGCTCACTAGTTAGCTTGTTAGTTCCAGTGTTTGTTTTATTTCCTAACTTGTTACAAGTTGCTTAAATATAAGCTTAAAGGTACCTAGAAAACCAAAAGTTACCCCGTGAACCGCTTAAGCTTGTGTTTATTTAGAGCTTATTTAGTGCTTATTTAAGTTATTTTGCTTATTCAGCTTGTCAAATTAGCTTATTTAAAGTTGTTTAGCTTAATTTCGCTTACCTTTTGCTTAATTAATAGCTTATTAGCCATTTGGCTTAAGCTTGTGCTTATTCTTATTTTGCTCATCGTTATAAACATAAGCTCAAACCGAGCTTATTAGTGGTTTTAGAAAAGTTATAGTTTTAAAATTTGCTTAATATCGGTAGCTTAATCGGCCAAAAAGAAAAATCCAAAATAAAATATTTGGCAAAAGGGAGTTGCTGGGATTCAACACCGCCACCCAAACCACCACACACACATCGCTACCGCTGCCTTGGGTCTTTGACCGGTTATCCTTGCACTATTTAATACTTAACCCTTTTTGTCTCTTTAGCTTATACTGAACTAATTAGCTTATTTACGTTTTATTAAATCAAGCTTTCACATCTTTTGTAATTTTCTTAGCTTTGTATTAGTATAAAGTATTTTATAAAAATGTTTCGTAATTTTCTAATAGTTTTAGTATTTTAATCATTTAATTAGTTTAAAATAGTATTTAATTCATAATAAAAATATAAAAGTAAAAAATATAAATCTTTTTCTAAAATTTTCTTTTGTCATATAGTAAGTAAGAAAATTGTTTTTACACTCGTAGAACTTTTATTTTACAAATTTTACGTTTTTTCTTGCACTCGCTGTAATTTTTATATATAACGACGCTTTCATTCTAGGTAACGCTTTTAGATAATTTAGGTTTACGCTTTCATTAAAATAGTTTATTTAAGTTATTTTGTTTTATAAATCAAGAAAACCAACTTTAAAAATAGTGATAGCGCTTTATTTAATATAATTTAGCTTTTTAATTTTCTTTAATTTGCATTTAGGCCTCGTAATTTACAAACTTTTTCTTTAGGTATAAATATTCCAAATCTTCAAACCCCTTTCCCATTCAATATCACTCGATCACAGATTCATCTTATTACAGTGTTCATACCTCGTTGGGACTTAACTACCCGGGGATACACTAAACTCCTCTAGATTTAATTGCATTTGTTTCAGACTGTTTTGACTTTTATTACGGTTGACCATTCACCAGTGGTTGACTAATAAAAGATAGACCGTTTGGAAGCAATCAATGACGTCAAAGCAAAACTGTTTAAAGAAAACAATTTCTCTACACTGGGAGATTGTTCTAATCAAGGCAATTCTTCTCACAAGAAAGAAGAATGTCAGAAGACGTCAAAGCTACTATTACATATGCACCTTAACCGTTCATATTCATTCATCACCAACACTTAGGGGGAGATTATTGGAATCACTCCTAAATCTAAATCAAGTGTTAGTGATTCATATGTAATAGTTAGCTTAATTATGGCCTTTATGTTTGTTATTAGCCTTAAGCTTATGTAGAAGGCCCATGAGCTTAGGCCCAAGCCCATAGGAGAAAGGAAGGGACTAGGAGTGTTGCCCTAGCTTCCTCCTATAAATATTTTGTATAACCCTCACTTGAGGGTTGGTTGTTCAATGCATTTCTCATTCACTCTATACGCTTAACCATTCTCATTTTATACGTGCGTGTTTGTGTGTGTGTTGTTCATCCGCCTCTCTTCTCTTCTCTATTTCTTCTCTTGATGCTTGTGTTGTAAAACTAGTGACCTAACAACTCTACCGCTGATCATGGCCTATTGTGGGACTGAATCTAGCAACATGCACAAAACAAGAGAAAATTACCAAAAGAGGCCCAAAATCCAAGGTTGGTCCATTTTCTATACACTATGCTTAGCATCTGTAAGAAAATAAGTAATGTTTGACATTAACGAGTAAGGCTCAGATCTAGAAATGTATGAACGGTACAAAACACCCGCCATGGCTGCAACCACATTGCCTATGGTGTGGCTACCCTGCCAAGATATGGTTGTCAGTCCGATAAACAATTTCAAGAAAAGTTTCATCATCGCCTAATTTAAGCATATATAATGTATGCTCATATAAAAGTAATTCTGTAAGCCCCTGGTTAGAAACGTCAGTTTTTCTATTAATGCAAGTGAAAGGTAAGGGTCAGATCTACAAATTTATGAACCGTACAAAACACCCGCCATGGCTGCAACCACATTTCCTAAGGTGTGGCTACCCTGCCAAGATACGGTTATGTAATTGTAGTCCGATAAACCATTTGCAGAAAATATTCATCATCGCCTGACTAAAGCATATAGAATGTATGCACATTCAGAGGCTTACTTTTTACTTGGGTAATTGAAAAAGATACACCAACAGATTTACCATATCCAAGTGATTTCATAGTTTTTCTTTTTCCACTTTTACGTTTCCCATATCAACAAAAAAACACACACACAACCCACAATCTGAACCAAAACAAGGCTCAGATCAGCAAAACAACATCATGACGTAACCACCCATGGCTGCAAAATAATGCTATAAAATTGCCATGCCAAGATATGGTACATCGCATTATTTGATTCATCGTCATCACAGCCTCTTACATATCACATCACCGCTTCCAACAAATTTTTTTTAGTCTATTTGAAATGATAATGATTGACAATAATATAGGTCGTGTTGTAGATCGTGAATATTTGCATGTGATTTTAGATTCTAAACTGCGCTTTGACAATAATATAGGTCGTGAATCAAGTGTCATTAAAACCAAACAAGATTGATTCTCGCTTTGGTAGGTGTGGTTTTCCTATTTAATAGTGGACGACTTAATTCAAGATTAACCCTACTTCACTTTATTCTAAATATGTCAAAAGGTAAAAAGCTACATTCAAGGTCGATGTCGATGATATGGAATGGTCAATCAAGGCACTAAAAGAGGTCATATTTCCGAGATTGAAGAGAGATATGGCCCAAATGTCGAACCAAGGATCAATTACCGCCTAAAATTCTAGAAGAGCTAAGACAACAAGTTTACATGGATGAACAAGTAGAAGGTGGTAAACCACGTGGTATCGTTAACATTAAGGTACCACATTGCGAGAAAGGCAAGTCACCTATAAAGATGTACCAAACCAACAAGGATCCGTCTCTGCGGGCCATAGTTGTCAGGATCTTTTCAAATACGGACGAACTGTTCGCCATTTATGTTCTTCGAAATCTTTTGTACATTAATTATTAAATACCAATGCTTATATAGAAGTAAATCTGTTTGCCATTTATGTTCTCACATAGTCTTAACAATCATATAAAAGTAAATCTGTTTGCCATTTATGTTCTCATGACATGAGAGATTTGATGTGACACTTAATGGACCATAGAAAAAGTACTAGAGAATGCCACATGTCATAATATGAATGGAGTCGAGCAGTTGAGCATGGCCTAAATGGGAAAGAGATGAGAAAAGTGTCTAGAAAATGGACCAAACTTGGATATTTGGAAAGTAAGGCTCAGATCTACAAATGTATGAACTGCATAAAACACCCGCCATGGTCGCAACCACAATCAAAGGTGTGGCTACCCCGCCAAGATACATGTGTCATTGAATTGTAGTCCGATAAACCATTTGCGTAAAATGTTCATCATCGCCGACTAACTAAATTATCGCCACTCTTATAGGATGATTTTAAGTGATCAAAGATTGCTTCTGCGAGATAAGTATTTATCATAAGTCATTCGTAATATGTGATAATAAAAGTAACAGACACCTTATTGACGCCTTAATGAAACCACGGGATGCCGTTCGTCACTTCGTCTACATAATAGAGCGACATTTGAGAGTCAAGGATCATTGTGGCCCAAAATGGGCTAACCATGACCCAATCAGCATCAGCAGGTCTAAAATGCATCATTAAATCCACAAACAATCCAACATGCTGTAATTTCAAAATTGAAACAGGATAGGCATTAGGTACGAAATACCCGCACATAAAACTTTGAACTATAGACTTGTAACAAATACGTACCACATCACTTAGCCAACCCCTGTGTCCCTCGTCTCTCCCTAATAATCCTAGCCAAAACTGCAGATTAGCAGTCGTCCCTCCGCCGCCCCATGGGAACATAAACAACTCCTTGTTCTTATTATTTTTTTGTTTATCCAAGAATAATTTTATTTCTGGATGTACAAAAGCTCTGAACATTTTCCCTAGACCATTACGACAGAGATTCTAAAATGTCCAATGGAAATAAGGATTATAATAAAAATATAGAAGCTATATCATTGTTATTAACATTATAAAAAAATGTTATCGCTAAATACCTCTTTGAACGGTTTGAGTTTGATTTCTTTCCCATCCGGTCCAATGACAGCGGGAAGTACAGGTTTCACATGTCGCCTTAGCGACCTTTTTGGTATAGTCGAAGGTTGTTGCATATATGGGGATTGCAAGACCTTGCTCAGCTTCCTCTCCCGTTCAAAAGGAACGCGTACAGTTGTTACCTTATTTTCATCGCAGTCAATAGCGTCAACATACTTCACATCACCAGGAGTGCTAATTACAGACTAGAGATGCACTCGACATCACTTGAACATGTTGGTCCTCGCCAAAAGAAGAACATCCCGAAAACAATTTATCTTGCGTGAGTACTGGTTAAATTTTTTATTAGATTTACATGTTCAACGAATATTTACCGGATTAAAAGGAGAGTCTGAGATTTGTGCCTCACTCATCATGACATTCTCATCCTGAAAAACAGGAGATTGTGAGTTTTGTGCCTCACTCATCACACCCTTCATTTGCACATCTTCATCAAATTTAACATTATTCTCATCCTGAAAAACAAAAAAACTTTGTGTCAATATCATGTTTGTTAAATTTTTATTATATTAACACGCTCAAAGTATATTTACCATGGATACAAAGCGATCGTAATTTTTTCCTCGCTCATCACACCCTTCATTTCCACATCTTCATCTACTTTAACAACATTCTCATCCTGAAAAAAAAAGTTTACTTTGTGTGAATGTCATGTTCATTTTTTTATTTTATTATATTAACATGTTCCGAGTATACTCACCATGCATACAGGAGACTGTAAGTTTTTGTCGTCACTCATCACGGCCTTCATTTCCACATCTTCATCAACTTTAAGAACATTATCATCCTAAAAAGAAGTTTACTTTGTGTTAATGTCATGTTCGGTTTTTTTTAGAGAAAATATATTAACATGTTCAAAGTATATTTACCATGCATAAAGGAGAATGTAAGTTTTTGTCCTCACTCATCAGATCCACATGTTGAACATGTTCAACTTCACAACGAGTCTCGACCTATAAAAAACATAGATATTTTTGAATGTGCGTGTTACCAGATTAAAAGGTGAATCTATCATTAGATTAAGCAGTCAACACATACTTACCGATAAAAAGGTGAATCTATCTGTTGGGGCTCGTTCATTTCTTGCTTGTTTGGCACATCTTGTTCAACGTCACAAACATTCCCATCCTAATCAAATGCACGTAAATGTACCAAAATATTGGGTATGTATTAACTCATAAGATGGATATGTAATTCCTAGCATACATTACCCGAACATCCGAGGATCTTGCAAAGGAGTCAAAAAGTCATTTATTACTTGCACTTGTTGTGAAGATAAATCGTCAGAGAACTCGAATATATCTTCTTGCACATTCGATTTGAATTAACATTAACATCCTTTACAACATGATCTACATCCATATCACCGTTATTTTGAGTATCGGTCTGAAAAATAAATATATAGTTATGTTAAGTACTTGGTCAACTAATTGATGTGTACCGAATACAGAAAAAACCATTGTTATAACAAACCTTTAAATCATCATCTACATCCATACTACCATCATTTTTAGTACCGGTCTGAAAAAAATAAAAGTTAAATTACATTTGTTAATTAGGATGGGAGATTTATTACTGTGTACATAAAAAAAAAGGATGAGAATGAGTAAGTCCCAATAGCAAAATATGGTTTTATTATACATAACAATTAGAAAACCATACAAACTTGGATTTACAAACAACTACAAAAAAACCTAGAAACTAACATACAAACAACTAGACAAAAATATACAAACTCAAACATACAAACCCTCCATAAGCTACAACTTAATACATCGAATAACTGGATGCGTAGGTAAGTAGCGATTCGCTGAAAGGGCTCATGAATAAGGACCCCGTCCGCTTCAACACGAAGATTAATAAATTCTGTGACCGAACTTGTAAGACTTCAAGAGTGTTATCCATTTGGTAAGGTCGATCGATTCAAAACCGGATCCCGATCTTCGTAAATCCAATTAATTTTAGTAAATGAGGAGTGAAATGTTAAATAGTGTTTTAAAGGATTTTATTTTGTTACCATCCAACATTATCTCCCATAAACAGTCCGTGCCACCGATCTCCTATCATGTTGCCGTAAATGACAAGAGACTCTCTTAGTTTTGAAATATAGAAAGGTCTTGGAATCCGAATACGTAAGTTGTAAGGTATATCTAATACCGAAAAGCTGTGGTTAACCAAATCAAAAGAGACAATCATATAAGATTTTTTAGAATAGCCTAAAGTCTGTTGAGAAGCCACCCAATAAATAAAACTACCTAATACAGCCTGACTTGACTGTTTAAGTCGGATTGACTGACAATCAATATGTTCACTTTCTAACTTCTTCCAGCGTTGGGAGCTCAATGTAAATACTGAAACATTCCATGTTCCATGTCCATCAAGCGGATATGAAATCCTTAAAATGGTAGGGTCAAAGTGACCGGATTAACACCAAAACCGATAACTACTTTATCGATTTAGATTGACTTAACCAACTAGGGAGAACTATAGCAACTGATTTTCTTATTGACGGGTTCCAAAGAACAGCCATCTTAAAAGAATCAGAAAAACACCACAAACCATGAGAGGTGCCAATTGGCAAAAGATTCAAAAATCTGAGACTTGTATTACAGATGACTTTAGGAATACTTGTAAAAAAGAGACGTTGCTGGAACTGTTGGAATCACTCCTAAACAGTATTTCAAGTATTTATATTTCATATGTAATAGGTAGCTTTATTATGGCCTTTATGTTTGTTTAAGGTCTAGCTTATGTGAAGGCCCATGCTTAGGCCCAAGCCCATATAAGAAAGGATGGGAACTAGGAGTGTTTCAGCTTCCTCCTATAACATTTCTTGTAAACCCTCACTGAGGGTTGGTTGTTCAAGTTTTCTTTTCACACATATTCCTACGCCTAACCGTGCTACTCTTATCGTGTATGTGTGCTTGTTTACTTGTTCAATCGCCTTATCTCTTTCTATATTACTTGTGTTTGTAAAACTAGTGACCTAACAAAGGTATCAATCGCCTACTAGTTGGGTGAATCTTGTTTGTTTTGAAGTGGGTTTCGTCCCACGCCTAAACGCACCTTGATACTTTGGTTCGCTTAAAAACATCTTTTTACACTTTTGAATCCAAGATTCTTGTCCTTTCAATGTCTTAAGGTGTTAAAATACGTGTTTTGGCAAAAGTTTCAAACTTTATGCGTGGATAGTTGTTTTTGAACGTGTTTTGAACGTGGGTCTCATCCTACTCAGAATCGCTTTAGAGACTTTGGTTCATCAAGTTTTACACTTTCGTGTATTTTGGTGTTATTGAAGCTATTTTATCCCACAAAACCGGTTTAGAAACAATTTTGGACGAAATCATACTTACGAGTAAATCTACGCGTAGTAAAACCCTAAAACCACGCGTAAGTATCTCCTTGGTTTGATCTTTATTTTCGTGGTTTATTCCGTGTTTTCTTAATTGGATAAGTCCGAAAATACGTCGACTTTGGATATCTTTGCAATCGTGATAGTGTAAAGATCACTGGGATAAAACCCTAAACTTACGCATAAGAGCAAAGCTTACGCAGAGAAAATCCCACGATAAGATTCATCTTACGCGTAAACCTAGTCTTACGATAATGGAATCCTACGCCTAACTTTCTACGCCTAACTTATCGCTTACGCATAACTTTAGTCTTTTTCCCTACTTACGCCAGAAGCTAAACCTACGCGTAACTCTTGATTGTTACGCGAACTTTGGTGGTTTTACGCATAAGTGCTACTTGGTTTATTGTGTTTTCTACGCCTAAGGATACTTCATCAACAAAGGTTCATTCGACTACAAAGATCCATCAACACAAGTTATCAAAAAATCAAATTTTGGGAGGAGACTAAACGCTCAATTTTTACGAGATTCAAATTTTGGTTTAATGTGAAAATTTTGGTCAAAATTCAAATTTTGGGCCTAAATTCAAATTTTTCGTCAAATTTGGCGCCAAAATTGTCATTACTCAAATTTTTCCTACATCCTTAGAATTGAATTTTATAGTGAATTTCAAATTTTGAGAGTCAAAAGTTTTCAAAATTATTTTGGAGGAAATTGCAATTCACTATATCGACCTTCCGTGCTATATCGACTTTGCACCTTTTCTTCTCTTTGATTCTTCCGCAGGGAGTGTAATGGATTCGATCATAAAGATCCATTTGTGGCATTGAAAGAAGGATTCATGGCTATTCAACCGGCATTGAAGCGCCGACATCATCAAATTCCCGATATCCCGCAATGTAAGCTAAGTGAAAGAGTTGATGTACATGAAAGGAATGCTCAAATGAACGCTGAGAATGTTGTGACATCGCATCCGTCGTAATGCGGACAATGAGGTTATAGCATTGAAAAGGTGATGACAAAGAAGCAGATCCGGAGAAGATATCATACTTAACTACGACACCGAGCCCAACTGTGACGAAGAACAAATGGTCGAGGAAGATATCTTACCCACCTATGACACCGACACGTAATGTATGGTCGAGGTACACCCATCGTTGATCATATTATGCCCGCAAATGCGATACAACATAATCGAGCAACCCGAATTCAAGAACGGCGAAAGGTTGACCAGGTGTCGCATAATGTCCGCATAACTATCTCATGTCCGAGCCCTTACTTGTTAACAATTCAATCGAAACGCCAAATCAAACTCTTGAATCAAATCATTCTTTCAAAAGACCATTGCTCGCTTTCATAAAGATTTTTCAAAACTAGAGGCACATTGCATCTCTTTTGAACTTAAATTACAAAACAAATCTTTTCCTCGTAACACAATGGTCACTTTCAAATGAACAAAGTAATCGTGTGGATTTATTAGTAAAAGAAAATGAGCATTTAAAGGCTCAACTTCAAGCAAAGGGCTTGCACATGTTGCTTTACAAAACAAATCGAGAAGATTCATCGACAAGAATGTGGATACTAATTTTGCAAAACCAACAATCTTGGGGAAATCGCTCTAAAACCAATCGAAAACAATCGCAGTTAGACAACCAACCGCTTTCAACTGAACGCTCAAAATTGTCAAAACCACGGTTTGCCTCCCAAGTTGTTGAGAATAATCATTTGTCAAAACCAACACCCCACATTCCGCCAATGAATAATGCTTCGTTCTATTAAATCTGCTTCATATACTTGCTTCTATATCTCAACAAGTAGCCTCCCCGCCAATCTAGGACTAGTTCAAATACGGTGTCTAAACCGAGCATTAAACGAAAGATTCATATGATTCAAATGACGCGCATACAAGAACCGTGATCTTGAAAAGGCTAGAAAAGGGCACTACTCCAAAAGGATGGAATCTTAGGTTCACGACCTAGTGTATCACCTTCGAGTGTATTATCGAACACCGCTTGTAGTAGCAAACCAAAACCTAAGTTTACTCAAACAGTTAGAAATAAGCCCGTTGCTCTAAACGTAAAATTTCGTAAACCTAATAGGTGGATCAATATCGACGCAAATTCTTCCCAAAAGAAGTTTCAACATCCCTTAGATCTAACCTTAGATGGATACCAACGGGTAGAGTTTTCAAACTCGCCGGTCTTAGGTGGATTCCTACATGAAAAATACTAAGTAGTTGCACCAAAACAAGTGTGATACCTCTACATCCATCCGTGAGGCAGAAAGGAAATCATCAAAATAGCATGTTCAGTGTCAAGAAGATAATTGACACTACATTTTTATGCCTCTAACACCGGAACCCGCTACACTTGGGATCCATGTCTTTCTTCCTTGCCCCCTTCTATTTTTCTATGCAGTACAAATCGATATGGCTCCCATCGCAAAACAACAGAGGACCCGCTTCTCACCGTAAAAATATCATGATCCATCGCTTGTTCCACCATTGTACTTAATCGTCATGAATTGAAATATTGCTTGCTCCTCCGGTTAAAGATTCTCGCAAAATTGCAGCTTCGTATGTATCGAATGTTTCACGCACAATCGATAATACTCTAATTTCATATACACCGAATCTACAACAACAACCGAATCTTCGATAATGTAAGATCAAACTGCCTCAACAACAATGACACAAATGATGATCAACATTATGAACAGAGAAGTTTTATCATCAGCTGACTCTCTCGAAATATTTTTGGTACTTCACACTTGTTCGATCAATTGACATACATGGTTTCATTGCCTCCTTATACATGGTTTCATTGTCTTCAATTCATCATCAACATACGTGGTGTATGATTCTCAATCATTGAAAACATCGAGGGGAGAGTGTGTAGGTGGTCATTGCTTCCTTGTTATTCTACATGCTTTTTGCGAAACCCAATGCCTTCTTGAATTCCTTCAATTAGGGGAAGAAATAAGACGATCCGTGGCTCAAACGCCTCAATTTGGTGTTGTCGCCTCAATTTCACGGTGATCTTGTGTGAAGTTAACCAAATATGATGTTATGATGCCTCACACACGGTCTTGGTATCTAAACATGGAATATTAACAGTGATTAGTATTACGAAGACCACAACATCTGTGGGAAAGTCGATCATTTCGCCTTCATGGTTTGTTTGGTGTGATGCGCCTACATACGTGAGAAGATCTTGTTGATTTCGGCATGTTACCCTCGAACGGATCTTCCGCAATTAGTTAGATTTTCTTTGTGTGGTTTATCGCTCATCTACAAATTCCGCGATACCGAAACCTTCAAAAGTTAGAGGAAATGTAGACTTCATCAAAGTTTCAAATCACTAATGACGCTTGTCACTTGGGGAAGTCGATTCTGAAACTTCTTCATAATGGCTTCGAGTATAACAACTTAGAACCCGTCACAACCGCTTAAACTTCCTCAACCCCATCATCACCGAACAAAGCCCCCACCACTCGTCAACAAATGGAAAGGTTATTTACCCTCTGCTCAAAGGACGATATTGATGAACGTGCTATGTGTATCCGATGTTTCACCGCACAACCCGATAATTTTCCTATACCGATACACTGCTACAACAACTATCGCTTGAAGATGCACCACACCAGCCGACTCCAACACAACAGCTTGAACACACCGCCCAACAATGATGAACCACCGATGATATTCTCAATGAAGTACCCCACCGCAGATTTTGATCCAAATGCGTTCTTCAACCCGCTTGCTAATGAGATCGCCGCACTGGTGTCGCGGAATCTTCAACAAACCATTTGAATCCTCGAATCGCAAAATGTATACCAACATCAACCCTCTACACACCGATGGACAAAAGACCATCCTCCGCTAACACTATTGGCAACCCGAATCAACCAACCGTTATTAGACAACGCTTTCACACGACGGTGAACATTGCATTTATGCACTCACCGCCCGCCAACTGAGCCTAAAACATTAAAACGCAATGACAAAAGACAACCGGATTGAATCCATGCAGAAGAACTCAACCAATTCAAACGCCTTGAAGTATGGAATCGGTTGAAAGACCAACAGGGTCTACGCTATTGGTCTAAAATGGATTTGGAAAACAAATTGATGTCAAGGGAACGCCATCCGAAACAAGTCACGCCTAGTTGCTAAGGGTTATCGCCGTGAAGAGGAATAGACTTTGAAGAATCTTTTGTCTCGGTTGCTCGCCTTAAGGTCGTTTCGGATATTTCTCGCGTCACGCTCATATGAATATGACGGTTCATCGATGGATGTCATGATAAGGTTTTAAAAGGTACCATTTTGAGGGTCGTTTAAGTCCTTATTTGATCACTTTGTATCCGTTATTGCTTAATATCGCTCCTTTTCACTTTTTAGGTCTCGTGAAGGCAAATGTCGGAATGGCACTTATTTGGACGAAAAGCGCGAATATATGAAGAAAATGGCCAAAGTCGAAATCGACACTCACAGCTGTCGAAAGTATAAGGCGACGGCGTCAAAAGTGCTATTACGACGCCGTCCCAAAATTATTGTGACGGTCGAACTCAAAACTCGTGTTTTCAAGAGACGGCGCCTAGTTGTGGAAGAGTAGGCCGTCGCTACTCGGGACGGCCTAGATGCGATCCGCACGACGCCGGTCAAGAGGACGGCGTCACGGACATAAGGTGACGCGTCGCAAGGTTAACGCGCCAAGACGAAACCCTAATGAGCGGCGACACGGCCACTAAACATAAGGTGACGCCGTCGCAATTGTAATCTTATATATAGAATCCGAATTTTTCGCCTTTGTGTGGAGAGTCTTTGGAGTAAAACCTAAACCGAACCTAAGGTGTCTTGTACAAGATTTTAGGTTTTTAACCCTATCTTACACCAAGATAAGTCTTTGCTTCATTAATTCAATTATGTCTTTGATTATTTGTGTGTATGCTTGCATGTTCTCCATGTCCGGCTAATTTATTTGTGTGTTTGCTTAGGAAGTATGAAACTTAATTATTAAATATTGATTGGTTGTTTCTTATCTTAGTTGATTAATGATCTAGTAATGCGATAGGTCATTCGTTGTGTACTTATTGCTTGATTCATCTTTGTGAACCTTAGAGTATGATTACCGAGCGATTGTAGGCTAAACCATCCAAGAGCGCCTTAGAGTAGGAGTCTATAATCTCTAAGTGGATTTGTAGACAAGACCCTTTGGTAAGTTCAAAGAGTTAGGGAGAAACGACACCCTACAACTTAGAAACACAACGCAACTAGGAATAAGACGTGACACTCAACCATCAATAGGAGATAATTAAGGAGTAATACAAACTAAGTAAACACATCTTTAAACTATCATACGAGCACACATTAATTAGACATAGACTCCCACAACCTTAGTTTAGATAATTAGATAATAGTAGAGTAATCGGTAGAAATACCAACCCCCAAATCCAATACCCAGATTCGTACCTTTCCATTTTTCATAAAATATAAAAAGATAAAAATAATCTTCCTCAACCTTAACCTTAGCGTAGTAACTCCCTACTAGCATTCCTATTCCCCAGAGAACGATATCAATACCCGTGGCTTACCCTAATTACTACACTACAACGATTAGGTTCATCGCCTGGTGTTATAAAACTTACTCAAGAAAAGGAAGTTCCTTTGACCTCGAACGACGCGTGTAGCGTTATCAAGTTTTTGGCGCCACGGGGAATAGAATAGCTAGTTAGTAGTCCACCTCGCTTAGGTTTCTTTGCTTGATTCCTATCAAGTAAACTTTTTCTCATTTTTAGATTTCTCTTAGTCTATCCCCTTCTTCGTGACCTTTGTTAGTAATTCCATCACTTTTCATCATGGAAGGTGATAACCCACTACCATTCATCAACCCACCACCAAATGACCCGCCAACAGCCCGCACTCTTGGTGAATACTCGAGACCAAGCCACCTAGGCTATAGGAACACCATTGAGCTTCCCGACCAAGCCCAAACTACGGCCCTGCGATCCGACACCATCCGGTTGGTGCAAACGGATGTGTATTCCATGGACTTCGTTCAAGATCCAAATCAAAGATTCGAGGGATTTCTCAAAATCGCCGATTCCATCGATCTTGATGCTACTACTCGGAGACCACGCTACTGCCTCTTCCAATTCTCTACGGGACCAAGCTAGTAATTGGCTCGAGCGACTTCCCGCCGGATCCATCTCAAGTTGGGATGATCTTACCTCGCTTCCTTGCTCAATTTTTCCCACCGGGAGAACCACTAAGCTTAGGAATGACATCTTGATGTTCCAACAACGCCAAGGTGAATCTCTACAAGCATGGACCCGATTCAAGGACTTACTTCATAAAGTCCTCATCACGGCATTGATCTTTGGCTCCAAGTCCAAATCTTTATGATCATGTCAACTTTCCCACTAAGCGATCCATTGACCAAGCGGCCGTGGAAAACTTAGTGATTTCACCGCAGAAGAATCATGGGAAATAATAGAGACCTCGCCTCTATGACAACGAAGTCGATGACCCCGTGAGCTGCCCAAACCATCAAGGCAATCTCCTTGCCTCCTCCCGATCAGGATGATCGAACTTGAAGATCAAGTTAAATTCCTCATGAGTTCCTACGAAAATCCTAAATCTTCACACCATGTGAACAAAGCTTCTTCCTCGTGCGAGCCGCTTTGTGATCCTCATAACACGCCAGACTAGCACCCAATCCCCGAACATGCTTCAGCTTGACTACGCATCCTCGCAGACAATGGAGGGAGGAAGATTCCTACAACACCCGGACCTAGGAATTTCAATGAAACCCGTGAAGCATGGAAAACAAGCCCGACTTTTATTGGGGACAAACCAAAGAATTCACTTCTAATGATTTCGTGCCCCCACCTAACGGTCCTAACCAACAAAACATCGAAGGGATGTTGCAAAACCTAGTTGCATCCCAAGAAACCCAAATGGCTAAGCTCTCGACCGCTTTTAATAATCAACAAGCCGAGATGGATAGGAAAATAGACAACCTTTGAAAGCCATAGCTAGTGATAAGAAGGTTAGTGCTATCTCAACTCCCGAGCCTTCGTGCATAGAGATTAAGGATCCAAGAAGCTAAAGTATGTCCAATTCGTCAATACCATCGCTTTAGTTGAACCCGATGAAACAAATGACGAAGAGGACTATACACTAGTGGACGAGGAAATACCCGAGGAAGTAGATGAAGTAGACATTAACTATTTCGACAAATTTCCTACGGAAGAAGAACTATCTCGCCACCCTCACTTAGTGCGTGACCTCCGCCACATGTATGTTAGGAAAAGTCCTCGAATTAAGTTTGGGAACCCTTGAATCTTAACATACCATGTGTCATAGGACACCTTTTTGTGGCAAAAGCTACATTGATCGCAAGTCCCCAATCAACATAATGACTAGCACCTACTACAATTGGATATTGAAGAAGCCTATTCCAACCAGGCAAGACCCCAATGATCCTAATGTTAGTTGCAATTTTCTTGGTAGAGTTAAGGGATTGCCTGCTCATGTAGGTAGTTTCACGCTTCCTACGGATTTCATAATTGTGGATGATATTAGCACGCCATAAACCCTAGCTTGTCCCATGTTATTCTAGGAAAACCTTTCATAGAAAGCACCGAATGACCTATGACCCTCATTAGAGAAAAGCGATTCAAGAATAAGACCGATGACATAGCTTACCAAATGCCGCTTAAGATTGAGAAATTTTCATCACTCTAATGATGAAAAGGAACTTAAACTATCGGTCTATTATAGGAATGATGAGGATAGGGAGAAAGGTGTTGATTATGTTATGGCTAAGATTTTGGATTCTACAAGGATTGTTTGAGCCTAGGACCGAATACAGACCGAATGGGAGAAGATGAACTCTTAGAAGCGCATTTTAGGGCACTTCTACAACATGGAACCCCCATTAGAGGCCATGAAGAGGCGGTGGTGAGAAAACGAGATACCGACTATGAGTCTAGCTACAAGACTCTTAAATAAAGAAAAGCGCTCGGGAGGCAACCCATGCTTAATTGTTTGCTTGTTAGTGTTATATATCTTTTATTAATTGTTTATCCTCATGTTTAAATTTGTAAAATGCTTTATTTTGTTTTTAACTTCGCCTTAATTACATATAAAGGTATTTTACATAAGGGATAAGTGTAGGAGGATTACACACGCTTTCAAAAGAAACGTAAACATGAGAATAACAATTAATTAAAAGATATATATGTTTGCATGTTCGAGTCAAATGCTTGTATCGAGTCATAATGAATGTTTTGCGTAAATTTTTCCGATTCTAAAGATGTAAATTTTCCGTAATTTTTCCGTAAAATCGCAGCCGCTTTTGTCGTGATAACCGACGGCGTCAGATTGCAACCGACGGCGCCAGAAGGAGTAAAACATCGATTACTTTTTCTCGCTTTCGAGCTACTTATAAATTTTTGGAATTTTCTGTGTCTTAATTTTCTTAGAAATTTCGTAAACATTCATTCCACAAGCATTATATCCTAGTTTAAATCGAGTCTTATATATATTATTACCGCCGATTTTACGCGAAGGTTTCGTTTGTTTTCTTCAAGTGTGCGTGTTTAGTTTATCAAGAAGAAGTTACATAAGATTGGAAGGAGCTTTTCACGCAATAATTCTTCTTGAAAAGAATTTAACCACCACTTTACACGGATCCTACCGAGCTAATCGTGGAGTATTAGTTTCTTTCGCTTTTAATTACCTTCTTTATCATAACTTTGATATTTTCTGGGAACATTGGGGACAATGTTTAGTTTAAGTGTAGGGAGGAAAATAAACGGAACTTTGAAACTATGCTTATCCTTGACTATTTGCTTTGTCCAAATTGCATTTGTGTAATAAACCATGAGAAATGTCGGTTAGGGTAATTTTGGCACCAAATTTAAAATTTTTCATGACATATAGGAGTGGGCCATTAGTCTTAACAAAAGCGCCTCATGGATAGGAAGTTATATGACTAGCACAAAACCCTTTACCACCCAAATTCCACCCAAATGCGAGGATCGCCTTAGATTAGTAGGAATTAAAGCATTCATCTTCAATGCTTAGAGTGTGAACCGGTAGTATATTAGATTCTAGAACTTGTTTTGTGATGCATTCCGAGATCGCAAGTGAGGCTACACTTGTGTAGTTAGGAATAACTAAATGATAAGAGGCATTAGGATAAACCCTTGTTCGACACCGTGATATAATTACTTCTTCCACATCGGTTGAGTAATTCCCCACACCCTTTGCATTGTACTCATCTTTAGTACACGATACCCCTAGTTAACCCCTCAGAGCCTATCCTTTTCGCGGTTCTCGTGATGTTTCGGTTTTTCCGGAATATCAATGAAGAGCATTGTTTACACCCCACCCCAAATATACACCCAAATCGCCTTAGCCTACCCCTTATGCACTCACTTTTAGTGCAAATGTTTGTTATCACCCTAAACCCTTAGTTCAATTATCTAGTTGCTTGCATAAGTTGCTAAGTCGAGTCATATCCTTTGTATACGCTTTGGGATGATTGGGATTCATGGAAAAGTTAAAGTTTATGAAATGACGAAGGGAACGTTAAATTCAAATTCCTTTGTTTGCGTAATAATGTACCCCAAGTGTTTTGATCTTTTCAAATCGGGTCAAATTAGTGTTAGAGTAATAAAACTCAAGTGTAGGGATATGCTTATAAATCCCTAGTATTTTGATGTTATCTTAGAGGATGGTAGAGTAAAAGTGTATGAATGAAAAAAAAAAAAAAAAAAAAAAAAAAAAAAAAAGAAAAAGAAAAAAATAGAGTGTAAAAAAAATACGGGCTACCATCCTACATCTATCTTTAAATTTATGTTTATTTATTTCGCTATCTAGAGTTTAGAGTGTCGAGTCTTGCTTAGCAACGCCATTCTTCATATGCATTTAACATAGAGATTTTGACTTACCACCACTATATAGCCTATCCCACCAAACCCTTATTTCCTACCGTAAGCCTAACGTTACAACCCTTTAAAAGACCTCTTTGATAGTCTTTCCTAGGTGCTTATGCCAAAGCGATGGAGGTTTGATCTATTCTCAAGCCTATGGTAATCTATGTACTAGACCGGTTAATGAGTGTTTATCTTCCATTTCCAATTTGTTATATTCCATATACACCGAGAGATGCGAGTATCCAAACACCCCATGTGAGGTGCTAGTATGTAATTTCGTGTTTGTTATGACTTTATGGGCTTATATGTGTTGTGGACCGCTTTGAATTAATGCCGAATGACCCCTAACTTATAAATTAATTGGCTAAAGCACATTTGCTTGAGGACAAGCAAATAACAAGTGTAGGGATATTTGATAAGGTTTTAAAAGGTACCATTTTGAGGGTCGTTTAAGTCCTTATTTGATCACTTTGTATCCGTTATTGCTTAATATCGCCCTTTTCACTTTTTAGGTCTCGTGAAGGCAAAATGCTTTGGAATGGCACTTATTTGGACGTAAAGGCGCGAATATATGAAGAAAATGGCCAAAGTCAAATCGACACTCACAGCTGTTGAAAGTATAAGGTGACGCGTCAAAAGTTATTTATGACGCCGTCCCAAAATTATTGTGACGGGTCGAACTCAAAACTCGTGTTTTCAAGAGACGGCGCCTAGTTGTGGAAGAGTAGGCCGCCGCCACTCGCACGGCCCAGATGCGATCCGCACGACGCCGGTCAAGAGGACGGCGTCACACGGACATAAGGTGACGCCACAAGGTTAACGTGGCCAAGACGAAACCCTAATGAGCGGCGACACGGCGGGCCACTAAACATAAGTGTGATCACCACGCAATTGTAATCTTATATAGAATCCGAATTTTTCGCCTTTGTGTGGAGAGTCTTTGGAGTAAAACCTAAAACCGAACCTAAGGTGTCTTGTACAAGATTTTAGGGTTTTAACCCTATCTTACACCAAGATAAGTCTTTGCTTCATTAATTCAATTATGTCTTTGATTATTTGTGTGTATGCTTGCATGTTCTCCATGTCCGCTAATTTATTTGTGTGTTTGCTTAGGAAGTATGAAACTTAATTATTAAATATTGATTGGTTGTTTCTTATCTTAGTTGATTAATGATCTAGTAATGCGATAGGTCATTCGCTGTGTACTTAATGCTTGATTCATCTTTGTGAACCTTGAGTATGATTACCCCGAGCGATTGTAGGCTAAACCATCCAAGAGCGCCTTAGAGTAGGAGTCTATAATCTCTAAGTGGATTTGTAGACAAGACCCTTTGGTAAGTTCAAAGAGTTGTGGAGAAACGATACCCTACAACTTAGAAACACAACGCAACTAGGAATAAGACGACACTCAACCATCAATAGGAGGTAATTAAGGAGTAATACAAACTAAGTAAACACATCTTTAAACTATCATACGAGCACACATTAATTAGACATAGACCCCACAACCTTAGTTTAGATAATTAGATAATAGTAGAGTAATCGGTAGAAATACCAACCCCCAAATCCAATACCCGAGATTCGACCTTTCCATTTTTCATAAAATATAAAAGATAAAAATAATCTTCCTCAACCTTAACCTTAGCGTAGTAACTCCTACTAGCATTCCTATTCCCCTAGAGAACGATATCAATACCCGTGGCTTACCCTAATTACTACACTACAACGATTAGGTTCATCGCTTAGGTGTTATAAAACTTGCTCAAGAAAAGGAAGTTCTTTTGACCCCGAACAGCGCAGTGGCGTTATCATGTCAAAACGGCGCTTCTCAATGGACAACTTAAAGAAACGGTCTATGTCACCAACCGATGGATTCGTGATCCCGAGTTCCCAACCATGTCTACAAACCGAACAAAGCTCTTTATGGTCTCAAACAAGCCCTCGGCATGGTACGATAAGCTATCATCTTTCCTCATTGCTAATAATTTCACCAAAGGCTCGGTTGACCCAACTCTTTTATACAATATCACGGGCACATATCTTAATTGTTCAAATTTACGTGGATGACATCATTTTGGGTCGACACATAAAAGTTTTCAACCGCTTTTGCAAAACTAATGAAGAAAAATTTTGAAATGTCCATGATGGGTGAACTTACGTTCTTTCTAGGACCGCAAGTTCATCAATCACCCGTGGTATTTTCTTGAGTCACCCAAATATTCCTTGAACTGTTAAACAAAATTGGAATGACAACCGTGACACTTATACCACACCAATGGCTCATACCAAGAAGTTAGATGTCGATTTACATGGGAAATTAGTTGACCCTACCAAATACCGGAGTATTATTGGGTCCTCATGTATCTAATGACTAGCGATCTAATATTGTCTTTGCCGCTTATCTATGCTCCCGCTATCGATCATGACCAACCAAACCCACCTCTCTAAGGCTAAAAGAATCCTCCGATACATCAAGGGAACCATTAACTGGGGATCCGTATCCGAAGGATTCGGTTTTGAACTAATCGCTTTTGAGACGTCGACCACGCAGGATGCTTAGACTCAAGGAAAAGTACCTCAATAGCTCTACAATTTCGGGTGATAAATTGGTGTCTTGGCAATCAAAGAAGCAAGATTGTACATCATTTGTCATCAACCAACCGGCGTAATATGTAGCCATGTCCGCTGTTGTGCTCAAGTCATCCGGATGAGAACACAACTCAAAGACTATGGTTACGTATTTGATGTAATCCCGATGTCTCATGACAATCGGAGTGTTATTGCAATCTCGCAACCTATTCGAGACTCGAAATCAAAGCACATCGATCACGCTATCATTTCATCAAGGACCACGTGGAACAGTGGCACCGTTGAATTATACTTTGGGTCGAGAATACCAATTGGCGTATCTTCTCACCAAAGCCTTGCCTCCCGCTAGGTTTAATGAGTTGGTCCAACGGATTGGTATGAGGTGTTTGACTCAAGAGGAATTGGATGACCTCTTAAAACAAATCTTAAAACCACACAAACACCAAAACATCCTTTGTAAATAAAATTTTCAAAACAAAATACAAAATATAAAACCCGATAAAATCAAAAATATTCTTCTAATCTACTTTTCTTTCAACATTGCAAGTACATTTCTTCCACAACACCCTAATCTTTCTAAATTCGTATTTGTTCGATCAAGTGTTGAGGGGAGAAATCTAAACTTTAACCTGTTTCAAAACATCTCGTACTTGCATGTTATCATACCTTGGTTGTTTCTTTTAACAAATGGTGGTGAATTTTCAGTACAATGACACCCCTGACTTAAATTAATAACCTTTCATTATTTTCTCAAGTCGAGGGGAGTGTCACATGTTTCTTTCCTAAAAATCTTTGTTTGGTAACCAAAATGGAAGTTAAATGACTTTGTTTGAAAAGGAAAAGGTGAGGACTAAAACTCACAAAAGTTAAAGTTACTTTAATAAAAACTCTTCCCCACCTACTTCTTCACTTCTCATTTATTGCACTCAACCTTTTCATCTACGCCTAAGAATCAATCAAGAAACCGTGTTTTGATCTTCACTTTGTAAGTTGTTTTATGATCTTAACATGTTTTTAAACTAAGGTTTTCAATATCATGGAAATCCTATGGTTAAAAATCATGTTACGCGTGATTATGTGTTCTACGCATAAGCGTATGAACACACAATCATTGTGTGGACGTTTGTGGTTAAAAGGAATGTGTCAAAACGTTTTAAATACATCAAGGATATCCTTTAACCATTAAAACCCACCCATAAACACTTATCAATGAGTTTTGAAAATTAGGGTTTATGTGTCGATTTGGGTTTTTCCAAATGTGAAGTGTTTTGGCATAAAAGATTGTTGGGATATAGTCTTATGATGATGAATTGATGATTTCCATGCTCTATAACCACCTAGAAACACTAATTGTGTCATAATTAGAAATTAGGGTTTAAGGTTCTTGAGTTTGGGTATTTTGATTCACGCAAACTAAGTGTTAAAACTTGGTTACTATACTCTCACAACATCTAAGACATACTAGAAAAACTTTGGTGCATAATCTATGGCTAAAATTCATACGCGAGATTTAGGGTTTTAAACTACGCGTAAGGTTTTCTACGCTAAACTGCTTATATGAGCAATTGTGTTTTGATCGTCATAAAATGAATGTTATGTGTCAAAATTGATGATATGATGCTTTGTTTCGACTTGCTACACTTAAAATTCGAATCAAGGTTGTTGTAACTCTACGCACAAGGTTCTACATATGGGACTATGCGTATCCTGTGAAGGATATGCATAAACAGTGACCTCTACGCATAAGGTCAACTCTTACGAGTAGCCTTACGCGTAAGGTTAATATATGCGTAGGCGTAAACTTACCAACCCTACGCATAAGCCTGGATCATACCTTCGTTATGAATTGTTACGTGTACAAACTTGTAAATAAACTAATCATATCGTCACGAATCCAATAATGTCACTAATAAACTTAAATCGTTTGATATGTTGTGAACAATAAGTGATAAAATAAACTTTAAAACTTAAAGTTAACTAACTCACGAAACAATTCACGACGCCATTGGACTATTGGACATACAAGTGACTTAGGACTCGAATAATCATTGACATCGTACATTCAATAATTAGACAATAAGACCTTCCGTTGACTAACATTATGTCTTTCGATATGTTGGTTCTTTTGGCTAATGTTATTTCGTATCACGACATGGTGAACAAATGAATGTGGATGCATCGTAAGTTCTCCATTCTTGATATCTACTCTTATGGCTATCCAATGAAGATAGGAAAGAATAATCTCCGTGTTGACTTTGACACCCTCACTTGCTCGTAGTCTTCGTGTTTAATTGCTATTGATATTCTCGAGGACTCATCCGTATCGTAATATGCTCACTCACTCGCAACCTGCTCACGAGATCTATATCCAACAGCCGGAACACTATGGAAAGGGTCAGGACGATCACGTGACGGTGACTCGAATCACAAACAAGTCACCATTACACCAAAGCAGACTTAAGGACTATTCTCCCAATTCCTCAAGTCGAACCAACCAAACTATATGCCACACCAACAAGAGCTCACCTCCAATTCTTAATCGATATCGGTTATGACGAGGCTACGAGTAATCACCAAGCATTCTCACGTAGAGCTTAAGAGTATTCCTCAACCATGGAGAACTCTCTACATGATCATCACCAAGTCTGCTTCGGTCGTGACAAAGGCTATGAGCATCCTAAGCTCATGGAACCAAAATATTTTGGGCATTGGTCAACATGAAACACATCGCTATCGAAGCTCGATTTGGGATGACATGATGTCATTTCTCAACAAGCTTGGCTCAAAGATTCCTACATCGATATACTAAACTGTTGATCCGAGAGCACTTGACTTCATCATGATATTCCCAAGAGGCTCAATGACCCGATAATCACGATATGTTGACGGAGCCTATTCTATCTGCCGTAATCAAGGAATCGCCTACAAAGAAACAAGGTGTTGTGTTGCGATTTCCTTTTAATCAAGATGTCGAAAGCTCGAAACGCATAAAAGGTATCTGGAAGCGCTAGACAAGGCAAAGTTGGTCATCTCGACGAAAATCTTCTCGAACACCGTAAGGAGAACCGTAAGAGGAAGTGCAGAAGCGCAACAAGTATCTTGTGAGTCAAAGGAAGTTTCCTAAAGGAATCCTCCGTCTAAAAGGATTGTTCCGTAAAGGAAGCCGAACCTATTCCCACACTTGAACCGCAAAGAAAGCTTGTGGACGAGAGCTCAAGATACCGACTGTATGAAGAGGTTCATTACTCAGAATCGCAATCAAGCACTCGCCTCAAGAGCAAAACCTCCAAGTCCTCCAACTGCCCAAGGAAAAGGGAAGACTCAAAGAATTGTACCCTATGATGAGAGCTCAAGATGAAGAAGAGCAACCGGATAAATCGTGACAGAAGAAGTTTAAAATCGCCGACACCTTCAAAAAGTCAAGAATTTGCTAAAGATCAAATGAGTGGCCCGGAGGATCAAGTGGTGCCGCCTACCTCTCTCCAGACATCGATGCGGTTAATCGAACCGATAGTGGATCCGTGCCACCACTCTTCCGCAACAACAAAAGCTTGTGGAGGATACTATCGAATATGAGTTTGAGAACCTCAAACCGAGAAGTGCGAGAAAGATAAAGATGATGATTATGACAAGTTGCTTCGAAGTCCCACACATTCACGAAGGAAACTTCGAACCGCCTAAGGACCCCGAGCCTCCTCATGTCTCCTCACCATCGACTCTTCATCTCATTCATCACCACCACCATCAAAGAAGTCAACCGATCATCATCCAAATCAGAAGAAACCACCTCGCTCTTGGATTTCTCGGACACATGAAAGAATTGTGAAAGCCGTCAAACAAGTCGAATGAAAGACATGTTATACGTAAAGCTTAACTTTCTCAATCAACAACTACAATATCTACATGACGAGAATGACAAGATGCAAGAAGAAAGGAAGTTTATTCAGAATTCATGAAAGGTCATCGAAAGAGAAACCGGATGAAATGATTGAAGGTTACACTCAAAGTACTTTCAAGATATCGCTCCTAAAGTCCAAAAGGAACTGAGAAAACAAAGAAGAGATCATACCCACAAATTTCTTCTCGACACCGCCCCTGTATGACTAGAGAAGTATTTTCCGACAACTCACCCCTAACATCGCCGCATTGGTTAAACATACAATGGCCAAAGACGCCGATCTCTCGAACTCAAAGTTAATCGCTAAACTAGTGATGCAAATGTCAAAGCGATCCGAACGCTTACTCGGATGAAGCTAAATTTTCAAGGTCTACTTGCTTTTCAACTCGTGATCATCATGCAAGGAGTCACCGATCAACCCAAACGGCCAAGAGATGACGATGATAAGGACAAGGACTCGCATCTAAACGTCGAAGCAACTGTAAATCTTCGCCTATGCAACCCCACCTCTGGACTCCTTCTCAACGAAGATCTCCTCCTCGCTCTTCAACCGATAAACCTCGTGACGATTCCGAGCTACCACCCTGCACTCAAAAACCAAAGGTGATCACTTTGAATATACGGTGGTGACGATGAAGAGGTCCTTGAGCCCCAACAACAACCCACCTCTCCCAAACAAGGACGAAACCATAATCATCATCTAAGCCTTCAAAAGAAGAAGAAGACGCTTCATACCGACGTCATATCATGGCTAGATGACGATAAAATCAAGAATTTGAATGGTTTGCTACAATTGTTAACAACACTCCGTACTCAAGAAGGTCAAGAATTGGTGACGGTAGTACCTTGGAGCATGCAAAGATTTTGCAAGAAAGGTTCCGTGTGAAGAAGATGACGAATCGAATTGAAGCGCATCAAGAATGAAGCATTCCTACTTTTGAAAGACAGCTCGAAAGTGCAATCGAGGTTGAATATCACCTTGAAAACATTGCTCGAGCCATGTCTAATAACATGGATTGGCTCAACCCGAAGCAAACATCGACTTCACCAAACGGGACAATCCTCCATATTACACCGATCGGTCTCGACCTTTACCTACCATTGGCCAACCCGATCGCCCTAGATTCCTTTCTGACATTTCTTCAACAAAGACTTAGATTTTCTTCAACACGGTGGCGATGGTTCAAGGAAATACGCTACATCTCGACACTTCCATTCCCTCACGCCATATACTCGATTGTATAGCCATCGAGGAACGTGCTACCCATATGTTATCCGACAAAGTGGTAGCGTATGACCAAGATCCAATGTATGGGATTCACCATTGGCCGTAACGCCAAAGAATCTACTACGTGTCGCTTTGTCCGTAAGTCTCAACATGCGGTGTTCAAGATTAAAAGTATCGTGGCCATCCAACATGTTGGTCTATCGTCTAAATGGGACTACACTTTTCTCAAGAAGATTGTGGTCAAAAGACAAGACTAAAGGGACTATGCATTCTCTGAAGTCGACTTTGAGAATTTGAACATCAACGATATTGAAGACATGTACCTTGCCAAAGTTCAAGGTCGCATGAGACAATTTCAATCAAGTACAACGTGAATTCATCAAGTCATCGCTCATCTTCATCGTACGCATAGTCATCAAAGAACGTGTTGAAGATCTTCACTTGCGTTGAATCATATCGAAACATGTCAACTTCACTCCACCACGCCTGATCTTCCGATATCAACCATTATCACAATTAACGCTCATCAAGAAACCGCTTGGTGTCGTTTATCGCATGAACTTCATCGCAATTGCTTGATGGCGTGTAATGAGCTTCACAAATTTGGAGATCATACTCAAGATGGTTAGGGACGGATTAGCTTATCGATTGAAGGATATACGCGAAAACATTGGGAAACCTAAGCAATGGAATTCTCGTGATCGGAGGAATGTGAGAAGGATCATCACCATGATTGATGAACGGTTGTTCGAAGGATCGCCTCATAACGTTGGAAAGTTTTGTTGGTGGTCGACCCAGATCAACATCACCGCTATCAACGCCTGCTCGTACTCACGGAACATCACCGCACTTCCGGTACTCCTTGATTTGGTTCTTTCATTAAAATTTTTGGATGTATGATGATATATGTCAATGGCTTGTGCACATAACAAAGGTACAACCCGTAATTGTCAAGAAAGGACCATGTGGTACGCCTCGATTGCCACAATCCTTATAAAAGGAGCGAAGCTTTATCTTTGAGTAAAACCTATCAAACCTTTCATTTTTCAAGGTTTTGCTAAAAACACAAGTACTTCCCAGATGATTTTCAAAACCTCAACCGCTTAAATCACTTGTTGAGGGGAGTATTTGATTTAAAACTTTGTTCACAAATTGTTCATAGTGGTCATCTTCCATGAACACTCGAAATGGTCATATTTATTCTCAAACGTTTCAAAATAACATTTTCATATGCCATTTTTGGGGAGAAAATTGTGTGATAAGAAATATGTTGTGCAAAATGCAAATGAATCATGTACCTCGGACTTAACCTACTAATTGACGGTACTAAACTGTTTGTAACTCAAAAGACTTGTCCCGACGGGTAATAATTTCAAGCTAGTTCGCTAGTAATGTAAACGTGTCTCGCAAAGGACTTGTTCAAGTAGAATGTACCATTCGAGATACTCTTAGTAGACATGAACTCGACGGGTATGAAAACCTTTCGAGGTTTGTCTACACCTTCAAGGTAGTTATTAGAGCTAGTTGTCACCTAAAAGTCGACAATGTAACTCTTTAACTATGCAACGAACCGTGTCTCATGGGGATTGTCTATCTTCGCTGATCAATTCAAAAGTGTGCGCTCTTTCCTCACTTTGTGCATTTAAACCATTAATACTCTTAAGCACATGTGGAGGGGAGTATTTATGCAAACCTTATCTCACAATGGTTCAAACATGTTTTCATCTACAAACCATTTGAGAGATTTTTCACAAACTGTGGTTTTAATGGCAACATAGGTTAGTCATGGAGTTATAAGGTGACTAAGGTTAGGAATAACTGTCCTATGATCCGCCAGAGTCGGAGGATCACCCAAGGACACTACCATTAGTTAGTGTTAGAAGTCCTTAGGAATGATTGTAAAAGGAGAAATGAGAATCGGAGAAAGAAGGAGTTGAAGAATCAAAAGAAATGTAAATTAAAGGGTGAAAAGAAACGACCATCCGTATTATTCAACTTAGGGCGAGACACTGTGTTCAATTCATATACTCTTGGTCGTCACTTAGTGACACCGGTATTGAAGATTAAAAGTCGTCATGGACCCAAAGTGCACGCACTAAACCTTCTTAGCCACTCAAGTTTCTCTCAATGTAAGCTTGTTTCATTCTCACAGGAACCCTCGTAAACTATTGGCTTTCTTAAAGATCGGGTATTGAAGAAGAGACCTCTCCTAGTATCCGTCAGAAAACCAAACGCACTATTGAGTCTAGAGCCACGAGATTCATCAAAAGATCTCTTAGGAACACTTGACATTTAATCACTTGATGATCAACAAATAAGATTATCGATGGTTCATGTCGAGTCCTTCATGCATCTTAGCAATGTCGAGAACATTTATGAGAGGTTCACATATGTGATCCTCGGTGATTGAATGGAAACTCCCGCCGTGGTCAACATCAAATAGCCCCGATGCGAAGGTCACTTCGGTAACTCCTCGTGGATTACGCGGAGTGTGTCTCAAACGGTCTGATCGTGAGGTGATGCTACGGTGTACCTCAACGACTCATCCGAATCAGAGATGTACTTCGCACATCGCGTTATCTCACTTGTGGGACTCCGGTTCAGAACGGCCTTTGTAAGAATTAGAGTTGTGTTTCACACTATGTCATTAATACTCTCGAAGTTCAAACTTGTAAGTGCTGGAATCCGCTTATTACTAACCGCTTGACATGTTTTCTTCTTATGGAAGCTCGGAGCGGAATGATCATGTCGATTCTTCTCATGCTCACGCCAACATCATCACTAATGGAAGTTCTATTCAAAAGCAACACAACCGCGAATAATTCTTCACAAACCAAAGAATCTAAAAGTTAAATACTTAAAGAACTTCATCAAGATTGAATTCCAACGTCAAAGAGCGTGTGAGCATGTTGAAGAATGACGGAGACACCTTTGGAGCGTGAAGGCACTGAAGCGCATCGATGCGCATAACAACATACTATCACTTTCACCACAAAGAACAAAGTTAAAGATGACGTCAAAGCATAAGCTGCTCAAAGATAACTATCTCTACACTGGGAGATTGTTCAATCAAGGCAATTCTCTCACATGAAAGAAGAATGTCGAAGATCGTCCGAGCTACTATTACATCAACGCCTTCACCGCTTATATTCATATATACTTGAGGGGAGATTGTTGGAATCACTCCTAAACAAGATTTCAAGTATTTATATTTCATATGTAATAGGTAGCTTTATTATGGCCTTTATGTTTGTTTAAGGTCTAGCTTATGTAGAAGGCCCATAAGCTTAGGCCCAAGCCCATATAAGAAAGGATGGGAACCAGGGTGTTTCCTAGCTTCCTCCTATAAATATTTTGTAAACCCTCACTGAGGGTTGGTTGTTCAAGTTTTCTTTTCACACATATTCCTCGCCTAACCGTGCTACTCTTATCGTATGTGTGCTTGTTTACTTGTTCAATCGCTTTATCTCTTTCTATATTACTTGTGTTTGTAAAACTAGTGACCTAACAGAACAAATTGACATTATCATCAACAAAAGATATAAATTGTGACTCAACAAATCCTTGCGACATCGAATAAGAAAACTACAAAGCGCAGCGATGCGAACACGAAACCAACAAGGAATTTGTAGTTGTCGATGAACGACTTCCATGTCTTTGAAACAGTTCTAAAGCAAGTAAAGCATGTACTGAAAGTTTAGAAATGATTTCCATTTGAATTTCAAGGAATGTTGTCGGACATTTTTTAGAAACAGTGGAAATTAAAGACTATGAATGTGTAGAAGTGTAGAAGACTTATTTATAGACTAAGTAGTTTAGGTGAAGTTAATGAACTAGTAGTGTAGGTGAAGTTATTAAATACAAAACACTAGTGTAATAAATGAACTATAGTAGTTTACGTGAAGTTTTTAAAGTAGCATAGTAATTTATTAACTTTTACAACAACAAAAAGCTTTAAAAAAAGTAAAATTCTACAACCAAAAAATGTGAAATTATCTAAACTACTCAAACCATCTTTATAGTCAATGACATCCACTGATCAACCATCTTCATGCCCAATCACTACCCACACTCTATCTCTTCCATTATTAAAAATTTATAATTTACATTTAACTTTTTATTACTTAAAAGCTATAGATTTTAACCAAATGAACTATAATAGTTTAGGTGAAGTTTTTAAAATGCATTTCTAAAACTCATAATCAAATGCACGTGTAAAAAACATAACAATCCACTATATCATACCACATAAAACAGTAATACATAAAATGAGTCCGCATAGAAGCAAAACAAAATATAGAAACAGATTAAAAGGATTGCAAGAAATATAACCTTTTCAAAGAAACACGCGTGCGATGTCAGTTGATTTCATTCTTCTCACTAACCCCATCAAGCTTCAAATTCGTATGGATATATTTATGAAGTTCATCAATTTTCCGTTGCATATTAGCCATCTAATCTAAAATTGTTGCACTAGGTGGCAATTCTCCATCCATACCCGAAATCTGGCTATCCCCATCAGGCCTCAAATGCTTGACATATTTATGTAATTGATTAATTTGTTGTTGCATTTTAGCCATTTGAGCCACAATTGTTGCTGTAGATGGCATGGAATCCCCCATATACGGCATGCCTTGATCCGCCTTCCTAATGACTGGTGGTGTATCTGCATTTGAGATTGAACAACGTCTCCGGTCGACCGGATCTATTGACTGCTGGTGTATCATGAATGGGAAGACTAGGTGGTATATGATTGTATAACCTTGCTGGCATATACTTCTTGAAAAAGTCTACACTAGATGTCCACCAAAGTTCTTTCATCTCAGTCACTGCATATAAAAAATTGTTATACACTAACCCAAATACCATTAAAAATCATAAACAATTTTTCTAAAAGAGTAGAGTATAACCTGTCGGCACAAGGCGAACCATTTCTGCATTACGAAAAAGAAGATCATAATCGGTCTTCTCAAACCTGTGTGCATCCTCCCAAGCAACACCCCGAGGGATCACATTCTCTTCTTTAACCCACAAATTTGTTGAATTACGGCAGGTTTCCAAAAGCCAAATCTGAAGGAATTATTATTACTATTAGCATAAAATTACTATACTAAGGTTCATGCTACAACACTGAATTAAATTCTTAGTATTTAAATAATAGTTACGCACCTTCAAAGCGAACGCAAATCCATTCAATGTATAATTTGCACTGTAACAATCGCCCTTCGTAGCCATTTCAATCAAATTTCTATCTCTAACCTTTGAGATAGCATTATAAATCTTCTTGTGAAACTCAACCCAAATGTACTCGCCCCATGGAAATGCATTCCATGCATAAATGTAATCTACTAAAACCAATATCTCATGGGAGACTAAATTTCTTTCCTGTTTGCCGATAAAAACGTTCTCTAACATCAGAACCAGATAAAGGCGAACAACATCATCATTTTAAAGTTCATTAAACTCAACTTGATCACTAAGAACCCTAACTAGTTGCTCAGCTTTTATATTACTGATTTTCTTGGTACGCCTCTCTCTAAGAAAACTTAGCATACGATTACCAAATCCAGATTGCCGTTTCTTTAATTGCTCTAAAGAAACATCACCAAAGCGAAAACCTAATACTAGACACATATCTTGACGACCAAATTCTAAAGTGTGTCCCCAGATATCAAAATACAAGGGATTATTTATATTAGGGTTTTCAACAAAGCGTTGATTTGAAACAAATAATGAAGCAAAAGGTTATCATGCTCGTATGTTTTTATGTTTAACCATTTCCCGAAAACAGTGCTTTTAAAAAGTTCAAGACGATCAGGATTGAAACTCAACTTTTAACTTATCGTTTTGATATAGTGCAACTTTGTTATAGTACTGAGCTTCGCAGAATACACCTATACACAAAAACAAACAAAAGATGCATACCCATATTAGCATATGTTATAAACTGATGAGCAATAAAAATATACTAATGACCAATAGCTTAATAAGCTTAATAAGTCAAACATTTCACATATGTAGGTGTCCAAATTTTCAGATAATCAAGACATTTCAGATATGTTAAGCAAACCATAAACACAATGAATGAACCTCAAATACACTAAAAAAATAGCAAACAAACGTGGGTTATTGTGCAGAAAAAGCAAACCCTAACATAGTTGGTTTTCTAAAACCTAGAATACGCAAACCCTAACATGTATACTTTCTAAATGGCTTTTCTAACAACAATAATGCAAAATAAACAATAAAACCTACAATAATAATAACAATAACCACAATTAACATCAAATAATCTAAAAAAATTTAAAAACCCTAAAAATTTTAATAATCAAAGTTACTGTACAAATCGTAAAAAATCGATTAATAATCAAGCCCGTGAACTCATGCGGTTCCGACGTGCCCAGAGGCCAGAGGCGAATCCGTTCACAGTCCTACGGACCAACACCATTCGAAGGTGGGCGGCCAACCCCGCCTAGATAAAACAGATGTATGTGTTACTGTGCAAATCACACTTTTTACTTGCTTGTCTAGAAGCCATTATCATATAATCGTCTTCCACAAAAACAAATGTATGTGTTGTTGTTCAAATCGCACAACAACGGATCTGGTCTGGAAATGATCTAAACAACAAAACGGGTGTTGTGTGATCAAAGTTTCGTGATTTTTTTTTTATCTAAGCCATGCAGTGTTAGTGTGTGTTGTGTGTGTGTTTTTTTGTTGATATGGAAACGTTAAAGTGGTAAAAGAAAAAAAAAAAGTGTCAGATTACTTGGATTTGGTAAATCTTTTGGTGTACCTTTTTCAATTTCCTAAGTAAAAGTTAGCCCTCAGTTGAGAAGATCGACGGTTGAAGACCGACGGTTGAAGCCTTGCGTCAGTTGGCGTTGACTATTAATAAAAAACAAAATAAAAGATTGCTTTAAGATTTGATGTGACACTTAATGCCACCATGTAAAAGATCTTGAGAACGCCACACGTATCAATACGTATGGGTCGAATGAAAGCGTGGCTCTTTTGAAAAATAGATAAAAAATGTGTGAAAATAGTAGCACCTTTAAAATTGGTCTTTTTGGTAATTTTCTCAGATAATAATAACATTCTTCATGCCTTGTTGTAACCGAAGTCACCTTTATGAGCTTAAGTCAATATAGCAGTAGCCCATATTCAAGCCTTTTTCTGAGCCTATGGTCCACCCCAAGTTACCTTTATGGCTTTACTATTTCCACGTGTAATATTTTTTATTTTCATGCGTAAAAATTCTTGATTCGATTTTCAAAAACATATGATTCAATACGAGAAAATACGATACACATAATAATCAAAATTCAAATACGTGCACGAAATGATCATATTTGGATAATCGTACACACAATTAAAAAAAAATAACAAGTACGATACATTATTAAACTACTTACTAATAAAACATACATTTCCATGAATGTTTCTTGAGCTATTTGAGTTCTCAAAATAAGTTTCAGTTGACAAAGTTACATCACATCTTTCACCATAACTTAACACCATCTGATAGATTTACAAAATATTCAAAACTAATTTACAATCAACATAGATATTCAAAAGTCGTAAAATTCCATTTTTAAAACGTTGGCTTTACTTTATTGTGTTTATAATATAACAAATTCCTAATAAATTACTCCGTAATATTCTTGACAAACTTTACAACTAACAAAAGACCATAAAAGATGCTTTACTTACCAAACGACATTGTCCAAGTAGATCGTCGACACGTTCAACTTTCATACATCATACATTCAAACCAACATGACGTCATCATATAAAAACCATTTTTTTTAGGGTCTAACCAATGACCGGCGTTGGTTAAAATTTATCATTTTGTGGTTTTTAGTTACACAAATGGTCCTTCTAGTTGACACATAATTACATATTTAGACGAAAGACCCACATGAATAGTTATTATATACCACAAAATGACAAATCTTAACCAATGCTCTCAGACATAGGTTATAGACATTCCTTTCTTTTTATATACATACAACAGTTTCACCGATAACACACCAATAAGAAACATTTCTCATTCTCCAAACAACTCATCAAAAATATCAAATTTCAATGGAAACTTCAAAGAAAAAACGTTTGGAAGCTAAAGAAGACGTTACAATTTCTGTTAAGAAAATAAAAGCTGATGATGCTGAGGTAGATGAGTTTTTTGCTATATTGAAAAGGATGCAAACAGGGTTTCATTATTTGAGGAACAAAGGTGTTGAAAATCGTGTCGAGAAGTCTGCTTCGGGCTCGTGGAAACCGGCTTTTGAGTTGGAGGATTTTGGCCAAGTGGATGCTGATGGTGGTAGGAAACTTAGTGAAGGAGAGAGTTTAGTGAGTAAAAAGGTTGTCGGGTTTGATCTTAACGCATACCCGACAACCGAGTAGAAATTGGTTTAGGTGGTTGTTTGAGATTCGTTTTAAAAATTATTTATCTGATTATTGTGGTTTGTAACAGGAGAAACCAAGTTTCTAAAATGTACTGTATTTGTTTTTTTTCATCTTGTAATCTTGCCTGTTTCAAACTCTTCAATGCATTAACTATTAAGTATTAACTATTCATCTCTTATACAAACAATCAATCCCAAACACCAGTTAAGTAATATGTTTTCTTTAAGCTGGTTAGTTTGCAAATTGGCCTATGCATCGTTGCTAAATACTATACACTTGTATAATAATCCATTTTGCTGTGTGAAATTTGGAATCACAGATTATAAAGTTAAGCGGCAGAATATTATGATCATAAGAAGCAGAAACATGATAAACTCAGGTTATTCATAGCCTCATAGGAGGGTGTTGGTCATATATACATGTTAATTAAACATCGTATTTCGCAAAATATAACTTCGTATTCATAGGCATCCGGTTTCAGTAGTGACGAACCATCCAACCAATTACTAAACAAAAGTTCAGCATGCGATGTTAATGTGCTTACTACATCGAGTTTGTCACAATCAACAGTTTTTTTTTTTTTTTTTTTTTAAACATACCTTCCAATCCAAATTTACGTAAGGGGCTACTTAATAATTTTTACAAAACATCAATTCAAATATACTAGTCTTTTTCCTTTTTTTTTCCTTAAAATAAGTTATATCAAAGTTGGGTTATTTCATGTTTTGATGCTCTTTTTGGTAACCAAGTATTTACTAATTATAGAAAAACGCGTTTTGTGTTTTTTTTTTTTTGAAAGTTAACTATTATTCACACAAGCCCAAAACAACGCCAACAAGCGAAGGGGCACCAAAAAACACCACTTACATCAATTCGAAATTACACCAATTCTCCCAAGACAAACTAGAGTTCCCCCCTCGGTTCTTAAAACATAAGAAGCCAAATCCCATGATGTCTAAAATGATCCGTTTAACATCGATGGAGCCGTTATCAAATTTTTTCAAATTCCTAGCTTTCCAAATAGTCCAACACGTAATAAAGAAGATCCCCTTAATCACTTTCCTTCTCTTCCGGTCTTTAAAACCCCACCTGTGCATGTCAAAAATGTCTAGCACCGAAAACATGAAAAGGGGCGGAGCTTTGATCCATCGACCAACTCTATACCAGATCTCATTAGTTACAATGCAAGAGCAGAACATGTGTTCGGTATTCTCTTCCTCAAGTCCACAAAAAACACAAAGAGTCGAACCAGTGTAGCAATTCCTTTCTCTAAGAGCCGAGCTTGTAGGAATCCTATTAAGCGCCACCCTCCACATGAAGATATTACACTTCTTCGGAATCCATTTCGACCACTTGAAAGAAAAATTATTGCAATATACGTATCTCCCAAGAAGGAATTCTATAACCCCTTTAACACTAAACTCTTTGTGATTCTTTCCATTCCAGACCCACTTATCAACCTGATCGTTTAATTTTTCCCCATCCACCTCCTTGATAAGATTAAGATATTCTTCACCTTCAACTGAGGAAAGATTATCAGCATCACTAAGAACGAAGCGACCCGACTCTATACAATACCTATCTTGGACTTTGCAATTTTTATCTCTCTCTTTTTTATACAAGCCCTGCACCGTCTCGGCGTGTGTTACCAACCTGTGGGTCCAACCAAAACCGAATATCACTGCCGTTACCACACACACCTCTAAGCATCTGATTCAAACACATATCTCCCACTTTCATTCTGGATATAGCCTTCGCTATATTCCCCCAAACACTAGGATGGGACTGACGAAAGGGTATAAAATTCCAGCTTCTTTTCGAGACGTGAACCGCGTCAACCACTTTCCTCCAAAGGCTATTAGGTTCGGACCTATATCTCCATAACCATTTAGCAATGAGCGCCTCATTCGCTTCCTTCAATTTAGCCATCCCGAGGCCCCCTTCGCTGATTGGCGAAGAGACTTTATCCCAAGCCACCCAATGGATTTTGGATTTCTCGGAGTCTCCCCCCCAAAGGAAACGTTTAATGATACCCTCCAATTTGTGCACCACTGTAGCAGGGGCTATAAATAGAGAAAAATAATATGTAGGGAGGCTTTCCATGACGGATTTGATTAATGTAGACCTCCCGCCAATAGAAAGGCTTGAGGCCTTCCAGTTCGACAATCGTTTCTTAAAAATCTCGATAAGAAAATCCCAATTATTAATTCTGTTCATGTTAGCCCCTATTTTAAGCCCCAGGTATTCACACGGAAAAGAACCTGCCTTGCACTTCATCAACTCCGCCACCCTTTTAACCTCTACCTCTTCAACACCGATACCAATAATATGCGATTTGCCAATGTTGATTCTTAATCCCGAGCTTAAGCGGAAGCATCTTAAAATTCTTATCACATTCAAAAGATTAGTGTCTGACCATTCACCCATAAAGGAACAATCATCCGCGTATAGAAGGTGAGATATCAACGGGCCGTTATTAGGGAATTCAAAACCCTTCATAACCCCCTCTGATTGAGCTCTTCTCATGATGCTCGAAAGCCCTTCCATAACTATCAAGAAAAGGAATGGCGACAGAGGATCACCTTGGCGCAAACCTTTAGAGCAATTGAATTCGAATGTTGGAGAACCATTCACCAATACAGCAGCCCTAGCCGACGATAAAATGCCCCGGATCCAAGAACACCATCTATCTTTAAATCCCATTTGTTTCATAACCGACACTAAGAAATCCCAATTAACATTGTCATAAGCTTTGTCAAAATCTACTTTGAACACGAAGGCCTGCCTTTTGTTCTTTTTAACCCATGATAACATTTCGTTAATTATCAACGGGCCATCCAAGATCATTCTATCTTTTAGAAAAGCCGATTGGTTCTCGGAAATCAGCTTGTCTAAGACCCCCTTGATCCTGATCGCTAGGATTTTGGAGATGACTTTACTAATAATCCCAACAAGCGTGATCGGACGATAATCAATAAGATTACCTGGATCCTTAACCTTAGGAATTAAGGTAATGAACGCCGAATTGCAGCCCCTACTCACCGCTCCTCCTTCATGGAATTTCGATAGAACCTCGAAAAAGTCTTTCTCCAAGTAACTCCAATACCTTCTAATGAATTTGAATGAAAAGCCGTCGGGGCCTGGAGCTTTCTCCTCACCACAGTCAAACACTGCATACTTGACTTCCTCCACCGTGAACTTCCTTTCTAAATCATTAGCTTCCACTTCGGAGAGCTTATGAACCAGGTCACACACGATCTCAGGTCTTCTAGGCAGGCTCTCTTTAAACTTGGATCTATAGAAATCAAAAATGGCTTTCTTGACTCTCTTTGGATTATTAACCCACTCTTCCCCCACCAACAAACCTGGAATAGAATTAACCACTTTCCTATTGTTTATAAGACCGTGGAAAAAACGAGTGTTTTCAATACCTTCCGTTCCACTGCACTTGACCGCTTTTGCTTCAAATCCTTCACTCTACCTTCCTCAATCTCAAGAATCCTTTTTTTGCATTCCAACCTGGTCCACTGTTCGAATTCATCCAGATCATATGACTCCAAATTCGAGTCCATCTCCTCAAGCTCTCTTTTACACAAATCCAGCTCTTCTCCCTCCTTTAGGTTCTTTTCAGCAATCCACTTTTTAAAACTAGTTCTAAGTCTTTTAAGCTTTGCCAAAAGAACAATATCTGAGGGGCCAGAGTAGTTGCAACTCTCCAAAGCATCCATCACCACCCCTTTGCAGTCCGGATGCTCAAGCCACGAGTTAAAGAAACGGAAAGGTCTGGAGCCGAAATTGCTATCCACCAACGACCATAAGATTGGATTGTGATCTGAATATAATCTGGGAAGAGCCCTCAGTGTAGCCTTCGGCCAACGGTCCAGAACCTCTCTACTCACCAACACCCTATCAATCTTACTGAATTTTTTCCCTTTCTCATCCTCTTTCAAATACGTAAAATGACTACCTTTCATCTCGTACTCAAAAAGATCCGCTCTTTCAATAAAGGAGTTAAATTCTTTAGCGCTATTCGACTTAAATTTCGAACCTTTTCTCTCTTCCTTGAATCTAACCGAATTAAAATCACCCATACAAATCCACCAACCCCCATACTCTGCCTTTATGTCCAAAGCAATTGTTCCGCACTCTAATCTTCTCTAATAATATCTTTGGGCGTAAACATTGGCCAAAAACACCGGATTACTACAGCCTTTGATTACACCCTTACATATAAGAAAATTGTCATTCTTAATTACAACATCCTTCTTGAACCACAACGGATCCCAAACACTAACAATACCCCCCGAGCGGCCTGTCGGTTCAATAATCTCACACTCCATTTTTTTTCTACCCCAGAATCTTTTAATAATATCAATCGAAACACCCCCTACTTGCGTCTCTTGAATTGCCAGAAAAGCCACTTTCTCTTTATTCAAAATTCCTTTGATCCAATTAGGTTTAAAATCCCCCCCCCATACCTCTAATATTAATTGAGAGACAATTCATTGGATCACTAGATTAAAACCTTCTTCCTCTATGGCCTTAAGAATTTCATTGGATACCTTCGACATGTCGATCCCGATCGTAGCACCGATCTCTTTTGTCTTGGTCACCTCTTCTATAACCAACTCTACTGTGCTAGCTTCGTTTCTAGCGATATCCATTCCATCCTCTACAACCACTGACGTACCCTTCGTTTCTTCTTGAATATGAAAGCTGTTATTAAGGTCAATTGAAGATTGAAATTTCCCAGAGTCATCTAACTTAACCTCTGTGGTGAGCCTTTCCCCTACTTTATTATAACTACTAGAGTTATTATTTTTGTCTAGGCCTAAAAGCCCATCAAGGGAAAAGGGGTCGGATTCCCTTGGCCTTTTTCTGGGCCTGCTAGGGAGCCCACCAAGTTTGTTAACCCATTCCTCCTCGAACTTGAGGTTGTTTTCTTTTTTCACACCGTGATTATTATTATTGTTGGAAGAGGAGAATTCAAAAGTGTTTTCTTGTCCCCCCCTGTCTTTAAATTTCCCTTTGTCAGCATTAAATAAACCTTGGCTAAAATTACTTTTTTTCTCACTTTCCCCATGTAAACTTTCATCATTATGTTTCCTCCCGACTCTTCGCCTGGTCTCGCCGTCTTCCTTCTTCGGACCGCTCCACTCTCCCTCTTCCATTACCGGAGAAGTCTTACTTTCCTCCGTATCTTGATTATCAAATCCTTTCCGTTCATGTCCCATCGTACTGTCTTCTTTCACGTTGCTAATCACACAACAAGGGCACCATTCAAAATCCTTTTCCTTGATCCACACTTTAAACTTATGACCCTTCCATGAGAGCATGATGGTTTCCTTTATCTCGGATCCTTCGTCAACCAGGACTCCCACCCCTTCCACAGATTTGTTTGACTCGCTATCGGCCACAGAGGACGGAGAGATAACATCTCCAATTAATTTCCCGATTTTGTTATATGTTTCAGCCGTCGCCAGGTGTAAGGGAACACCCACAATACCTACCCATGCAAGTCTTTTGAATGGTATAATCTGTCCGGACCATGTCTCCAGTTTAAGAAACCAGTTTCCCCATATATCCACCTTAGAAAGGAAGATATTAGCATCCTCCTTGCATGGAAACGTAAGGAGGATACAGAGACCTCCTACATACTTCATTTCCAAACCAGGCTCACCCAATCCTCCCAAGATAGAACTGATGTTAGTAAGAGTATTAAGGCTGGAGCACCAAGCAACTAGCGCCCTACCATGTAGCTTCCTCAATGCCACCTCCTCTTGCTCCAGAATTAATGTTTTGACCACAGGTGAGCTCGCACCTTTATCCACCACAATATCCCTGTATGAGAACCCGTGACGTTTGGCAGCCTCTTTGCCTCCATTGAGGTTCTTGAATCCTGCTGAATTACCTTTCATCTTATATTTTTCTGTGTTAGCAAAAATCGGCGTCCTGCTACTCCCATTGATTCCGGCCTTATCGTTTTCCTCTGCGTATCTCGCCACATTGATGGAGAGAGTAAAACCCCCCATCTTAATCGACTTTATGTTACCTTCTAAAGCCTTCCAATCTCTAACCCCTTTGAAGCTAACAAAACCGAATCGATGCCCTTCTTTGTTTCTCCTCCTAGCGATGAATACCCCCCCAATCTCACCATGTTCTTTGAGTCTAGAAGCTAGATCCCATGGTCTACATCTATCAGGGATGTTTGAAACGAAAAACTTGATGATTTGGTTACTCACCTCTTCCTTCCTTTGTCTATGACCTTGTTCTATGCTGTTCCTCCTTCTGTGTTTGACTTCCTGCCACCCTTCATTCTCTCTCTCCTTCTCCCTCCCTTTTTCTCTCTCACACATTGTATGGCCAATCCCAACTACACAAGGTTAACTTTCGCGTTTTGTGTTTTAAATGCTCTTTTTTTGTTATCAAACAAAAACAGTTGGTACAATAAATGCTTTTCAATTCGAGTGTATCCAGCTGCAATTGTGGCATAAGTCATAACATTGATTACAAGGAGCTTTATAGCTCAACCACATGGGTTCTATGTCATTCAAAGAAAGATTGTGCTAGAAGTGTTCCCGCCGAGTAAGTGAAGGACTATAGATATCAACTATTGAAGATTACAAGGAGCTTAAAGAAACATTCCAGGGACTAAATTGCAACATCAATAGAATAGGCTATATAATGCCTTATTTTTGTCCTTAGAGCATTTGGTATCATGACTTGAGGTTATCTCATAACTCAGCGTCACACCAGTTTTAACATTTTAACATTAACTTACAAAAAACACCCTTTATCATAACTCAATATTTTGGGCCCTACTTTTCGTTAAAAAATAAAATATACACCACATTTTGGGCCGAAATATGTAATTTTTTATATTTTATATTCAAGTTTGCATCTTAACGCAAGGTTGCCATGGTAACGTGGGGGTTAACGCAATATCATAACTCAGACATATGGTATCATAACTCAAGCATAACTTGAGCTAAAGCCATTCCACGTAATCAATAACGCAACCTCAATGTCATGATACTGTGAGCTCTTAGGTTCTTATTGATTTGTTTTTGTGTGTGTGGTTTTCTATCATCTGGTTATTCACCCAGATATCACTACTACGATTTCTACTTTTTGCGTCAGAATTTTTTGGCGACTACATATCGCTAAGTAAGGCACGGGGCCCACATTTTCAACGCAGTTTTTCGTCAAACAACATATCCTTGACCTCACAGACTTGGCGACCGCAAATGTGGTTGCTAATATTTTTTCACCTTTATTTGTTAAAAATTAATCAAACAAAGGTCAGACAAAGCAGTTTTAATGTATAAAACACTCGCGACCACATTTGTGGTCGCTACTTTAATACATTTACTAAAAATCATTTAATTTTCTATTAAATACTTATTAAAAAAAAAAGGCATAGATAAAAAAATTTAATGTATAAATTACATCGCGAACATATATGTGGTCGCTAAATAATTATGCATTTTTATTTGTTTGAAAAAGTATAAAAATATTAAATACAAAATATTTTAAAGGCTTAACTAGTTAGCGACCACAAATGTTGTCGCGAAGCATTTTAAAGGCTTAATTTTTCTATATTTAGTCGGCAAATATTGTCGCAAAGTGCACATGAAACGCTGGTTGATTTATAGAAGGTGAATACTTGTTTAATGAAATCTGAAATTGAAACAACCTATGGGTTAAAATGGGTCAAAAGTGATTAATTTTAGAATATCATGTTGTTGTTGTTTTTTTTTTTTTTTTTTTTTAATATATATATACAAATTCCTTTTTCAGGTGTTAAACGGTTAATTTCATGCTTATTTCAGTGACCAGCAAAGATAAGCGACAAAATTTTCCTATGTTGGATTACACAGGATTTTGAACTTATTGCAGCATTGATCCACTTGCAGACAAGGTTAGTTCCTGTTGGAAAATATAAAATAGTTTTTATCAAACTTATGAAGCTTCAGGGTTTGTTTGGTAAATATTATTAGTTATGTTTTCTAACTTCTAAGGTTTGGTTTGTGTTTGTTAAGTTTCTTATTGTGCAGGGTGTGAAAGTGAAATATCTTGGCTATATAAAGTGAAGTCTCAACTAGGGTTTCATTATTGGTTTTCTCTCTCAAATATCTCACCTACAAAAGCAGTTATAGTTTCTTGGTTTTCTGGGTTGTTTAGTTTAGATCGTCGTGATCTTGTATTGGTTTTAGTTTTGTGGTTAAGAGTGTGGGTATTGTATTGCTGTTACACCTTTGTAGAGGGATAACAGTTTTGTGGTTCTATTGTACTTGGTAAGCATCCGATTGGAGACTTATCTTCAGTGTTTATTGTTATAATAAAAGTATCACCAAGGGGTGGTTGGTTGGGTGATTAGTACTTGTGTGTTATGGTACCATTTTAACATAGTATCAGAGCCCTAGGTTCTGATCTGTTGATTCGATTGGTTTTCTTGTGGTTCTTGTCGACTTAATTGGAGATTCTTGGATTGATTGAATTTTAGGGTTTTTTCTTGAAACCCTAGAATTTGGGGGTTTTTTATTCTGGTTTGTTTCTGAGAAATTAAAGTTGTTTGGGGGGTTATTCTCGTGCTAATTAGTGATTCTTGGTTGATTTTCTTGAAACCCTAAATTTCTGATTTGGGGATTCTTGGAGATCTTGTGATCTGGGGTGTTCTTGGCCTGGTTCTTGGTTAGTTCCGCTGCGTATTCTTATTAGCACTGTAAGTGAATCTTCTTCTTTTAAGAATAACTGGTTTAGAGTCTAGGGGGTGCAAACGGGTTGGTTAACATCTTGATCTGCCACCGTGAGTGGTACGAATACCTGCTCTGGCCAACCTCAGTCCTTTGGGCTTTATCCAAGTTAGTCTTGGGTGTGAGTTCATAGTTTTAGGGTTTTTTAGTTTTTTGATTGTTGTGTCTAAGTCGCTGGTGGATAGGATTTGGGCAGTCTTGGAAGTTGAGTTTGATTGTTGGTTGTTATCTGTTGTTTGTCTGGTTTATTTAGTTTGTTTGACTGTTTCTTGTTTGGTTCTTGTTTTTTCTTTGTGTTGCTATTATGGCTATTATGATCAGTAGTTTAGATCAGAGTAACCCTCTGCATCTCCATCCTAATGACTCTAATTGTGCTTCTATTGTTACTCTTAAACTGACTGGGGTTGAAAATTATCGAATATGGGCTAGTTCTATAAAGTTGGCTATTCAGATTAAAAATAAAATGGGTTTTTTGGATGGTACATGCACTAGGGTTGCTTATGCTGCTAGTCCCCTATTGGAAGCCCAATGGGATAGATGTAATGCTGTTGTGTTAAATTGGCTGTTAATATCTCTATCTCAAGATGTTTATCTTGGTCATGTGTTTTCTTATAATGCTTATGTTGTTTGGAAAGATTTAAAAGATACCTATGATAGGATTGATGGGTCTGTTTTGTTTAATTTGCTTCAAAAGATTAATAGCTTTAAGCAGGGTGGTTTGCATGTATCTGAGTATTATCATAAGCTAAATTCTTTATGGAGAGAATTTGATATTCTGACTAAGTTGCCTGATTGCACTTGTGAGGCTAGACAAGAATTAAATGATCATAGCAAGTTGTTGAAATTAATGCAGTTTCTTATGGCTCTTGATGACATTTACCAGCCTATAAGAAGTAGTCTTTTAACTAGGGAAATCTTACCTGAGGTTAAGGATGCCTTTGTTATTATTTCTAAGGAGGAGTCTCATAGAGGGATTCCCACTACTACTGTGAAATATAAGAAGGCTCAGGTTTCTGCTTTTGTGTCTAGAACTTTTGATAATAAAAATGATAATTGGAAAAGAAACAGTGGTAATAATAACAGTGGTAATAATAACATAGGAAATTATGATAATTTGTTGTGCACACATTGTGGGTTAAAAGGACATATTGTTGAGAGGTGTTTTGAGATCATTGGGTATCCTCCTGGTTTTAAAAAGAATCCTAATCTTAAACCTGTTTAATAAAACCAATGATCTTAAAGGAACTTCTAATGTGAATAATATGGCTAAGTCTGCATTGGCAATTTGTCTTTAAGTAATGAGCAGTTATGAAGCTTATGAGTCTTATAAATGAAAACACGAATTTCGCTTTCGATCGACATGGCGGTAGTGCCTCATGTTCCTTTTAAATGGAAATGTGTTTTTAATGATCATTTCTATAAGTTTTTGTGCCAACTTAAAGTTAATGGTGTCGCTTATCATCCGGGTGGATTATTGATTCGGAGCAAATCAACACTTAACTATTCTCGCTAAAAATATGTTTAATGTGATTGATATTTCGATTTTAAAATTATTGTTGGTCACCCTAATGGCACCTTAGCTAAAGTTACTCATGTTGGGAATCAAATTGAATAATAGTGTTGTTTTGTTTGATGTTTTGGTTGTTCACGAGTATTGTGTTAGTTTGATGTTTGTTAATAAGCTTATTAAAGATAGTAAGCTTAGAGTTGGTTTTGATGAAACTAAGTGTTATATTCAGATTTGAATCGCCAGAATGTCTTTGGGGGGTAGTGAATATGGTGGTTTATATTTGTTTGATAAGCCCACTGATGTGTCTTCTCATGTTGTTAATAGTGAGTTTTGTCTTGTTTTGTTACTAAAGAAGTCGACATAATAGGTTGGGTCATCCTGCTAGCCAGTTTTGAAATTACTTAAAGTATCTTTTAAATTGTCTAATATTGATCATAATGGTCCTTGTGAGGTTTGTCATAAGGCAAAACAAACAAGAGATCCTTTTCCTATAAGTGAACATATGTCTCATTGTTTTGGGAACTCATTCATTTAGATGTTTGGGGTCCTTACAAAGTGGTTAGCGAGGATGGGTATAAGTATTTCTTGACCGTTGTGGATGACTTTACTAGATCCGTTTGGGTGTATATGTTGAAGAGAAAGATGAAGTGTTTGACATGTTTGTTTCTTTTATAATATGGTTTTACTCGGTTTGAAAAAGAATCAAGGTTGTTAGGTCCGATAATGGTCTTGAGTTTGTTAATAATAAAATGAATGAGTTTTTTAATAATAAAGGTATTCTTCATCAAACTAGTTGTGCATATACACCACAATGAATGGTATTATTTGAAAGGAAACATAAACATCTATTAAATGTTGCTAGAAGTCTTATGTTTGAGGGAATTCCTCTTGTGTTTTGGTCTCGAATGTGTTTTAACGCTACTTATTTGATTAACAGTTGCCTTCCTCCGTGTTAAATGGGAAATCTCCTTTCTCTGTGTATGGTAGGGAACCTAGTCTGTTTCATCTTAGGAGTTTTGGGCGTACGTGTTTTGCTTCTATTTTAAAAGAATCGACAAGTTTAATGAAAAATCAAAAATGTATTACGATTGGTTATGCTAGTGGTAAAAAGCTTATAAACTTTTGAGTCTTGAAAACATGTCTATTCTTTATTCAAGGGATGTAAAGTTTTATGAAACTATTTTTCCTTTGAGGATGAGTCGAGTGTAAGTTCGAAACACATTTGTGAGATTACACTTAAACTTTTGATAATAGTGAGTCCGAGTCAAAACCAAAATCCTAGTCCCATTCCCAATGATGCAAATTTAGAAAATGTGAATAGAGTATGCATCTGTTGGTAGAGAAGGTAGTCCTTCTAGACTTGGTATGGTTGTGGCGGTGAGCAGGATAAGAGTCCGGGACGGTACAAGTCCTGTTAATTCACAAAGAACCATATCCGGAAGTGATCGCAACTCCTTTAGATGAAAATTATGAGTCCGAGGGAAACTATTTCCGAATTCGGATGAGTCTAGGTCCCAAAATGTTTTCAAAATTTAATAGAGAAGGTACCGTAGAAGGTCTTCAGAGCCTCTAAGTTCTTGCTAAATTGAATGATTATGTTCTTGATGATAAAGTCGATATGGTATAGGCAAATATGCTAATCATTGTTTGCTTAGTTCGATAACTATTGTTTTGTGTCTAATCGAACAAGTCTAGTGAGCCTACTTCTTATTATGAGGCTTCTAAGATGTTAATTGGAGAGGTGCTATGAATGATGAAATGCATGCTTTATATGAGAATGATACTTGGTGCAAGTTGATCTTCCTTTGGTAGAAATCCTATTGCTTCTAAATGGGTTTTTAAAATTAAATATAAAGCTAATGGTGAAATTGATAGATATAAAGCTAGGTTAGTGGCTAAAGGCTGTACTCAAAAGGAAGGTCTTGATTATGATGAGACTTTCAGTCCTGTTGTAAAAATGAGTATTGTTAGATGTCTTATTAGTCTTGCTGTTCAGTATGACTGGAAGTTGTTTCCGTTAGATGTTAATAATGCTTTTCTTTATGGTGATCTGAATGAGGATGTTTACATGCTTCCTCCTCCAGGTTACTGTAAAGAAGGTAGTACTAAGGTGTGCAAATTGAAAAAATCTTTATATGGTTTAAAACAAGCTCCTAGACAGTGAAATCATAAACTGTTAGAAGCATTGTTTGAAGATGGTTTTGAACAATCTAAAAATGATCATTCTTTGTTTATAAAGAGAAAAGGGGATGCAGTAATGTTTCTTCTTGTATATGTTGATGATATGGTCATTTGTGGAAATAGTGAAGTTGAGATTGAAAGATTTAAGAAGTTTTTTAACAATAAATTCAAGATTAAAGATCTTGGTGAGTTAAAATATTTCTTGGGTATCAAGTTTTAAAACTAAAAGCGGTTTGTGCTTAAATCAAAGAAAATATTGTTTGGAACTTTTACAGTATGGGTTACTTGCTCAGACTGTTATGACTCCTCTACACGAAAATCTTTGTGTTGAATTTTAAGGAGTCAGAAAGTGATAAGTTGTTAAAAAATGTAGTTATCAGAAGCTTGTGGGAAAGCTTATATATCTTACTATGACTAGACCTGATATTGCTTATGTTGTTCATTGTTTGAGTCAGTTTATGCATGCTCCATTACAGTCTCATTTTAACATTAGATTAATGGTTTTAAGGTATCTTAAGCTTGCTCCAGGAAATGGAATAAGTTTTAAGAAGAGTGAGAAGTTCAATATTGTGGCTTTTTCTGATGCTGATTGGGCTAAATGTCCTGTTACTAGAAAATCTGTTTCTGGGTATTGTGTCTTTATTAATGGTAATATTGTTTCATGGAAGAGTAAAAAGCAAAATACTTTGTCTAAATCTTCAGCTGAAGCTGAATACAGGTCTATGGCATCTGTTACTTGTGAGATCATGTGGGTACTTAAGATCTTAAAAGATCTTGAAGTCACGAAAATTTGTTACTGTTATGTTGTGTTGTGACAACAAAGCGACTATCATGATTGTCGCAAATCTCATTATGCATGAAAAAACTAAACATTTTGATATTGATGTGCATCTTATAAGAGAAAGGTTGCATCAGGGTTGATTCAAACTGTAAAGGTTGATTCTAAAATTCAAACTGTAAAGGTTGATTCTAAAAATCAAGCTGCGATGTGCTAACAAAGCACTTGGGCCCTTTCAACATGCGATTATGGTTAAGAAACTTGGAATGGAAAATTTGTTTGCTTCATCATTTTGAGGGGGGATGTTGGAAAATATAAAATAGTTTTTATCAAACTTATGAAGCTTCAGGGTTTGTTTGGTAAATATTATTAGTTATGTTTTCTAACTTCTAAGGTTTGGTTTGTGTTTGTTAAGTTTCTTATTGTGCAGGGTGTGAAAGTGAAATATCTTGGCTATATAAAGTGAAGTCTCAGCTAGGGTTTCATTATTGGTTTTCTCTCTCAAATATCTCACCTACAAAAGCAGTTATAGTTTCTTGGTTTTCTGGGTTGTTTAGTTTAGATCGTCTTGATCTTGTAGTGGTTTTAGTTTTGTGGTTAAGAGTGTGGGTATTGTATTGTTGTTACACCTTTGTAGAGGGATAACAGTTTTGTGGTTGTATTGTACTTGGTAAGCATCCGATTGGAGACTTATCTTCAGTGTTTATTGTTATAATAAAAGTATCACCAAGGGGTGGTTGGTTGGGTGATTAGTACTTATGTGTTTTGGTACCATTTTAACAGTTCCATAAATGAAAAGGGTGTGCTAAAAGTTGACTTGTTTGTGTTTTTGTGTTTGCTGAACTACTTTAGTTGTTATTTTGTTTTTCTGTAGACTACCTGGCGGTCATTTGAATTAAAAGGTTTACAATATATATTTGTGGCTGCAAGATTTTCTAAAGATGATTATACATAACGCCTTAATCAAAACTCAAGTAGCAATAAATAGGGAACTCTGTGTAACATTAGAAGATAATGCAAAATTGTCGAAAAATATTATATGTAAGAGATGAGCGGTATGTCAAGAGGGGAAAAAATGTACTTTACGGAATAGATGCGTGGTGAGTTTACAAAATTAGGTTTCACCTGAAATTATTATATGATGTAAAGTGCTTAAAGCATTAATACATCTCATGGGCATTTTCTAAGCTTTTTTGTTTTGTCACACTGATGATGTTGGAATTATATAACATGACAATCAAATAAATAATCACAAAACATCAAAGTATTCAAGCGGAAGCGTATAGGATTTATTAATGAACAATTAATTAACATAAAAGAATTTGCGTACCTTTTCTTGATTCTAGCGAACAAGAATCAAATCCACAAACTAGCAATTGAGATGAACCTAATTAGGGTTTATAGGATTATATGAATTACCCTCACCGTTTTGTAATTCAATCCAAGATAATAACAAAAGTATGTTATTACTATGTTCTTGTACACGCGTACTAAACCGAATTAAAGTAATGCTAGTTTTATCAAACAAATAACTTGGTTTGTGGAAAAGTAATGGATCGACACCCACAAGGGTTATGCGATCGGTTAGGACAAGAAAACACACAAAACAATTTTTAGGGTTTAGCAATGAGCACAAGAGATGGAAAAATAAAACCCTAGCCTTGTTTATATACCCAAGCAAACTTGGTGAACAAGTTGGTTTTTCTTTCCTTGTTTTGCTCCGCGGCCGATCGGTTTGGTATCCCTAAAGGGATTCGGAACCTTCCCAACTTTTGCAATTTAATCCTTTTCCATAAACATTTAACGACCGTTAATCCATTACATTAATTACTTAACGTCTGTTAGTTATTTTGTTTAATAAATAAATAAATATAACGTTTATATTTAATTATTAACTTTAAATTCTCATACGTAAAGTGTGCAATCCCATAGTCTCGAGTTCGATCCTAACTCACGTCTACTAATTTATATCCATAAAACTAACAACTCCCACTTGGATATATCTTAATAGAGTGATCACATTCGGTTAGCGTCTAGCAACACTTCGATGCCTCTAGTACAACTCGAGCAAGGCTCCTGGAAAACCTTTTAATGAGTTCTCATTATTATTATCCTTTTGTTTCTAATACCATGTTAAATAAAGATATTGAATTAAGTCATTCTTTATTCAACCATTCTGCTTCTCGTTGTTAGTGATTGAGCAAGATTACCAAATCTTCTAAACATATTCGGAGATCTTTGGGCGTGGCCAAACATCTTGTGAACCCTACGAGGGCCCAGAAGATTAAACTCCAAAATAAATTTGAAGGAACAAATTCTATCTTGACTACGAGAATAACCCATGAACTTTGCAACACTTGGAAACAACCTTTATGACTACGGTTATGTATAGCGTTAAGTTGTTCCATGAAGTGCACTACATTCATGACACTTATCCGGTATCTCAAGTCCGAGGATAACTATTCATAATTTACTTATAACAATATCCACAAAGTAAATTATGTAGTTGGGATAAGTCCTATATTCAATTCATTGAATATCATCCGAAATTGGTATGCATTCTCATCAATAAACTTTCAAGTATATTCTACCATATCTCTCGGTTTGTCTTAGTTTAATGATACTCCCATATCATTAATTGACAATCGACGATTTAGAATAAATAAATTTATTCACCGGATTAAACATGCAAATATAGGATACAATATATTATAAAATCAAACATACCAAGTATTTGATTTATTATAACAATTGTTTAACATCCCTTATCCAAATACCAAATAGATCAATACATGAAAATTCTTGTTGATGAATTATGCCTCAAGTAATGACAATCATACTTGTTGACAATGCATAAATCAACCAACTTGATCTATCAAAATTTTGAGAATACTTATTTTAAGAATTCAATTAGTGAAGTCCTTGTATGTGTACATTCACCAATCCACATAATAATTCATAAAGTGTGTGACATCCTCTATCACCAATTTATGACAATTAAACTTCCAACAAATTTTAAGTTTAAAGTATTCTTATTCTTTTTATGTATAATCAAACTGCGCTCTTAGTAGCATAACTAGTTCACATGGCCATTAACAAGGATGAAATCCTACCATGACTAGTATTGAGTGTCATCTCAATTAAACCAAAGATCATTGTATATAAACAACAATGTGTTCATTAAAACTCTGTAAACTTTAATATCTTATTGTGTAATGTTTGATGCTTTCTAACTTTCAAGTTTAAAGTCGATGACAATTTGCACAACATTTGACATATTGTTCATCCATAGAATTTAGGAGCAATTCCGGTGAGGATGTAATTCTTCGAATATTCATTACACAAGTTATCTAATAATTTTAGTTAGATATCAATGTTGTCAAATCACTTCTTATTCAAGAATGATACAACAATTTTAATACACAACATGATGTACATGATGAATCTACAGGTCAACCTTAGAATTCATTCACGTTCTATCTTGTCAAAAGATATTTATCAATTTCCCAAATGATATATCATGTTTTATTAGAATCATTTATTTTATGCACATGTTTATTAACAATAAGCGTATATTTCAAGGTTGTATGTTTTAATTCTTAAATCTTACAAGTGAAGTTTCATTCAATCTAAGACTTAACATTTAGCTTACAAGGAATGTTACTTACTATATGTTATACAACATATAAGATTTAAGAAACTTAACATAATACTCCCACTAGCTTTCGTGAATACTTAAAATTTATCTTATTTCAATTATAAATCAAAACTATGATTTAATAACTAAACATAAGAATAATTTCATAGATGCATGCATTTATCCATTCATGAATTATTGCACTGTACACTACAAAGATTATATATATATATATATATATATATATATATATATATATATATATATATATATATATATATATATATATATATATATATATATATATATATATATATATATATATATATATATATATATATATATATATATATATATATATATATATATATATATGAACTCAAAAACCTTCGATTACTTACCGTCCTCGCTCAAGTAATTCTTCAAGAAAGAGTTTTGATATTCCATTGTCATATTTCATATTAATGAAAACAAGTATGACAATCATCATCTTTATATATTTAATGTGTCTAGAAAAGAATATTCAATCATAATTAATTGCTTAAGTGTGATCAATAATCTTGTCATGAAACATGCATTAAATATGTACAATATTGTCCATATGATTTCTACATAGAAATTCAAACCACTAGGGTTTTCATCTCTTTGAAGAAACTCATTTCCATTCTCTGGTCTAACTATTAAGATAAACCAAATTTCCAAAATTGATTATCTTTATGGACAACATCTTTAACATTCATAGTATGAGTAATTTTCCCAATTCAATATTTGGTAATCCATCATAATGATTATCGGGTTTACTATAATCACGTAACTCATATTCTTCTCGACATATAAATCAAATATCGAGATATCCTTGCAGATCTATGAATGAAAATTCCATCATCATGAGGTCTATCATTTACATGTCTAACCTCATCATGATATTTACTAGTGTGTTTAGAAGATTATGTATCTTGTAATTTTATCTTTCAAGATAAAAAAACTCCCACTTGCCTTTAGTAATATATAGACTATCTATATATACTTTAGCAATTTAGAGCAAAACTACATTGTTATCTTTTGGGACATTACAAATACACATTGATAATTCGACTTAAGTTTGTTAACAACCTATTCATAAGTAGTTTAACAAATTCAGAATCTTCAATTTTAAAACTTAATGTGATTCATCACATTCCATAATGAAATGGTGTTTTATTAATCTTCTAGGTTGGAGTCATATTGAGTATATTCAATCCATACTCAATTTCTAACCTTGTTACTTTTTAAGAAAGAAGTTATGGTTATCATTTATCAAACAAATCAAATAGAGTTTGATTCTCCTAACTGAACACACCATCAACTTGTGGTATTCATTAGAATTTAATATTGTAAGACAATCTAACAATATATAAGATAAACATATTCCTTTTGGCTTACCTATTTACCAACTAAGTCAACTTAATGGTATAATAGACTTTCCAAGCCAATTACATGCTTTATAACACAAGTACCTTTTAACCAAGTCACTTCATATCCATGTTTCAACAAGAAACATAAACCTGTTATAATCCCATTATCGTTATAAATCATTGATCACCTCAATAACTTCTTGTATATGTCTTAATTAAAAACATAACAAGTTAACGTCTTAATTTATTATAAGTCTTAAAAGACTTATGTTTATGTCTTTACAATGAATCATAAACATGTTTAACTAAAGTAATTATGAACACAACTCTTGGTTTCAATAGTAATTTTAAGTTAATTTATTTTACTTCACAATAATGTAGGACTACATTATTTTTCATTTATGTCATTCCAAAATACATAAATAAACAAATTGAAGTAGGATTAGATTACTTTATTTAATTTTATGTCATTCTAATAATACATAAATATTTAATTTGAAGTAGTCTTATATATCATTTTGACACATATTCTAAATACTTGTCTAATTTAGAAACGTAAATATGTCCATGCAGGTCGACTTTACATAGAGATTTACTTTGTTGTTGCAATCTACGCCAAGTTCTCACATGACGAAATTGCAACACCAAGTGTTTCTTGAATTAGATATGTTCAAGTTATATTAAACGTTAATCTCTTACCTTGCAGTCAAGAGAATCCTTTAAATCATATACCTATATGTTGTCCCTTGCACACAATATAGATTTCTCCCACTTGTGCATGGAACAACATCATGTAGCGATAAACAACACGACATATGTTTGTTTATGTGACTAATATGATTGTGTCATTGATATTAGCATAACTAGTAGATGTAGAACCACTTCATTGTCTAATAAGAAGCGTGCATGACTATCCTTGAAAACATAAGTGTCTACAAGTGGAAATTAATTATCTTAAGACATTCTAGAGATAATTCAGGTTACTACCAAGATGACAAAGTCAGAACTCCCAATTAATAAGAGATCATTACATTAATTCCTTATTCAAGAATAAGAACACAACACTCCCAATCGATTTGACAACATTGTAAGTGTTTCATTAACCAAAGGAAAGAAAATAGTGTACTATTTACTTCCTACACCTTTGAGAAGTTGTGACAACTCGCAATTTCAGGTCATTTATCAAGTTTCACTATTTCATCATTTATCGTAAACTAGGTTTATTTAGTATCAAATTCGCGTAACCTTAATGGTTTAGCTGCGAATTCATGAACATATCATCAAGGACATTTCACATAGACTAGGTTTAGTCTACATATCATTAGCATCATTATCATCATATTAATTCATGCATGGTTTTGCATTTTTCATAAAACGTTTATTTTCCTATTAAATAAACGCTATCGCGTAATCATTTATTTTGAACAATTGATCCGATACTTCCAAAAATTATCCCGATATATTTTTATACTCATATTAAGTTTATAAAAATAATATTATGATTTTACCCAGTGTTTTAAATTTATTTTGTATATAAGTTGTTATATTTATATAATTACGACGGTTTTCTTAAAACTACACGATTATTATTATTTCACTCAAATTTTGCAAGAAATGTATTTTTATAATTTTTATGACCTTAATATATTTTATCTTGACCCGTTAAAATTTATTTTTATCTAACGCTACCCTAAATATTCAAATGTGTACACAATTTACCACAAGTCTTCAAGTAACTTACATCTAATTACACTTATACATATTAAAAAAAAATACATCAAAGTAAATGATAACACCCCCTTGTCGACAAGGGGGTGAGTCATTTGGGGTGAATCACTTGTTTTGCTAAATATCTTCTAAGGTATATGTATTATACTCTTAAATCACAAACTCATTTACTTCATTTGCAAAGTGAAAAAAAAGCAAAGTATCTCCTCTCTTCTCCTCTTGCTCCAACCGGCCATTCAAGTGATCAAAGAAGGAATCCTTTAAAAATTTTCAAGACAAGTTATTTGCAATCTAGTAACACTCTTTGTATAGGTTTTGAAATAAAAACCTTGAGTGTATAGGATTTAACCTTAGCTCATATCACCTCATCAATTACTAGTAAGCATTTCATACATATCATTATCTTTCATATTCATTTTTATGTTCATTTTTATCATATTCAAGAAAAACATGCAAATTATATAGATGTTTATACCACTTTTTAAGGTTTTAAGTGTTATATATATATATTTCATCCTATAATTAATCCTTGAAACACATCACTTTTGGTGATGCCTAGGAAACCATGACACCCTAAGAAGGTGTATGGTAGGATTAGAATAGCTTCGGAGTTGTTTTGAATGGGTTAAAATAGGTTTGCGCGAGAAAACTCATTTCGACAAGTTTGCAAAAGGGTCTGTCCTTATTTTAAAAATCTGGAAAATCCGACAGTAGATAAAAATTTTGGCCTAGATATTTATAAAATATACTTTAAAAGCGAAACCGTGGCCGCTTGAACGGATTAAAGCGGAGCTATAACGAAGAAGTTATGAATTTTTCAAGTTGGCGTGAAAACTAAAATTTTCAAAATTTCAGATGCATTGCTTATTTTGTACGAGTCAAAAATGAAGCTTAGGCGTTATAAATTATGTCGACTGGTCAAAATATGTTAGTATACTTTGATACAAAGCTAAGGACCTTTAAAACGTAGAAAACGGATTTGTAACGATTAAATTATACGCTACAAAAGTTGTCGAACTTTATTATATAAGAAAAACTATATAATTTCTAATAGGCAAGTTTTACTAAAACAAAGAGACCAAGTTGAAGGTTGTTTTAACGTTGATTTAGAACTTTTATAAAGTGATGTCTTCTAGTAAAAGTAAGTTCGCCAAGTATATTTTCCAAAATGACCGATTGCTTGTTTAGCGGAGTTGTAATGAATTAAATACGTTTACTCAAACTTTGCCAAAACCATCCTTAAACTATATTTTGGGACATAAGTACCATACTTAACCTCTATTTTTCTTTATGTTCGAGACCTTTAGGATGGAAACTTAAACACTAAAACTTTGAGATAATGATACGAGCTTCCAAAACCGTTGAGTTTGTTTCCTAACGCTCGGCGTACACCATTTTACGACTAGCTTTTAGAGGCCGCTTTAGTCACTTTCATGGAAATTTCAATGACATTATTTTACGATGAAAAGTTATATTCTCTTGATAAATCACTATATGATTATCGTCGGATATCATTTCAACATAAATACACGTAAAGTAATTTAAAAATGGTCAAGACGTTAAAGATTATTTTTCAATGAAAAGTATTATTTTCAAAAATTCATAAGTGGTATAAATATCATCCGAATTGCATGCATAACATTACATCATGACTTATTACATATCATATCATTCATAATAGGTCGGTTTGAGATTCACGCTACATTTCGTGTGCTCACTTTTGCCATCGCATCATTGTCCAAGTGAGTTCCATAGCCCCATTTTCAATTGTTTTAATGCTTTTATTAAACTCTTTGGGAGATACATGCTCAACAACTTTTATGGCAAACATGATTATTTGCAAACTATATGTTTATCCGAATCGAATGTTAGTCATAATGGTAACAATATCGCCATACTTAGAATTTCTATATCATGAATCATTGAGCTAAGCGACTTGGTATGATCACGATCTAACGGAATTGGATAATGTTGAACTAACGGACTTGGTATAGTCATGAACTAACGGACTTGGTATAGTCATGTACTAACGGACTTGGTACAATCATGGTCTAATGGTCTTGGTACAATCTGAACTAATGGTCATGGAACAATTTGAAACCGTCTAATTATGTGTTATATTAAGTAACTATGGATACATTAAGTTATGCACTATTTTTGAATTCATTTGACATCATGCGCTTGATCATAAACTATACACATTTCGGCAAAGGGTTGTGAACACACAAGGTTGCAAGTTTTGTATGGGCGGAACTTGTAATCGAGTGGATTTACAATGCCTTTGCTGCATAAACGATTTTGAAAGGCTTTACATTTCAACACAAACTCTATGAACTCACTCAACCTTTGTGTTGACACTTTTAGCATGTTTTATCTCATTATCTAAGGCATTCACTTCATGGCATGCATGTGGACATATCATAGAGTCGAGGTGACGACGCTGCTTCACTTGGGTTTCATATACTTTAAAACATCGTTTGAATTGTAACAAATTTATTTCCGCACAAGTTGATTTTCATTTGGGACCTATACTTTGTAAACTCGATTATTTTATTAAATCAAGCGATGTATTTTCCAAACGACACTTTAGGTCGTTTGATATAATCATGATTGTGATGCTATGACAACAACCCCGTGAATTCCATTCCGCAAAAATGTAATTTGGGGTGTGATGATTGGCATCGAGCTTCAATTATAGAGAACTAGGTTGCATCATTGACCCTAGACTATAACTACAACATCATAGCATCTCATCATTTCATCATAAGTGCATATTCACTTTACATGCGGTTTATACGTACATTTTTTGAGTTATTTACTTTCATTTCAAATCGATTGTCACATGGATGCCTTCAAATACCCATTCCATTATTCTTTCTTCATACTCCAACGTGGAGAATGCCTTGTCATTCCCTATCACAATTTTAATATCAGCTGATTCATCACCGATAACGTCGAATGCCGAGATAAACCTTTAAGTAGGGCAAAGTCGCTCTCACTCCTTTGTTTCACCACTAACTCGTTGAGTTACACTCTGTTCACACACTAAGTCACTAAACCGTCACTCATTTTGAAAAGTAACCTCAAACTTATCACCTCACATCACATCTCTTTAGAGCGCTTATTCTTAACATAGGACTTTGCTACGTCTCACCTTTCCTCTTATTTTGAAGAGTTATGGCACCGAAGAAAGCTGCACTAGAAATGACACCAGCTGCTATCCAAAGGTATATAGAGGATAGTATAGCCGAGGCACTAAGGAAAGAACGAGCAACGGTAGCTGCTGCTGCTGAGGCCACTGCTTCTGCTTGAGCGACTAGACTTTCTTGCTACAGAGCGCAGGAGGATCGGAGTTCAAGTTGTACATACAAGGACTTTAAGAGCCGTGATCCCACAAAGTTCAAAGGCACCGAGGAGCCCGCTATGATCCGTTGGTTTGAAAAGATGGAGTCCAGATTTCTTCTATGCGATTGCCCGGATAATTGCAAGGTAAAGTTCGCCACCGGTACACTCTTAGATGGCGCAATGTCATGGTGGAATTCGTATGCACAACCTATTGGTATCAAAATGCTTAGAAGCTCACGGGGATCAATTCAAGAGGTTGTTGACAAAGAAGTATTGTCCACGCACGAAGGTGAAGAAATTTGAAGCAATTTTATGAGTTGGTGGTATTGGTTATGACATCGAGACCTACATCGGGGAGGTTTCAAGAGTTGGTACACTATGTCCATCGATGGTTTGGGACAATGAGAAATTACTAGAAAACTTCATTGGAGGACTTCCACAATGTATTCAAGGAGATGTAACTTCTTCCGATCCACAAACAATTGAAGAAACTATCGGATAACTCAAAACTCATGGCTCAAGTTGTGAAAGGGAAAATATTATCAACAATAACCACGACAACAATAACAACAATCACACCATCAACACCAACACCAACAACCAAACTAACCACAACAAAAGAAAATGGGAAAATGACCGGGGAGGTTATAATAACAACAACCAAAACCGTAACACTAACCATCATCAATAGCGAGAATAGAGGACAAGGAGCCGAATGATTTATGTTCTCGCACCAATAGAAGGGCGAGGTTATCTTTGAACCTACCCACTATGTAATCGATGTAAGTATCATCACTCGGGTCTTTGCCACGTTAAGTGCTACAAGTGTCAAAAACTAGGACACCATGCCGGGATTGTAGAGGTAAATCCATAGTCACATGCTTGGATGTGGAGAAGCAAGGACACTATCGGAACCAATGTCCCCGAACCAAGGTCAACAAGTTGAAGGTGCTCTTGGGAAAGCATACATGTTAGAAGAAGGAGAAGCTCAACAGATTTCAACAACGCGAAGATCAAGAAGTTCGAAACTAATGCCTTAATTTTCCTTATGTACTATGTCGTACTAAGTTTATGTCTTCCATCGTATTCGGATCTTTAGAACTTAAGATGTCTTCTTGTTTGATAAACCACTCGTTGTAAAATATTCTCATCTATCGTACTTTATTTTCTTTCCGATTTGTTATCACTTACAAGGATTTTACTTCCTTTACTTTAACTACCATTTTAACGACACGGTTTAAATCTTTGTAAACATTGAGAGTTATAACAACTAAACCGAATGTCACATTATCGTTCCTTAATTATACATAGCCTAGCTAACTATGTCTAGTGCGGAGGGATCATGTTATGTTAGGAGCGATTATTTATAAATCTTAGTGCAAGCAAAATTTTCACATATCCCAAGTCAAGATGTTACTCGTGGGAGATTCATCCGATATTTTCTCTACTATGTTTTATACACTCTCAATCATCGATAACCGTAACGACACTTTTCCATGTCTTCTCTCCTCGATATTCATCACAAACTCAAAAATTTGATAGACCAACACGAACCGAATTCGTGGATGAATTCCTTTTTAGATGGGCTTATGTGACAACTCGCATGATTTCGTGTCATTTCTCTAAGTTTCACTATTTCATCATTTATCGTAAACTAGGTTTACGAGTATCAAATTCGCGTAACCTTAATGGTTTAGCTGCGAATTCATGAACATATCATCAAGGACATTTCACATAGACTAGGTTTAGTCTACATATCATTAGCATCATTATCATCAGATTAATTCATGCATGGTTTTGCATTTTTCATAAAACGTTTATTTTTCTATTAAATAAACGCTATCGCGTAATCATTTATTTTGAACAATTGATCCGATACTTCCAAAAATTATCCCGATATATTTTTATACTCATATTAAGTTTATAAAAATAATATTATGAGTTTACGCAATGTTTTAAATTTATTTTGTATATAAATTGTTATATTTATATAATTACGACGGTTTTCTTAAAAACTACACGATTATTATTATTTCACTCAAATTTTGCAAGAAATGTATTTTTATAATTTTATGACCTTAATATATTTTATCTTGACCCGTTAAAATTTATTTTTATCTAACGCTACCCTAAATATTCAAATGTGTACACAATTTACCACAAGTCTTCAAGTAACTTACATCTAATTACACTTATACATATTAAAAAAAATACATCAAAGTAATGATAACACCCCTTGTCGACAGGGGTGAGTCATTAAATTGAATCACTTGTTTTGCTAAATATCTTCTAAGGTATATGTATTATACTCTTAAATCACAAACTCATTTACTTCATTTGCAAAGTGAAAAAAAAGCAAAGTATCTCTCTCTTCTCCTCTTGCTCCAACCGCCATTCAAGTGATCAAAGAAGGAATCCTTTAAAATTTTTCAAGACAAGTTATTTGCAATCTAGTAACACTCTTTGTATAGGTTTTGAAATAAAACCTTGAGTGTATAGGATTTAACCTTAGCTCATATCACCTGATCAATTACTAGTAAGCATTTCATACATATCATTATCTTTCATATTCATTTTTATGTTCATTTTTATCATATTCAAGAAAAACATGCAAATTATATAGATGTTTATACTACTTTTTAAGGTTTTAAGTGTTATATATATATATTTCATCCTATAATTAATCCTTGAAACACATCACTTTTGGTGATGCCTAGGAAACCATGACACCCTAAGAAGGTGTATGGTAGGATTAGAATAGATTCGGAGTTGTTTTGAATGGGTTAGAATAGGTTTGGCGCGAGAAAAACTCATTTCGACAAGTTTGCAAAAGGGTCCGTCCTTATTTTTAAAATCTGGAAAATCCGACAGTAGATAAAAATTTTTAGCCTAGATATTTAGAAAATATACTTTAAAACGAAACCATGGCCGCTTGAACGAATTAAAACGGAGCTATAACGAAGAAGTTATGAATTTTTCAAGTTGGCGACGAAAACTAAAATTTTCTGAAAATTTCAGCATGCATTGCTTATTTTGTACGAGTCAAAAATGAAGCTTAGGCGTTATAAATTATGTCGACTTGTCAAAAATATGTTAGTATACTTTGATACAAAGCTAAGGACCTTTAAAACGTAGAAAACGGATTTGTAACGATTAAATTATACACGCTTACAAAAGTTGTCGAAACTTTATTATATAAGAAAACTATATAATTTCTAATAGGCAAGTTTTACGGCAAACAAAGAGACCAAGTTGAAGGTTGTTTTTAACATTGATTTAGAACTTTTTATAAAGTGATGTCTTCTAGTAAAAGTAAGTTCGCCAAGTATATTTTCCAAAATGACCGACTGTTTGTTTAGCGGAGTTGTAATGAATTAAATACATTTACTCAAACTTTGCCGAAAACCATCCTTAAACTATATTTTGGGACATAAGTACCATACTTAACCTCTATTTTTCTTTATGTTCGCGACCTTTAGGATGGAAACTTAAACACTAAAACTTTGAGATAATGATACGAGCTTCCAAAACCGTTGAGTTTGTTTCCTAACGCCGACGTACACCATTTTACGACTAGCTTTTAGAGGCCGTTTAGTCACTTTCATGGAAATTTCAATGACATTATTTTACGACGAAAAGTTATATTCTCTTGATAAATCACTATATGATTATCGTCGGATATCATTTCAACATAAATACACGTAAAGTAATTTAAAATGGTCAAGATGTTAAAAGATTATTTTTCGACGAAAAGTATTATTTTTAAAAATTCATAAGTGGTATAAATATCATCCGAATTGCATGTATAACATTACATCATGACTTATTACATATCAAATCATTCATAATAGGCCAGTTTCGAGATTCACGCTACATTTCGGTGTACTCACTTTTGCCATCGCATCATTGTCCAAGTGAGTTCCATAGCCCCATTTTAAATTGTTTTAATGCTTTTATTAAACTCTTTGGGGGAGATACATGCTCAACAACTTTTATGGCAAACATGATTATTTGCAAACTATATGTTTATCCGAATCGAATGTTAGTCATAATGAAATGTGATGATCGCCATACTTAGAATTTCTATATCATGAATCATTTAGCTAATCGACTTGGTATGATCACGATCTAACGGACTTGGATAATGTTGAACTAACGGACTTGGTATAGTCATGTACTAACGGACTTGGTACAATCATGGTCTAATGGTCTTGGTACAATCTGAACGAATGGTCATGGAACAATTTGAAACCGTCTTTAATTATGTGTTATATTAAGTAACTATGGATACATTAAGTTATGCACTATTGTGTGAATTCATTTGACATCATGCGCTTGATCATAAACTATACACATTTCTAAGCAAGGGTTGTGAACACACAGTGTTGCAAGTTTTGTATGTCGGGAACTTGTAATCGAGTGGATTTACAATGCCTTTGCCGCATAAACGATTTTGAAAGGCTTTACATTTCAACACAAACTCTATGAACTCACTCAACCTTTGTGTTGACACTTTTAGCATGTTTTATCTCGTATCTAAGGCATTCACTTCATGGCATGCATGTGGACATATCATAGAGTCGAGGTGACGACGCGTTTCACTTGGGTTTCATATACTTTAAAACATCATTTGAATTGTAACAAATTTATTTCCGCACAAGTTGATTTTCATTTGGGACCTATACTTTGTAAACTCTGATTATTTTATTAAATCAAACGATGTATTTTTCAAACGACACTTTAGGTCGTTCGATATAACTGTGATTGTGATGCTATGACAGTCAACCCCCAAGGAATTCCATTCCGCTGCAAAACAGGTAATTTGGGGGTGTGACAAAAGTCCATACATAACAATTACTTATGTACTTAAAAGAATGTATTCTACTATGTAGATGATGAATTATTTATCAATGCTATTAACTTGAAATAATTGGGCATGCAATTTCTTTCTTAATAGTTCTACTATTCCAACAATTGTAAGTAGTATTTTAAATGGTCAAAGCACAACAACTAGATAAAATATGCTAGTTTGTCTTTTACCAATTATACAGTAATTAGTCTAGCTTCTAATTTAATAACTCAGAAATATGCAATTTTCTTAACTATTAAAATTTGCTTACAAGTTATGTATTGAGAATTTAGACAATTCTAATTGTCCTATCATACCTTTCTTCATTCATGAAAAGGAATAGGGTTGAATCTCACTCTTTCTTAAATAAAGAAGACTAGGTTTATCCTTTTAGCAAAGTTGACTCTACCAAAAAACCCTTACAGGTGTAGATCAATTTACTAATACAGGAATAACCTACGTTTACGTTTTAATGTTGCATTAATACATTTAAAGAATTAGCAAAATTCAATTTTAGTATTTTCGATAATTAAACTTTTCAAGAAAATAAAATACACAAGGTAATATTCATATAACCATAGAATTTTCTCGAAAACTAGGATCCAAATTATCATAGGTTCATTACATCAGTTGATCTGCTAGCAACGAACGCATATAACAAGGTAATCAGTCGAACATTAATTGGCAAACAATTTCCAACTCCTAGATCATTATGGGATTTATATTTTCCAGTAGCTATTGCAAATATAAACATGTTTCATCCCATCTTATGCCATTGAGTCCGTGTCTCACTTCCTACTCAACTTAAGTGTCTAACTTAAAGAACGCAAATATGTCCATGTAAGGTCCGACTTTACATAGAGATTTATCTCCATCACAATCTAGCCAAATACTCTCATGACATAAATTGCAACTTCAAGTGTTCCTTTTAATTAGATGGCATATAACTTAATTTAAAAGGGTAGTAGTTTTGATTTTATGTGGTCAAATCAAATATGTACAAAGATGTCATGCACTCATCTTGTAGCATAAATTTAATAAAAAAACCTTTTATTACCAATTCATAAAGATCAAATTATCAAAGTTTTGATTGAGGTATTGGGTTCACCAATCAAGGAATTTAGTGTTAATTATCATCCATTATACCGTACTTTTGCATAAGTGTAAACACTTAGTGTTTCGGATAATTACCACCGAAGTGGCGCATAGAATTAAAACTAATTCGCCTTAAGATGAGCTTGTACTTTTATGGCTTACTAATTAGCTCCATTCGAACTTACAGAGGGCGAGGACCGTAAGCGCAAAAGCATAACCTTAGACATCCTTTCAGTGATCATGCACTTCTTAAATAACCCTTTATAGTTCATTCTAATGGTTGAGCCGCTCACCATTGTACCAAAGTCACCAATCAATTAAACTATTGAAAACTTAACTCTTCCAAAACAAATCAAATTTTACCATTGTTTAGTCCGTATTATTTTTCTATTCAAAATTACCCTTTGCTTAAAGCTGCCGCATAATAAACAAACAAGTAATACCAATAAAAAATAAACTACTAAAAACAATGCGCACATAATAAACAATTTATACGTGTAAACAAGTAGCCGCACATGCAACTTATTCGATAAAACCTATTAATAATCAATGTCTAGGTTAAATTAATGTATATATTAATTAGGGCTTTCACCTCTCAATTGAGAGTGAGCCACATACATCGACGAATCGATTATGTAAACCCATAATTAATAATATACCAAATTGCACATAATTGATTATTTAATATACATAATTGGAGTCTTTCCCAATTCAAGATTTATCGTAATTAAATATGTGTCAACAATTAAACAATTATCAAAGCAACTTATCCATGACTAACATGCATGTATAATCATGGATACATCATACAATTATACAAATAAGTCACAAGATCGCATAAAAAATTCCATGACACATAACAAATTTATTCATGAATTAATCACGTAATCAATATATTAATTCTAGGTTTTAATAAGGTTAGCAAACAATTTTCAAAACCCTAAAAATTTAATGTATGTGTCGACCAAAAAAAAAATAAACATAAACCCTAGATTAACATATCAAACAACATACAATTATTTGTTTTATTACGCGTTTATGTAATTAATTACTCATTAAAACCAATGACTCGTGATGCCACCGTTGGAATTATATAACATGACAATCAAATAAATAATCACAAAACATCAAAGTATTCAAGCGGGCGTATAGGTTTATTAATGAACAATTAATTAACATAAAAGAATTTATGATTTTCTTGATTCTAGCGAACAAGAATCAAATCCACAAACTAGCAATTGAGATGAACCCTAATTAGGGTTTATAGGATTATATGAATTACCCTTACCGCTTTGTAATTCAATCAAAGATAATAACAAAAGTATGTTATTACTATGTTCTTGATACACGCATTAAACCGAATTAAAGTAATGCTAGTTTTATCAAACAAATAACTTGGTTTGTGGAAAGTAATGGATCGACACCCACAAGGGTTGTACGATCGGTTAGGACAAGAAAACACACAAAACAATTTTTAGGGTTTAAGAATGAGCGCGAGATGGAAAAATAAAACTCCTAGCCTTGTTTATATACTCAAGCAAACTTGGTGAACAAGTTGGTTTTTCTTTCCTTGTTTTGCTCCTTGGCCGATCGGTTTGGTATCCCAAGGGATTAGGAACCTTCCCAACTTTTGCAATTTAATCCTTTTCCATAAACATTTAACGACCGTTAATTCATTACATTAATTACTTAACGTCCGTTAGTTATTTTGTTTAATAAATAAATAAATATAACGTTTATATTTAATTATTAACTTTAAATTCTCATACGCAAAGTGTGCAATCCCATAGTCTCGAGTTCGATCCTAACTCACGTCTACTAATTATAAAACTAACAGATGAAAGTATCAACTTAGCAGTTTTAATGTCACAACTAAAGGCCAAAATTACACACCCGTACATATAGGATTTATTTTATTTTATTTTTTATTTTTTATTTTTACAACTGCTTGAACTATATTCAGAGGCCCAATATTTGCATATCTTTTGACTTTTGTTTCTTATTTTCTATGGGTGGTAATATGACATAGAATCTGTTAAGGATTACTTTTAGTAGTGCGTTGATATTATAGGTGAACCAGATATGGTTTGTTTCTATTATATGTTCATGTGATGAATTTCTGATACCAATGATAATTGTTTTACGGAACAACAATTATAGTTACATTATCACTTACCCATGGGTTCTGTTCGAACCCATTGTTTTAGTACATTTCGATTTCCGAGATGGATGCAAATGTATCACCTGTGTATTAGTTTGCGCGCGTGCAGGTTCTAATGATATATACTGTGATGTAGGCATGAAGAGAACATATGGACAGAAGTTACTAATATAGATGGGAATTCATTGGTTATGTTTGCTAACTCAATGTTTATTATTGTAATATTTCTCTTGAGAATGCAAACAAAAAGCTCCGTAATGATTTATGGATGGGAATTCATTGGTTATTTTTGCTAACATTATGTGATGAATGCTGAATCTTTAAGCTCATTATTATTGTAGGCACAAAATAATCTTAAGTACATTAAAGATGACATAAAAGTTTTCGACACGGCATTCTCGCAACAACGCGCGGACTCACCAACTCGTAAAGCCTAAAAATAAACCACAGGGCCCAATAATAATGAGACCTAATATGATGATCGACTTTCTCAAGTTTATATTACGGTAACCACTATAATCAAAGTCATCAAACTTAAATCCTTTTATATAATACAAGAATAATATCATTTCGAAATGATTTTACAAAACATATCTTATTGAAAAAAATTGGACCAATTATATTGTTTGATTTTGACACATATGCAAAATCGTGCAACGTAATAGGCTAATAAAAAGTCAAAATTGAATTACAATTTAATCAAATATTAATCGATTTAAAGTAAAAGCCTCGTAAAAACACATGTGGCCAAAATCTAAAGACAAAACTACAAAAAGTTAGGACAAGTTTTAAAAAACCTTTATACTCTTACATTATCTTTACTCATTTTATCACGAGGGCCAAAATCTAAAATGTACTAATCAATTACTCCGTAAAAGAGTGTGCAAACCTTTTGGCCAAACATGAAAGTACAAGTAAGACGTCACTTGTATATTGTTTTCATTCACTTCCCACGTTCAATAATAAACACACCACCAAACAAAAAACCCCATCGAAAACCAAAGCAACAGCGAACAGAAAAGAAATCCTAAATCGAAGGTATCTTTTCTATTTAATGAATTCAAGGTATTAATCATCAACTTATTGATTTATGATTTTTGAATTTAATGGTTAAGATTTTTATAATTATTATTACTCGCACTATTCGAAGATGAAACAGAGTATGATTTGTCTGTCATATATATTATATTAACCTTAACTTTTTTTCTATCAAATCACATGATACACATTTTCATTTAGTACAAACAAATATTGAAGAAATTACTAAATTCATATCTATTGTACAACCAATAATAACCAGTTTAACTGTAAGCCTAGATATCCTTATCAAACTTATCAAACTGTAACAACTATGAAGCAAACTTAAGTATGAATTATTCATTCAGTAACATTTGTAACTCCCTTAATACAACTCTTCTGTTATGCTCGGATTAAGGGACTTATAGATGGTGTCGAGACTTGATATGTGAATAGAAAGTAAAAGACCATTTGGAGTAGCTTAGGATACTCGCATTAATATGATAATAAAAAATTTCCAACAATGTTCGGTTAACCACACGACATATAGTTCTTATCGGTTAACCACTATCATTCTACTTTTACTTGACGTCTTTATTCTATCCGCATATACAATTTTTTTGACTCATGTTCCAACAACCCTTAGTAAATCCTTAAGAGATTCTGAGGCAACAAGAAAAGTGGTGCAAAATCATGTGGAGCAGTTAACTATTGCCAGAGTATACAATTATTATCATATAGACGGGGCAGATTCTGTGATCAAAGTATTTGCTAGGTTATTAGCTTATTTGAACGAGCATAAGCTTATTTTACCTAAACTAAGCAATGTTGCAAAAATTGCTAGGGGCTAGTTAGGCGATAGAAGCTAGTAATCGTTCTAGACGGAGAATAATCAGATTGTTATTTTCTTTGTATAGATTTTGAAATTATATGTATGACATGAACATGATACTTCAAATGTTAGTTAGTTCAAAGTTTATCTAGTTTCTTCAAATGGATTTTTACCAGCATTTTGCGAAAGTATCAACAACAATACTTTATTCAAACCAAAGCCTCAATAGTCAGCTTAGATTAAACCAATAGTAATATCCAAAGTGTTACAAGGTTAGGTTAATGTCAATGAGACAATAACCAGACAAATACAAAGAAGAAGAAATAAGATCAGTACAATGATCTGAAAGAGAGATTGTAAGACAATGACTGCACACTTAGTTATCTCTAACCCTAGATTAGGGGGAGGATTAAATAGAAGAAAAAGATACACAATGACCCCCTCAACGGTCATAAATAAGCATCAGCAGAAATGGACAATCAACAGCAGAAATGAGAACTTAAACCATTTATGCTTTGTCCAAGAATAACCCCTGTAATAAGCCTGCAATAAACATAACTTGAAAACCATTAGCAATTGATAGAATGACATGTTTGCCACATATTATGACCACAAATTCTAACATTCCCCCTTAATCTGTTGGGCAAACATATCAAACAATATCAATTTTTCACACAAGAATTTATCTTTGATAAACAGGAAGGTTTTTGTAAGGATGTCTGCGCTTGATTTGAAGAGCCAATCTTTTGGCATTTATAACACCTCTTGCAATTTTTTCCCGATGAAATGAACATCAATTTCAAAGTGTTTTGATCTTTCATGGAAAACAGGATTGACAACAAGTTGTAAAGCGATTTGTTATCACAAAAGAGATTAACGGGGAGATTGATATCAACTTTTAGATCTTTTAAGATTTTTGAATCCAATAATTTCACAGCAGCAGAGACATTGATCTATACTGCGCTTCGTGGAAGATTTTGAAAGGGTGTTTTGTTTTTACTTTTCCATGAGATTAGACAATCATTAAAGAAAACACAATAACCTCATTACATTTCTGGTTTTCTTGCATTTAGCCCATCGCATCACTATATCCTTCAAGATGATTTTCGAGTTACCAAATTATACCTTAGACCTTTCACGGAGCTCCTTTCGGATATCTCGAACATTGAGGCGCATTCTAGATGAGATTTCAAAGGAGAATGCATATATTGTGATAGACAATGAACCGAGTATGAGATATCGTGTCCGTATGGGTGAGATAAATAAGTTTCCCAAGTAACTTCTAATAGCCATAATGTTAACAAGAAATGGATCATCGATGAGTGGGTATGTATGGAAGAAACGAGTTGGGTTCCATGGAGTGGACATGTGTTTGCACCCAAGAAGTCCAAATTCTTTGAGAAGTTCAAGGCAATATTTTCTTTGGGTGAGACATATGTCATTACCAGTTTTTAAAACCTCAATGCCAAGAAAACATTTTAAGTTTCCCAAGTCTTTGATATGAAATTTAGATTTTAGAAATTCTTTGAATAGGTTTATCTCATCAATGCAGTTTCTAGTAAGCACAATGTCATCCACATAGACAAGCAAAGCAATAAACTTGTTATTCTCTGTTTTGGTTAACAACGAATGATCATTGACAGATTGAACAAAGTTATTTTCTTTTAATACACTAACAAGTTTTTCATTCCATTTCCTGGGAGCTTGTTTAAGGCCATACAGAGACTTGACAAGTTTACAGACTTGATTCTTATTGTTTTCATTACAGAACCCCTTAGGGATAGTCATATAGACATCCTCATCAAGGTCTCCATACAGAAAGGCATTGTTAACATCAAGTTGGAAAAGAGGCCATTTGTTTTTCACAGCTAAGGCAATAAGACATCTAACAGTAGACATTTTTACAACAGGAGAAAAAGTTTCATCATAGTCTATTCCGTCCCTTTGGTTATAACCTTTAGCAACTAATCTAGCCTTGTATCTATCAACTTCACCATTGGCTTTATATTTGATTTTGAAGATCCATTTGTAACCAATGGGAGTTCTATTAGTGGAAGATCGCTTATATCCCAAGCATGATTTTAATTTAAGGCCTCAATTTGAGTTCATAGCATCAACCCACCATCACAAGAAGATCTTCTTCATAACATGTAGGTTCAATACTTTTATTTAGACTAGAGGCAAAGCAAGAGTTATCTTTGTTAAGATTAGAGTAATTAACGACCTTTTCAACACCATATTTAACTTTTCATTCAACAATAAAGTCATTAAGAGTCTTGGCGCTTTGGAAACTCTAGTTGACCTTCTAGCGATGAGTGGTGGCAAGCCTTCTTCTTGTTCGAGTTCCGATTTTAATCGAGGATGTATCGAGAGAATCGTAAGATGAATCGTGAGAATGTGATTCATGTGATATGGTGCCCTCGGGGTGTGTATTTTCATCTATGGATGTTGTAACAGTTCATCATCCCGAGGGATGACTCCAACACCGTGCCATCATCATAGGATGTCACTCTCCTTCATCGTTGGGACTTGTTTGTGAGTCAAAGAAATTTTGTGATTTAAATCTTTAGGCACATAAGTTTCAACAAAAGGTTTTGACAAAGAATTTTTCATTTTGAACGAAAACAGTTTCATAAAATTTGACATCTCTCGAGTAAAGATATTTTTGTTTCTAAACTTAAAAGTTTATAACCTTTTTCTCATTTGAATACCCAATAAAAACACTTTTTCGCACCTACTACTAAATTTATCGAGATGTTGAGAATGGTGGCATAGCATAAGCGCCAAAGACTCTAAGGAGAGAGAGAGAGTGAAGGGTCATGCCCATACACAAGAGAGAAGGAGACTTGCGGATAACACCAAGAGGTAACTTTGTTTATGACATAGGCAATGGTTAGAACACATTCGGACCAAAGATATAGAGGTAATTCCCAGAAACATAAGGGATCTAGCCACATTAAGGAGATGCCTATGTTTCCTTTCTGCAATACCATTTTGTTGTGGTGTATAAACACAAGAGGTTTGATGTAAAATTCCTTTTTCATGAAAGAAGTGTTGAAGTTTGTTATTGACAAATTCTGTCCCATTATCACTTCTGAATATCTTAACATTGTGTTCAAATTGATTTGATAGCATACGAGTAAAGTTGACAATGGAAACATAAACATCATCCTTTCCCTTAAGCATATAAACCCAGACAGCCCTGGAGTAGTCATCAACAATAGTTAGAAAATATTTGTAACCATCTTTGCTAGTGACTTTATATGGTCCCCATACATCTAGATGAACAAGTTGACCAATTTTTGTTGATTTATGTTCACTTGAGGAATGGTTCCCGGTTTGTTTAGCTTTATTGCAAGTATCACAAAGATGGTCGATTCGGATGTACTATCAAGTTTAAGAGTGGGTTTAAGATATGTAGGACTTGGTCATAGGGATGACCAAGTCTTTGATGCCGAGATTTCTAGAAACATGACAAACAGATATGCGGTTATTAGAAGTAATCTTACATGTAGAATCAATATCAAACATATATAACCATTGCATTGTTTACCAATCCCACAATCCTTTTTGATGTAAATCAGATATAGCAATTAGATTCATTAAATCCAACAAACATCTTATTGTCTCTAGCAATCTTATGAACAGACAAACAGATGACATTGTATTCGGGAACAACGTAACATCAAAGAGAGTTAGGTCATTATTGACTTTTAAATCACCAATTTTAGTAATTAAGGCTGAGTACCATTGGGATGACCAATAGTTAGACCAAGATTTGAAATGTCAACAACATTGATTAAAAATTTTGTAGATACAATCATGTCTTTGATTTGCACCGTAGTCAACAATCCAACCAAGACCGATGTTTCCAGATAAAGTTTTTGTGTTGTTATTAAAAATTTGTTGAAGTTTATGTTAAACTTGACACTACCATTAAAGAAAGTTCTGAAACTTTTACCCGCCATGTTGGCATTAGCGTAAGATACATTGTTGTCATTAAGAAGACTCATAAGTCCGGAGAGTCGTTCATTAGACAAAGAGACAAGAGAGTTGCTAGTTCTATTATCGGTGACATGATTAGCATCGGTGGAAACATTGTTATTCACGAAAGGTTTGGCATTAAAGTTCCTTTTGACATATCCAGCAGGATAACCAACAAGATCATAACATCTATCAACAAAGTGACGGTGTTTTTGCGCTTAGTACATTTGAGATTCATGTTTGGTCCTCATTGTTTGAGTCATACCAACATTAAAACCGTAACCTTTATTGAAACTGTTGTTGTTAAATCCTTTTTTGTTATCAAAATATTTTCCACCATCAAAGGTTTTTGCAGCAAAAGCATTAGCATTGGGTTTAGCAGAGCTATTCCCAGATGAAACATTTTTGTGGGATTCTTCTCCAGAGACAACGGAGAAAGCAGTTTTGACATTAGGCAAAGGGTCTATAGTTAAAATATTACTTCTGATGGGAACATAGGAGTCATCTAGACCCATAAGAAATGGCATTAATTTGATTAGTTGATTGTGTTTTTCAAAATGTTTTGCAGCATCACAAGTACATGGAGGTAAGCTAATCATACAATCAAATTGTTTCCACAAAGAATTAAGGTTGTTGTAATAATCAGCAAGAGAAGACCCATTTTGACTAAGAGAGTTTATATTTTTATGCAAATTAAAAATAGTTGAACCATCAACCTTATCATAAGTATCTTTAAGGTCATTCCACATTTCATAAGCAGTTTTGGCATAGATAGCTCCAACAAATAATTCAGGACTGAGAGAGTTAAGAATCCAGGTGACAACAACAGAGTTACAGGTATCCCATTGAGTAGCAATAATAGGATTCGAGTCATCTCTTAAGCAAGTACCATCAATGAATCCTAACTTATTATGATTCCTTAAGGTAAAGGTCATGGCCATTTTCCATATTTTATAATTTTCTGTTCCAGTGAGTTTGGTGGAAATAATAGGAGTACCATTAGTGTTGTTAGGGTATAAATATAAAGCATCACCAAAAGATAAGTTTTTTTTCAGTGGAGGAACCACCACCAGTATTATCATCACCAACAGCCATAAGAAAGACAGAAAAATAACAACTAATGCAGATGAACAGATAAGAGACAGTAAGAATAAGAACATGAATTTAAGAAACAACAAGGACCAAGCCTGTGAATTAGGGTAAACCAGAGCAGGTATTCATACCACTCAGAGGTGGCAGATCAAGATGTTAGTCTACCCATTTGCACCCACAAAGACTTAGGTACTGTTGTTTGAAGATGAGAGTAGACTTACAAAGTAATATGCAGCGGAAGTAACAAATCACAATTACCCTAGATTCACTTAGTCTAGGGCTAATTGAGAATAAGAGATAACCGGTGATTGTGCCAATAGTAATAACCCCAAACCACCTTTTGAAACCAGAATAGCTTTTGATTGTTCTTTGTGATTATGAGCACAAGCTCGATACCATGTCGAAAGTATCGACAACAATAGATTCACAACAATACTTTATTCAAACCAAAGCCTCAATAGTCGACTTAGATTAAACCAACAAGAGTATCCAAAGTGTTACAAGGTTAGGTTAATGTCAATGAGACAATAACCGCACAAATACAAAGAAGAAGAAATAAGATCGGTACAATGATTTGAAAGAGATTGTAAGACAATGATCGCACACTTAGTTATCTCTAACCCTAGATTAGGGAGGATTAAATAGAAGAAAAGATACACAATGACCCCTCAACGGTCATAAATAAGCATCGGCAGAATGGACAATCATCGTGAAATGAGAACTTAAACCATTTATGCTTTGTCCAAGAATAACCCCTGTAATAAGCCTGCAATAAACATAACTTGAAAACCATTAGCAATTGATAGAATGACATGTTTGCCACAAATTATGACCACAAATTCTAACAAGCATAAATCAAAATTATCACTTGCTAATGTCTAAAAATGTGATTTTTTTGACCGATGTTTGACCTGGCCGACTAATATGGCCACCTAGCGATTAATCGGCCGCCTAGACCGAGTTTTGCAACACCGAAAATAACCCAACTCTCATAAACCTAGCTTATTCGATTATTTATAATTTTACGATCGTATTTTATTTTGCCTTAGCTTTTGTTTGCCAACATGTAATTTGAGACTTTTCTCTTTTTGAGTGTGATTTTACCGGTAGTCTACTTTGAAACTGCATAAGCTAACCCAAACACTATTTGAAGAGGCGTGGTTTGAAGCTCTTTAAATACGCCTCTTCAAATAAGCTAATTTGAAAACCTCCTAAGTTTCTTAGTCAGTTTTAAGAGATCAAAATTAAAACACTTGTGTATACTTTTTAACCAACATGATGTTTTAAGATATCAAAGTTGGTCAGTTTTAACCTCATAAGTTCACAATGATCAGCTACACGATCGATCTCTTCATCCTTTATAAACTTTTTCGTATACTGACGATCATGGATGATCTGATTCCCATAATTTGTAGTGCAATTTAAGATTGGTTTCTATAGTTTTTAGAGCCGAAATAATCTTTTATTGTTATTTGGTTCCCGTCGACATGTTTACTGAATTCTGATTATGTTAGGCTTTACTGATTTTAAACTTTTCAAATTTATATCTAGTCGAATATTATATTCTGAGGGAAAATAGACAGTTACACATATTCAGACATTTATGTTTGTTACTTCTCTTTCTTTATACTGTTTGATGTTTCTGCTTTCGGACTTCAAAAAAAGTACCTTACATTCAAAAGTGTTTTAAGACTTCAGACATTAAGCACTCATAAATATAGAAGTAGCCCCTTCATGTTCGTAACTCAAGCACGTCTTATATTGTCTCCTTCGCTGACATCATCTTTTTCCTCTGTTTGAATCCTCTCGTCAATCACCTTTTTGACATTTTCTTCTCAGCAAAAACATTTCCCCTCGTATTTATTTAAAGAATTTTTTTAGTACAGATATGCGATGCTTACATTCTTATAATTCTGTTGACAATCTGATATGATGCTCTTTCCATGAAGGGTTAGTGAGTGAATCTTGCCTTTTATGATGAAACTTTTCTTGCCCGATTAAGTCTTTATAAAAAAAGTAAATTGTGGTATTTCTAAATCATGCTTTAGAGCTTTGTGAATGCTAAGATGCTAAAGGACAATTTATTTTTTATGACTGGGAAGGGATGTCCTGAAATTTACAACCGTTTAAAGTTATAAAGATGATTAAAGTATGTAATAGCATTTTATGCAACTGTTCAGCACATGAAGAAGAGTTTTGTGTCAAGGATGTTGGTCTTGATTGATGTTCAGTTGATTACCTCCATTTATAGAAAGGAAAACTACGAATGTATTTAGATTAGATAGTCTCTTTAGGTTGAACATGGAAATTTAAGTGCAATCTTTGCGATGAAATTAGACAAGGATCATATTCGATTGTATTCGGGTTAGATATTTCTTTTCATGATTAAAAACTCTCTGTAGTTCAAAAATGTCACTTTAGGTTGATATGGTTCCTCATTTTATCCAAATTATTGAGCTTACATCCTTACTATAGACTATGTAGCACTGGGACGGGTACGATTGGTGCACGGGATGATACGGCACGGTGAACGGAAAAAATCGTAAATCCAAGTTACAGTACAAAAGACAATAAAAAATATAAAATGTTCTTCATATGGTGTTGAATTTGTTTCCACATACCTTGGTGAACAAATGTTCTTCAAAGCAACATTAAGCGTATAAGATTAAGCGTATGAACAACACATGGTGTCCAATAGTTGTGAGGAAACTGACTCTATAATCTCTCCAACCGCCTTACAATTTGCAGCATTGTCAGTAATTATTTGCACAACATGTTGATGACCAATTTCATTTATGACTTCTTTCATCAAATCAACAATAAAAAATCTATCTTTTACTTCCCTAAAACAATTCACTGCCTTTAGAAACATAGGACCATTATTACCTGTAGTAGCCATGAAATTGATTAGAGGCTTTCTTGTAGGATCACTCCAACCATCACTCACAATAGTCACACCTTTTTCTTTCCATGTAGACCTAAGTGGTTCCAATAGCTTGTGAACATTAACTTTTTCTTTTTGTAGTAAGGTTGTTCCAAGCTTATTATAACCAGGAGGTACATAACCATCAATTTTGTTGTTGGTAGCAAACTGAAAAGCTCTGAGATAGTGTGAATTTCTTGCAAGATTAAATGGTAAACCTCCGGTATAAAACATCCTTGCTATTTCTTGATCAGTTGGTCCCTAATATTCCCTAAAATTGACACCAAAAGTTCTTTCAATAGGTGTTGAAATACCTTTTCTTTTCTTAAATCCTACACCAGCTTCACATGGCAACTTGACTTCATTCGTTTTTGATATAGATAATAGAGATAATGAAGTCGGTTTTAATTTTAATAAATGAAAGACACCTGATGATCCTTCTGATCGTATTATATATATAGGGGTGCGTTATATGCAGTACCATTCTTAGATACAGTACTTTACAGTACCATCTTAAAGCAATCTAGACCATTGGATCATTTGATCAATGGTTAATAATACACAATGGCATTTATGTAAATAATTAAAATAGTTTTTTGGCTGTAAATCTTTTAACAAGGGCGATTTGGGAATTTTATAAAACTTTAAAACACTAACAGTCTACCAAAATAATTAGTTTAGCAAAAAAATCGGGCAACTTGCACCCATGATAAGACTTAATTTTAATTTCCCCCAATTTCTCACAAATTTCAATAATACTTATCATTATATTCACCGATTAAAACACACACATACTCTCCAAAATAAAAATATACAGCAGCAGCGCTACAATTTCGAAGAAACATGGCAGGTAACCTAATCATTAGTTGATTAAACTTAAAATTATGGTTTTTTTTAGTTTATTTTGATATTATAAACATAAATGTATCAATTTGATAATAGTAATTGAAAATTGTGATGCATAAAAAAGATAATTTATTGTTGATTATTAACATAAAAAAATTACTTCGATTGATTGGGTTAAAGATCTGTAACAATTTTAGATGACATTGTATTATGAGGTTGTTTTTTTTTCAATTGATATGTTTCATATATGTTTTTTATGTTTATTAAAGTAAGTGGATGATTGAAAAATATATAAAAATATAAAAAAGTTGAATTAAAGTGGTAATCATAATGGTAGAATGAGTAACACGTTAGTTATGAAATGGGTAAATTAGAATAAATCATAGAATATACTAATTAATGTACATAGATGTTTGAATGTGGTTAAATTTTTATGTGAATCATGTAAATGGAGGTATTAGGGGCATTTGGTATTGGTAAAAGTGTTTGACTTTGATGATTTTTCTGAACATGATAAAAGTTGAATTGAATATGGATGCATTAGTAACATGGGTGTTTTTAGATAAGGAATTAAGAATAGAATATAGTTTGAATGAGTAAGTAACATGGGTGTTCTTGGATATGGGTGTTTGTAGTAACATTGATGATTGTAGTAATGGATTGATGTTTATAAAGGATTTAACATTGGTGTTAATCTGTGTGTGTCATATTTAGGGAGAATCGGCAGGGCAAAGGGAAAGGCAGTTGCTGAAGAACCAGACGATATTATCAATGTAGAACAAGAGGAGAATGACGACGATTATGTTGACACATCGTGGGACAAGTCAGGTTCATTGTTTATATGTGTTGTAGGAAAAGGTAGAAATATAATAAAAATTTAAAAACAAAACACGTGAGTTAATATTCTGTTAATGTATACATATTAGGATTAATGATAAGTCAAAGGAACAAAGTAAAGGAACTAGTGGATGAAGGAGAAAGGGAGAAGCTTGATAATGATAACAATGGTAAGCACAATGGTAAGCTGTTGTGGGTACATATAAAATTGAGTTTTCAGTAAGTATACATGTATAGCGGTGAATGTATATTAGTTTGTGGTTAAAAAACTATGATAATGGTGGAAGCTATAGTAACAAGGGTGTTTTGATATGGATTAAAAAAGAATAAAACATATTGTTAATTAGTAAAATAGCGTTTTAAAGATAATAAAATTGTTAATGATATGAACACGGGTGGTTGGATATGGTTAACAGATTATATTAATAATGGAAGAGGTGATGAACAGGGGTGTTTGTATATGGGTTAAAAAGGGTAAAACATATTTTTATTGAGTATAAAGTAGTAATTTTAGAATGGTACTGCATATATGGGTTGTTTTTGGATAACGGTTAAATAAGGGTGGATGGATACATAGGTGTTTAGTTTATAGTAATCATCGTAGATGTAGTATATATCAGGGGTGTTTGGATATCGGTAAAAAAAGAATACAACTGATGTTTATTGTGTAAAATACATGGGTGTTTGGATTTTGATGAATTGAATTTGTTGGATATTGGTTAAACAATCGTGTTTCGATAAAATGGGTGGTTAGATTAGGATCATGTAAGATGTAGTGAACAGGGGTGTTTGGGTATAAGGTAATTAAAATTATAAAAAAAAGAAAAAAAAAACTGAATTTTATTGAGTAAAATACAAGGTGTTTTTGAATATTTGGTCAACGTTACTGTAATTTGTATTGCGATTTAGTACTTGCGTGTTTGCATTTTAATGACTTGAATTTGTTGCAGGGGATAATGACAAAACAACGAAAAATAGATCAAGAGATAACAAGCTGGTGAAAGAGGTAGAAAATGTGGTTGATAATAATCATGTAAGAGATAAGAAACAAAAAGTAGAAATAACGAACAATAAACCAGACCTAGTAAACCATCATTGAAAAAAAGCGCATCACCTAGTAAACCAGCTGTGAAAATATTGGCAGCCCCTGTTTTTCAATCTAGGTCTAGCCCAAAAAGCTTATACCTAGCATGTTTAAAAGTTAGGCCACATCAAATAACATGCTTAGAACAAATAGGATTGGGGGGTGTTGTTGATATTAAAATGGATGGTATTCCATCCAGATTAGGCATGTATGTGGTAGATAAGTTGGATGTGAAGAAGATGGAGATTAGATTGTTGTCAGGCTCAACCAAATTAACAAAGGACTTGATTGCTGAAATGTTAGGAGTTTAAAAAGAAGGAATAGATATTGAAGCGGGTGTGGCAATAAAAGATACAAAAATGATTAAGAATTGGACAAGACAGTATGAGGGTATTAAGGATATTAAGTTGGCTGATGTAAAGTTTAGGATAAGGAAATCTAAGGAAGCCGATATTAATTTCAAACTTAACTTTGTTGTTCTTTTTACTTCTGTAATGGGAAGGCTTAAAAATAAAGGCGTGTATGATCTCAAGATACTAGATTACATCAGCCCAAATACAAACCTTTCATAAATTAATTAGTGCGACTATATTTGGAAGTGTATACAGACCTGCAAAAGTAGATGGACAAAAGGAAAAAAAGATTGCTACTTCCTTGGTCCACTAACATTTCTCGCTGTAAGTAAATGACTTGTATAATTTTTTATAGTTATTGTTGTTTAAATTTGTTGGTATGCATGTATGTTTTCAATGGGAACTGAAAAAAACGTACTAATGAAATTATTAAAATGCGTATGAAACAGTTGTGTTACGTTGGTGGTACAAAGTGCAACACTTTTAAAATTGACGAAAGAGACCACCAAGAAGGTTATGGACTCACGAGTTGCTAAGTGAAAGGGAAAATGCAGGCGTTGGCGGGAGGCCTCGAAATGGGAGGTTGAAGATCCTTTTGTTGAGGAAAAAGACGATCCGACACTAGAAAATATAGAGGTAATATGTAAGATGTTTGTTAATATAATGTATTTTTTGTGCATGAATGTTGGATCAAACATAATGAATTTTGGAGTTACATGTGAATCAGGGATGTTTATGGATGTTAAACAGGTTTGTTAAGGAAGGATCCTAGTTTAAAGAAAAAAACAAGGAGACGATGGTGGAATAGGAATGGAAGAAATGGTAGAGTGGGGACCAGAAACACAACGCTTGGCTGTGGAGAGTATTGATAAAGCTTCAGAACCTGGCTTTGACTCTCCCTGAGCCATGATTGGATCATTAACGCAAGAAGCTTTTGAAAAAGCAGTAGCTAAAGTTGATCGTTCAATTGAGAAATCAAAAGTCATGGAAGATCTTGATTATGGTCCAAGTTTTAGTCTCGGTTTGACTCCAGATTTTACAACGGCGAAAGAAACTTTTGTAACACCAGTTGCTTCTAAGGACAATTCAGTTTTTAGTCGAGTTCCGATAAATTTTTTCCCACCGAGGGGAATAACAAATCAATATCAGCGTAAAGAAAAAAGGCAAACAACAATGACTCAAGTAATGTGGTCACCCTTCGAACAAAGAATCGTGGAAGTTGAACCTAACTATACAAAAGAGGAAAGTAAGCTCGCGAAGTACCTGTTTCTCATGACTGCGTATGATATGTCGTAAGTAAATTATTAAATGAAATTGAATATTATGCATATATGTTCTGTATAATAAAATGAACAATTACTTATCAACATTGTTGATTTTGGTTGTTAATAGTGAGGTCCTGTTGATCTCAAGATGTGGTAGAAAATTATCAAGAGAACATATGCACGACTTGGGGGAAGAGTATGCTCAAAATTACATGCTGGAAGTGTGGGCGGTGGTTATGAATTCCATGGAGGAGTATAGAAGCAATGACTCTCCATTGAGATTGTTTTTACCTACATATGTAGTGGTAAGATTATTTGTGATGAATATTAAATTTTTATGAATTGCAAAAATTAATTATATTTAATCAAATGTAATGCAGGACAACAAATGTTTTACTGTTGAGCCATATGATAATGAACGGTTACAAACATTGGTGCAACATGTTGAGAAGGCTGCTAGAAATAACAATGACTTCAAAATTATGAAGAACATCGACCTTGTAAGTATATTTAAATAACTTTATATATTTTTCTTGTAATAAATTCATATGATCAAAATAGTTTTGTATTAGATTATGAAGAACCTATACATTGAAAAGTATAGTTATAGCTGAACCTAATTAGAACAGAGTCTGCAACTTGCGTGTATATTGTCGTAAATGAGCATAGATGGTATTACGTGTATATTGTCGAATTACTATCGCTTGCAATGTCGTACCTCAAATACAACTTTGTTATAATTCAGTTCAGCTATAACTAATTAACTAATCATTGCAAGTGATAGTAATTCGACAATATACACGTAATACCATCTATGCTCATTTACGACAATATACACGTAAGTTGCAGACTCTGTTCAAATTAGGTTCAACTATAACTATACTTTTCAATGTATAGGTTCTTTATACTCTAATACAAAACTATTTTGATCATATGAATTTATTAAAAGAAAATTATATAAAGTTATTTAAATATACTTACAAAGTCGATGTTCTTCATAATTTTGAAGTCATTGTTATTTCTAGCAGCCTTCTCAATATGTTGCACCAATGTTTGTAACCGTTCATTATCATATGGCTCAGCAGTAAAACATTTGTTGTCCTGCGTTACATTTGATTAAATATAATTAATTTTTTGCAATTCATAAAAATTTAATATTCATCACAAATAATCTTACCACTACATATGTAGGTAAAAACAATCTCAATGGAGAGTCATTCCTTCTATACTCCTCCATGGAATTCATAACCAACGCCCACACATCCAGCATGTAATTTTGAACATACTCTTCTCCCAAGTCGTGCAGCTGTTCTCTTGATAATTTTCTCCCACATCTTGACATGAACAGGACCTCACTATTAAAAACCAAAATCAATAATGTTGATAAGTAATTGTTCATTTTATGATACATAACATATATGCATAATATTCAATTTCATTTAATAATTTACTTATGACATATCATACGTAGTCATGAGAAACAAGTACTCCGCGAGCTTACTTTCCTCTGTTGTATAGTTAGGTTCAACTTCCACGATTCTTTGTTCGAAGGGTGACCTCATTGCTTGAGTCATTGTTTTTGTCTTTTTTCTTTACGCTGATATTGATTTGTTATTCCGCTCGGTGGGCAAAAAATGATCGGAACTGGACTAAAAACTGAATTGTCCTTAGAAGCAACTGGTGTTACAAAAGTTTCATTCGCCGTTGCAAAATCAGGAGTCAAACTGAGACTAAAACTTGGACCATAATCAAAATCTTCCATGTCTTTTGATTTCTCAATTGAACGATCAACTTCAGCTGCTTTTTCAAAAGCTTCTTGCGTTAATGGTCCAACCATGGCTCCGGGAGAGTCAAAGCCAGGTTCAGAAGCTTTATCAATACTCTCCACAACCAAGCGTTGCGTTTCTGGTCCCCACTCTACCATTTCTTCCATTCCTGTTCCACCATCGTCTCCTTATTTTTTTTCTTTAAACTGGGATCCTTCCTCAACAAATTCATCTATGTTATGCAAACTAACATCGCCTTCTTCATTTGAACATCTTTTTCTTTTTCTTTTTGGCCTATCCATTGTTACATTGATGTTCGATGGGTTACCAACCGATGGGTTCTTCAGAACTTCAGTATATTTTTCAATTAACCCATTCAAATCATTGTTCCCCACGGACATTTGTATTGCAGCATCCAATGTCCTCTCAAACCCTCTCTGTCCTTTGGTTATAGAGTTAACATACTTGTTTAACATCCATAAACATCCCTGATTCACATGTAACTCCAAAATTCATTATGTTTGATCCAACATTCATGCACAAAAAATACATTATATTAACAAACATCTTACATATTACCTCTATATTTTCTAGTGTCGGATCGTCTTTTTCCTCAAAAAAAGGATCTTCAACCTCTCCCATTCTGAGGCCTCCTGCCAACGCCTCTGCATTTTCCCTTTCACTTAGCAACTCGTGAGTCCATAACCTTCTTGGTGGTCTCTTTCGTCCAATTTTAAAAGTGTTGCACTTTGTACCACCAACGTAACACAACTGTTTCATACGCATTTTAATAATTTCATTAGTACGTTTTTTTTCAGTTCCCATTGAAAACATACATGCATACCAACAAATTTAAACAACAATAACTATAAAAATAATACAAGTCATTTACTTACAGCGAGAAATGTTAGTGGACCAAGGAAGTAGCAATCTTTTTTTCCTTTTGTCCATCTACTTTTGCAGGTCTGTATACACTTCCAACTATAGTCGCACTAATTAATTTATGAAAGGTTTGTATCTGGGCTGATGTAATCTAGTATCTTGAGATCATACACGCCTTTATTTTTAAGCCTTCCCATTACAGAAGTAAAAAGAACAACAAAGTTAAGTTTGAAATTAATATCGGCTTCCTTAGATTTCCTTATCCTAAACTTTACATCAGCCAACTTAATATCCTTAATACCCTCATACTGTCTTGTCCAATTCTTAATCATTTTTGTATCTTTTATTGCCACAACCGCTTCAATATCTATTCCTTCTTTTTAAACTCCTAACATTTCAGCAATCAAGTCCTTTGTTAATTTGGTTGAGCCTGACAACAATCTAATCTCCATCTTCTTCACATCCAACTTATCTACCACATACATGCCTAATCTGGATGGAATACCATCCATTTTGATATCAACAACACCCCCCCCAATCCTATTTGTTCTAAGCATGTTATTTGATGCGGCCTAAGTTTTAAACATGCTAGGTATAAGCTTTTTGGGCTAGACCTAGATTGAAAAATAGGGGCTGCCAATATTTTCACAGCTGGTTTACTAGGTGATACACTTTTTTCAATGATGGTTTACTAGGTCCTGGTTTATTGTTCATTATTTCTACTTTTTGTTTCTTATCTCTTCCAGGATTATTATCAACCACATTTTCTACCTCTTTCACCAGCTTCTTATCTCTTGATCTCTTTTCGTTTTTTTGTCACTGTCCCCTGCAACAAATTCAAGTCATTAAAATGCAAACATGCATGTACTAAATCGCAATACAAATTACAGTAACGTTGACCAAATATTCAAAAAAAACCTTGTATTTTACTCAATAATTTATTATTTATTTATTTATTTTAATTTTTATTACCTTATACCCAAACACCCTTGTTCACTACATCTTAGATGATCCTAATCTAACCACCCATTTTATCGAAACACGATTGTTTAACCAATATCCAACAAATTCAATTCATCAAAATCCAAACACCCATGTATTTTACACAATAAACATCAATTTTATTCTTTTTTCCCCATATCCAAACACCCCTAATATACTACATCTATCATGATTACTATAATCAAAACACCTATGTATCCAACCACCCTTATTTAACCGTTATCCAACAAATACAAGTAATAAAACTCAAAACAACCCATATATGCATACCATTCTAAAATTACTACTTTATACTCAACAAAAATATGTTTTACCCTTTTTAACCCATATACAAACACCCATGTTTAACACCTCTTCCATTATTAATATAATATGTTAACTATATCCAACCACCCATGTTCATATCATTAACAATTTTATTATCCTTAAAACACTATTTTACTAATTAACAATATGTTTTATTCTTTTTTAACCCATATCAAAACACCCTTGTTACTATAGCTTCCACCATTATCATAGTTTATTACCCACAAACTAACATACATTCACCGCTATACATGTATGCTTACTGAAAACTCAATTCTATATGTACCCACAATAGCTTACCATTGTTATCAGAATCAAGCTTATCCCTTTCTTCTTCATCCACTAGTTCCTTTACTTTGTTCCTTTGACTTCTCTTTAATCCTAATATGTATACATTAATAAAATATTAACTCACATGTTTTATTTTAAAATTTTATTATATCTCTACCTTTTCCTACAACACATATTAACAATGAACCTGAATTTTCCCACGATGTGTCAACAAAATTGTCGTCCATCTCCTCTTGTTTTACATTGATAATATCGTCTGGTTCTTCAACAACTACCTTTCCCTTTGCCCTGCCGATTCTCTCTAAATATGACACACGCAGATTAACACCAATGTTAAGTCCTTTATAAATATCAATCCATTACTACAATCATCAATGCTACTACAAACACCCATATCTAAGAACACCCATGTTACTTACTCATTCAAACTATATTCTATTCTTAGGGCATGCTTGGTAGAGGGTTATTGGGGGTAAAGAATGGGAAAGATAATGAAAAAAGGTGGTTGGTGGAGTATAAGGCAATGACCCATTACCCAATAGTGGGTAATGAGCCATTGCACAATAAATTGGGGGGAATGATTTTCTTTCCCTTTGCCTTTCCCCACTATTATCATTGTCTTTCCCTTTACCTTTTCCATATTTGAACCAATCACACCCTTAATTCCTTATCTAAAAGTACCCATGTTACTAATGCATCTATGTTCAATTCAACTTTTTATCATATTCAAAAAAATCATCAAAGTCAAACACTTTTACCAATACCAAATGCCCCTAATACCTCCATTTACATGATTCACGTAAAATTTTAACCACATTCAAATATCTATGTACATTAATCAGCATATTCTATGATTTATTCTAATTTACCCATTTCATAACTAACCTGTTATTCATTCTAGCATTATGATTACCACTTTAATTCAACTTTTTTATATTTTTATATATTTTTAATCATCCACTTACTTTAATAAACATAAAAAACATATATGATACATATCAATTGAAAAAAAACAACCTCATAATACAATGTCATCTAAAATTGTTACTGATCTTTAACCCAATCAATCGAAATAATTTTTTTATGTTAATATTCAACAATAAATTATCTTTTTTATGCTGATCAACCTTATTTAACACACATGCATCACAATTTTCAATTTCAGTTTCAATTACTGTTATCAAATTGATACATTTATGTTTATAATATCAAAATAAACTAAAAAAACCATAATTTTAAGTTTAATATCAAAATTGATACATTTATGTTTATAATATCAAAATTGATACATTAATGATTAGGTTACCTGCTGTTAGGTCACTAGGTTTACAACACAAGCACAATAGAAAGAGATAGAGAGAAGATCGGATGAACAAATCACTCAAACAAACACTATGTGTAGATAAATAAGGACGGTTATGCGTATCCAAGTGAAAGAGAGAATAAATTGAACAACCAACCATCAAGTGAGGGTTATACAAGAGTATTTATAGGAAGGGGAGCTAGGGCAACACTCCTACTCCCTTCCTTTCCTTAATGGACATGGGCCTAAGCTCATGGGCCTTCTACATAAGCTTAAGCTAATAACAAACATAAAGGCCATAATTAAGCTAACTATTACATGTGAATTACTAACACTTGATTTGGGTTTAGGAGTGATTCCAACAATCTCCCCCTAAGTGTTGGTGATGAATGATTATGAACGGTGAAGGCGTTGATGTAATAGTAGCTTTGACGTCTTCTGACATTCTTCTTTCTTGTGAGAAGAATTGCCTTGATTCGAACAATCTCCCGGTGTAGAGAATTGTCTTCTTTGAGCAGTTACGCTTTCATAATTATAAATATTCTTTGTTCTTTGTTCTTTGGGATGGTAGTGATAGTATGTTGTTGTTGTGCGTGATCAAGTGCGCCTCAGTGCGCTTCACGCTCCGGTGTCTCACGCCATTCTTCAACATGCTCACACGCTATTTGACGTTGGATTTCGATCGATGAAGTTCTTTAAGTCTTTAACTTTTAGATTCTTTGGCTTGACGAAGAATCATTACGACTTTGTGTTGCTTTGAGATAGAACTTTCATTAGTGATGATGTTGGCATGAGCATGTGAAGAATCAGCACGATCGTTCCGCTCGTAGCTTCCATAAAGTAAACATGAAAACGGTTAGTAATAAGCGGATTCCGCACTTACAAGTTTGAACTTCGAGTGTTAACAAAGATAGTGTGAAAACACAACTCTAATTCTTACAAAGGTCGTTCTGAACCGAGTCCCATAAGTGAGATAACGCGATGTACCAAGTACACCTACAGATTCGGATGAGTCGAGGTACATCAAGCATCACCTCACGATCGTAGACCGCTTGAGACACACTAAGCGTAATCCACGGGAGTTACCGAGTGACTGCTTTGTCGAGGTCGTTTGATGTTGACCTCGCGGGAGTTTCCATTCAATCACCGAGGATCATAATTGTGAACCTCTCATAAATGTTCTCGACAGTTGCTAAGATCCAGAAAGGACTCGATAACGTACCACCGATGTTCTTATTGTTGAACATCAAGTGATGAAATGTCAAGTGTTCCTAAGAGATCTTTTGATGAATCTCGTGGCTCTAGACTCAATAGTGCATTTTGGTTTTCTGAACGGAGACTAGGAGAGGTCTCCTTCTTCAATATCGACAATCTCTAAGAGAAAGCCGATAGATTATGTAGGGTTCCTGTGAGAATGAAACAAGCTTCTGTTGAGAGAAACTTGAGTGGCTAAGAAGGTTTAGTGCATGCGTCACTGGGTCCATGACGGCTTTTATTCTTCAATACCGGCGTCATCAAGTGTTGTAAACACAAAGACCTTGATAGATCTTAAGCACTCGGAGATCGTTAGTGTTGCCTATGTAATCACAAGCAAACTAATAGTAGATCTCTACAACTCGAATTCTTTAGCGGAATGAAAATACAAGTTATAATAACTAAGAACTCTTAGATCCTCTATGGATCTTTTGTTTATTGAAACTCTATGTTTTAGATATTTTACAAGACTTGAAAGACTTTCAAAAACTTATCTAAAACAAACTATTATGGTTCCTTTTATAGACAAGAAACCCTAATCACTCACGAGCATTTACAACGTATGCTCCTAATACAAACATAGACAACGCATGCACCTAGACAAGCATGCAACTAATCATAATGTTTTACTAATCATAATGTTTTGTTCCAAACACATTACGGTAAACACTAAACAATACGGGCGCCAACCTATCCTTCATACGGTGCTGACTTTTCCTACATACGCCTACATACGGCGCTTATCTCTCCTACGGATTCGCACTATCGCTAGAATCACGATTTACCGCTTTAACACTTCAACATGTATAACTTCGGTAGAATCCATTCTTCTTCGCAGAAACTCTTGCAGATACTTGATGAATCCAGAGGTTCACAGTAATTCTCAACAATCCTCCCTAAACCGGAATTTGACTAGGTTAAGTTCCAGCTTCCTTGATAGATCGTTAATACTTTTGAGGATTGTACCATCTTATGACAAAATTTCCAAACAATATCCTCCCGTACCTTAAACACTTCTCGAGCTATGAAGGTCCAGCTTGAGCACAAATACTTCTCATTAAGAGGAGTGCATTGAACATCAAGAACAAAGATTCGTAAGAAGAACATCTCTATGATGACCGAACTGTGATACACGGATCTTTGCGGCAACATATGTCATCATGTACATCAAAACATATAAGTTTCATACTATTCTCATCACTTCCGGTGTGTTAACTCTCGTAGAGGTGAATCATTGAAAATAATGGGTTTGATGTCTCTTTACCAATAGCCATCACTCTTGGAGTAGTCATATGTTTGAGTTCAAAACTATGGTACATTGATAACCATCGATTTATTGGCAAACCGGCAACCATATAAACGGATTTGACTTGTCTTTACCGCAACCGCTTGCTCGTGACTAGTCAATTCTTAGAATTGGTGAATTGAGAACCAATAATGGATTGATTGCCTTTACCACATGCCATATACTTGTGGGCTAGCCAATTCTTGATTCCAAAAGAATAGACCATGGTGAATTGATGACCATACAACCTCGTGATTAAGCATGGGTGGTTGTAGACCCTATGATTTTGAGCAAACCATTACAACTATCAACAGTTGTTGTGTCTTTACCAAAGTCGTACCTTTGGACTAGCCAACTCTTTGACATACACAAGGTATATCGGTGAGTTAAAACCATCGAATTGTACAACAAACAAACTCGCATAAAAGTTAGTTTTTTTTTTTTTTTTATTTATTTTATTTTTAACTAAGAAATTGAAAATAACACGAAATTGACAAATAACATAAATAACACAAACTAAATGCAACAAACAAGGTAATGCAGAGAGTACCAAGTACCATGATTAGGATGAGGATGGGGCTGTTGTTTGTTGTAGAAGTTGAGTCTTGATCAAACCCACCAATGTCAAGCGTATAGCCTTTCATTGCCCACCGGTTCCGGAGGAATCTCAATTTCGACTAAGCATCCTTTCCATAAGTCTCTCTCGGTGGATACTTTCTTCGACAAGCATGCGGAGCGGTGATTCCACCCTTAGTCTCAAGCACATGCACACGAGGAAGAGGATAGAATCTCGTGACGCAACCTTCCATGGATGTGAGTTCTCCCAAATGGAATGTGCTTTACTATTGGGAGAATGAGAGTTTAACAGACTTGAAGATCTCCCAGAAGAACATCCCGAACCTTGTGGTGCCTTGTTGCGGTAATGGGTGGTAACAAGAGTGTCTGAGTAAGCAAATCGCCTGCCTACTAAGTGTAGAATTTCCTTGTAACGTGAATTCCATTGAAGTGGTATCTTGTCGATGAATGACATTCATCTCATCATTCTTCGATTCCAATTGACCAACACATTTTGATCTCCCTCGTGAAAATCGTAACAGAACCTCTATAATGAAAGTTGAGTCATCGACTTCAAGATCCAAGGAGATCTTTTGGCCATTCTCTTCTTCCTCCTACCAGCTTATAGATTTCCCCGGAGGGAGCATTTTCAGTTTGAATATTTGTGGTAAGACTTGAAGAGGTAGAGGAGACTTAGTTGGAACACCTTCACGTAGTGCATTCATCCCGTGAAGCATCTTTATCGCCTTTTTGTTTTTATTTCACGAGATCGCCTTCCTTAACTTTAGAATCTTCTTGTGAGTCAACGTTGCCACAGATGAAGTAGGAGCCGATACATCGGGTGCTTCAGAGAATTGGTAGATGGTTCAGCAGATGGACCCTTGTCAAGAGAGGAAACAACTCCAGAGGTTGCTTCAAAGAAATGACCTGAGAAGTCGCCTTGGGTGGAGCATCATCGGACTTGAGACTTTTGGCTTCTTGAGCAACTTCATTCCCAAAGAATCCTTTTCAAGTTGGTAGAAGGTCAAGAAGATGATGAGTTGTCCCCATGATCATTTTATATTTGCGAACCGTGGACATGATCGGAAAAGCCTTGACTTGTTTCGTTGTTAAGCGAGTTGTACATCGAGCATTGATTTTCACCACGGTCTCATTTGAGATTTAGTAGGAGGTTTCTCTTTGTTCTTGAGAGCTTTGATGGCTCTCTTTTGTGCAATAGCTTCTTGCTTCCTTTGTCTTCCCGAGCCATCATTTGATCCACATAACTCTCACCGTTGAAATCTCCACCTAGTATACTTTGAGCAAGAGAAGGTCTTGAAATAACTTCTTTGGTTAGAGCATCCCAAGATTCAAAGAGCATCGAACACGCATTGCATCCAGTTCTTCTTCTCTCGTGAGGTAAAGATGAAAAGTCCTCTGTTTCAAGTTGTTGAGCCAATAAGTCACTTTTCTTTGACTTTTCAAACTCACCCAATCTACTTGCTTGTCCTAGTCTTTCCTCCTCACTTACCGTGTCCGGACCAATCTCATCTTCGCTTATTACATCTTTCCCTTTGTCATCATGCTTTTAGCACACTCATCTTGATTATATCAACGAAAGAAACCTCGAGACATACCCAAGTCAAGCTGTAGGAGAAACATGTTGATGCTGATTATCAACCGGAGTGGTCCTAACTACATCATCGTAATGATCTGCTGAAGGTGAAGGCCTGTTGGTTCTTGAGCAGATGAAGATTGACCATGATCCGAAGATACATCCTCCATTTGCACATCGCCAGATGCGACCTTGTCATCACCAAGTTCCTTTGAAGCTCGTAAGAAACCTTACTTAAATAAGATCTCTTTCTTCTTTTGTAGAAACGTGTTCCTTCTTCTTTGAGGAAGCAACAACTACCGATGAAGGATCATTAAGAGACACATCACCAACATATCAAGAGACCCAAACTGAGGTACTTCTTGTTCTTCATCAAGAAACCACAAGCTTCCTTTTGGAGCCCTTTAAATTTGTCCTCTAATTCCTTGACTTTATTTTGCGCTTCTTCAATCTTACTACCAAGAGAAGACTTGGTCTCTGCAAGCTCCTTTTCGGACTAGACACCTCAATGAGCATACACAGTGACAAGAGCATAGACAGATGAGAGTGTAATAGGGTCCTCGGCTCCACCAATGGATTGCTGCGTGGTAAGGGAGCTTCATTGGACCTTCGGTAGAATCAAGGTCATGCTCAAAGTGAGGAAGATCTTTATTGAGAGGATCCCAACAGACTTGGTGTGGGCGGTCTATTAAGATCGACTCATCATGAGTAACCCGCGGTGGTGGATCGACAAGGGCGATGCTCGAGCAACATGAGTTGCTTCACAGTTGATGAGGGGCCTCATCAATGTTAACTAATGGATTACCATCGAATGGCAGTGGAGAAGGAGGATTATTAGTCACATTCTCCTCATCACCACCTCATTGCCTTGGGGCAACATGGTACGTAAGCAAGGGATGATGTTCCCCAAGTGAGTTCTCATGGTTGCAAACAATTTAGCGCTTAAAACACCTATGGGATAAAAGTATCGGGCTTGGGTAGTGGTGTCTAAAATCATTTGCGTAAACCTTGGGTACATTAAAACTTATTCTTTTTCCTTTGAAGATTTTCAACCATGTTTTCAAAAATATACTTGAAAAATTGTAAGTTATCCTTGGGAAGACACACAATACCACATCCTAGATGGGTAGAGAACTGGTCCCATCCTCCCGACTTGTTGCTTATGCATTGAAGCAACGTGTGAACCGAGAACCTCCACTTGGCAAAGTTCCTTCTTGACCACATATCGGTCCTTGTACCTCTATAGCCAATTGCTCTTAGCCCAGAAGCACTTCCTCACGATTAGAGTGAAATTCTCCATCAAGATCTTCCAATGAGCTTCCTCCTTATTAGGTCTCTATCACTATGTGCCTGCTCCATCAATCACAACCATAATCTCTGTCTCATTTCTCTTCTCGCAGATTCCCAAACTCGAGTAACGAGATTCATATATCTCATTTGGAGAATGTGTTAGAGCATAACAAATCTTGGACCTTTTCAAGAATTCCACCATTGGTTACATAATTCATATCCACTTACCTTTTCCCGTAAATGCAACTTTGTTGTGATCATTTTAAATTCAAGAGCCATGAGGATATGAGTTTTTAGGGTTATGTTTCGTAATGGTGAGTGTTTATGGATGCGGGATGAGAGGGAATCGGTTTGTTACGAAGGAAAAGAATGGTGTGTGGTGGTAGTTTTGCCCAAAATATAGTCAAAGAAAATAGACCGTTTGGTTGACCGTCGGCGACGTGTATTTCAACTTTGACCAAAGCCAAAATAACGCTTGAAAACATATGGTCAATCTGTGAAGTTATACATATGAAACCATCAAAGATAAGAATATCTTGGTAAGTTTCTAGAGTTCTTGTGCCAAGCATTAATTCTCATTAAACCTCGAACCCGTTATAAAATGATCCCAATGCATACTTATCTCTTCATCAAAGATCCCAAATATTTACCACAAACCCTAGTTTCAAAACCCGATTAACCAAATTGTACCATGAATACCAAACACGAGATCATAGATCTCGCAACATCATCTTCATTATCCTCTTCATCATCATCAAATGTTCAAACCCATGGCTACATTACTTTCCTCAACCCTATCCACGACCAAGTAAATCACCTTTCTCCCTTCTTGAGAAGATGATAGTGTAGTGAATCTAAGTGAATCTGGCGATGATTACGATGACTCTATAAGGAGGGAACATCATACTCCCAACCTCCGGCACCTCGGCCTCAACAAAGGCCTCATGCGAGAATCCGCCACTCCCAAAGATAGAGAGGTGGTTCTTGGTCTCTGCACCTGATTTTGGTGCATCAACACACATCGTATAAGAGAAGGGCTTAAGGAGGGTGGATGGATTGCATTTTGGTTGAAATGCATAGATGAAGCACACAGGAGACATTATTTTTCTCCATCATCATGTGTGGTCATCGTCATCATCAACGTTTTCATCAACCATCCTCTCCATTTTGATCCTTAGCATCTTCGTCGTATTGGTCATGCATATCCAGCCATCGAGATAGACGGAATGGGTGGTTATGCAAGACCTACAAACGCATCTCCAGCATCTAGTGTGAAAGATGTGAGCGATCATGCATATCCAACATTCACTTAGATGTTGGAATAAATGATATGTACTAGATTAGGATTAGCGTAAGTGTATAGCTCGTATCTTGAAGATGCATTTGTAGTAGGTTGACTTTTGTAAGCTCTAAGTAAGCTTGTTTCTTGAATGAATGAAAGAACAATTTGACTTCAATTTCTTTTCTTGATATTATAACTTCGGTGGAATCAAATTGTTTGCTTGATGCTTTTAATTTCGGAAGAAACAAGCAACAATCTTTTAGCTAACTTGACCATATACCAATGAACCACACTTGATGAATTTGATCTTAATCATGGAATAGACAAAGCGCAATCCGGGCAAGGAATAGACAAAATGCAATCCGGACAAGCGCAAAAGCAGACACAAAACACACAAGAACAACACAAAGACAAACAAACTAAAGAATTATTAGAAAGTTAGTGTTAGTAAACAAAATAACACACAAAATATACGAGTTTGCACAAATCCTCCCACAGGCATATGCCTCCCACGAGGCCTATGCCTCCCTTAAACTTTCTAACAAGGGTTTAGCATTCAATATTGACCACAAGGTGTTGAAACCTTGGTCCATCAAATCTTTTGTGAACAAATCCGCATACATTATCATCAATATGAATTTTAGCCACTTTTATCAAATGTTTTCATATGCATCTCTTATAAAGTGGTGCTGATTTCAATGTGTTTTGTTCATTGTGAAAAGCCGGATTTTGACTATCACGCAGATGGTACTTTGATTATCTATAAAAATTGTTGTGTTCATGAAGTTGTACCCATAGTCCAACAATTGGTTTTGAATTCAAAGGACACATCCACGACAATTCTGTGATGAACATACTACTGCTTGATGGTTGAGGCTGACCACAATGGTTTGTTTCTTGCATTGCCAAGAAATAAACCTCTTTCAAGAAATTGGCGACCTCGAGTTGTGGATCTTCTATCCAGTTGCACCGGCATAATCACTATCACTATATGCTTCAAATTGAAAGGAGACTCTTTTGGGTGCCAAAGGCCTAAATGAGGTTGGCCTTTGAGGTACTTAAAGATCTTCTTGACAAGATTGAGATGGGAAGTAAGTGGAGTGACTTGATGTCGAGAACAAACACTCACAACAAAAGTAATATCGGGTCTTGAAGTACATTAGATACATCAATGAACCAATCATGGACTGTCGGATGAACATTCACGGTAGATCTGGTTCATTATTTGTTTTAGTCTTTGGAGCTTCATAAGGTGTTGTGGCGGTCCTAACACCTTCCATACCAAATTTCTTCAAAATGTCCTCATATTTATCTTGTGAGATAAAGATGCCATCTTGTTCTATTTGAACTTGGAGACCCAAAAGTAAGCTCTCCATAGCGCTCATCCGAAATTCTCCTTCATTAGTTCCTCAAATTCCACACCAAGCTTCGTTTGTGGAGCCAAAAATAATGTCATCCATAAACTTGCACAAGAATGATGTCGAGTAATTCTTCTTTAGGAGCGAGTTTTATCAATAGCACCTCTCCTATAGCCATGCTTGAGAAAGGATGAAAGCCTAGCATATCGGGTCTTCAAATCCCTTGGGTTGAGCGCCCTAAGTTGAATAATTTGGAGGGTGCAAATACTTCATCATAATCAATCCCTCCTCTTGTCTGAAGCCTTGAGCCACTAATCTTGCTTTGTTTTTATCACAACACCCGAGCATCTCTCTTATTCTTCAAAATCCACTTTGTCCCAATGGCATATTTGCCATCGAGGGAGTGGAACCAAGATCGAACCTGCGATTGTGAAATTGTTGCATCTCTTCTTGCATTGCTTCTAGCTCCAAAGCGAGGACTTGTTATAGCCCTTGAGTTCTAACGGTGCGGAAGATCACCTATAATGTTGGATTGAGGATGAGCAATATTGATCCTCACGAGTAGCGATGGGACCGACTTCAATGGATGAATCAAGATTAGTTATAGTTGGCTCGAACTCGGCATCATAAAAGGGAGAGGTGAAGATGCCGACTTTGGATTGATGATTTCCAAGATCACGAGGGTCTTGGAAAGCGTGTATAAGGTTCTCAAAGTGCGAAGACACTTGAGAAGGAACATGAGAAGAAGCAAGCATAGCCTTCAAATGGTTGTGGATGGTAGGTGTGTGAGAATCAACTTGGTAGAAACATGGTTTTCTTGACTCCTTCATTAGCAACCTCTCATTTGGTACACTGCAATATTATTAGAGGAGAAAGAAGGCACAAGTATAGGTTGTTCATCATCTTCAAACTCATTTTCGTAGTCATCATCCAAGGTACTGCATTGTTAGTGGGAGACTCTTGAGGACTGCATTTTGGTTAGCCAAATGTCTAGTGTAACCCAAATAATCGATTAAGTAGTCAAGGTCAAAGACCACGTATGACCACGTCTCTTGAACATTAGGCTTATCTTCCAAGTATCTCGAGTTCAAAGTCTCCTCTATCTTCTTGGCTTGCAAATTGTACACCACATATGCCTTACTATGAGTTGAATAACCCACAATATAACCATCATCGACCTTCTCATCAAACTTTCCCAACGGATCCTTTGGTGTTTAGAATGGTTACTTGACAACCAAAAGTTTTAGGTAGTGAATAGCGGAACCTTCCCAAAGAAAAGTTCATATGGTGTTTTGAGTTGAGGTCTAGTAATGGAGACCACTGTTTAGCACATAGCACTGTGCCAGCAATTTGATCGAGAACATAGTGGGCGGTTTAGAGTCTGCAAGCATTGATCTTGCACCTCTATTAAGGTCCTATTCTTTCTTTCACCCACCCCATTTTGTTGTGGGGTTCTTGGATTACTATAGTCCCTTTTATACCTTTTGACCTACATAGTTCTATAAGAATAGCATTCTTGAACTACATCCCATTATCACACGAATTCCCTTAACCTTTTGTTCAACTGATTTTCAACGAGGGTGATGAAGTCGATCGACTGGAGATGTTTCATCTTTGGTTCTTAGAAAGAAAACCCAACAAAATCAAGTATAGCCATCGGTGATAACCAAGCGAGAAGTACTTATGATCAATGCTTGACTTGAGTTGGACCAAGCAGATCCATGTGGAGCGAAGAGGTTGAAATGATGCTCATAAGCGTTGATAGCTTTGTAGGAGGCTACGTGTTGTTTTCCTTTATTGCATGCAACACAATTATGATCATTGGTGAAGACTTTGGAGGAAGACCTTCAACAAGACCCATTTAGAGAGTTTGTTTATGGTCTTGAAATTCACATTTTCACCCTTTTCTTTGCATTACTTTTAATTCTTCAACTCCTTCTTTCTCCGATTACCATTTTCTCCTTTTCTAATCGTACCTAAGGACTTCTAAGTACTAACTATTTGTGATGTCCTTGGGTAGATCCCTCCGTTACTCTGGCGGATCATAGGACGACAAAAACCCTAATCACTCACGAGCATTATTCCTAACCTTAGTCACCTTATAACTCCATGACTAACCTATGTTGCCATAAAACCAATTTTCAAGAAAATCTCTCCTTCTAAGCGGTTATGATTGTAAAACATTTTTACTAACCTATGTGAAGTTTGATCTTTTGCAAAATACTCCCCTCCACATGTGCTTAAGAGTTTTTACGAAATCTACGGTGAGGAAAGAGCGCGACTTTATGAATTGATCAACTCAAGATAGACAATCCCCATGAGACACGGTTCGTTGCATAGTTAAAGAGTTACATTGTCGACTTTTAGGTGACAACTAGCTCTAATAACTACCTTGAAGGTGTAGACAAACCTCGAAGGTTGTCAAACCCATCGAGTTCATGTCTACCATGAGTTTCTCGAATGGTACATTCTATTCGGACAAGTCCTGCGAGACACGTTTACATCACTAGCGAACTAGCTTGAAATTATTACCGTCCGGACAAGTCTTTTCGAGTTACTAACGAGTTAAGTATCGTCAATTCGTTGGTTAAGTCTATAGCACAAAGATTCATTTGCATTTACACAACATATTTCTTATCACAATTTTCTCCCCTCAAAATGGCATATAAAATGTTATTTTGAAAAGTTGAAATAAATATGACCATTTCGAGTGTTGGGAAGATGACCATTGTGAACAATTTGTGAACAAAGTTTTAATTCAAATACTCCCCTCAACAAGTGATATAAGCGGTTGAGGTTTTGAAAATCATAAGGGAAGTACTTGTTCTTTTGAGCAAAACCTTTAAAAGTGAAAGGTTTGGTAGGTTTTACTCAAAAGTAAACTTTCGCTCCTTTTATAAGGATTGTGGCACTAAAGCGTACCACGGGTCCTTTCTTTACAAGAACGGGTTGTACATTGAAATGTGTGCACAAGCCATAGTCATAAATAATCACACATCTAAAATATTATGAAATAGAAGCGTTCAAGGGTATGAAGTCCATCAATGTTTCCGGGAATGCGAACCGGGCGTTGATAGCCGGCGAGAGCAATCTGGGGACGACCGCCTACAAAGCTCTCGAGTTACGGCGGTCCGTCGATACAACCTTTCATCAATCTTTACGATGATCCTTCTCACATCCGTCTTTCCTTGGAATTCCATCGCTTTTGTGACCCAATGCCTTCATGAATATCCTTCAACCTATAAGCCATTCCTCCCTAACCTTCTTTAATGTGTGATCCCCAAACTTGTGAAGATCTCTACACGCCATAAAAGCAGTTGCGATGTGTTTCACTAATGTAAACCACTCCGAATGGTTGGTGATGAGTGTGTGTTGTGAAAGTGGTTAATGTCGGGAAGATCTAGGCGAGGTGGAGTGAAGTTGATACGGGTGCGATATGATTCAATAGCAAGTGGAGATCTTTTACACGTTTTTGATGACTATGCTTCTAATGAAGATAAGCAAGGACTTGATGAATTCACGTTGTACTTGATTGAAAATTGTCTCATGCGTACTGTGCTTTGGCAAGGTACATGTCTTCAATGTCGTTGATAGACAAATTCTCAAAGTCCGCTTGAGAGAATGCATAATCCCTTTCGTCTTGCTTTTTGACCACAATATTCTTGAGAAAGTGTAGTCCCATTTAGGCGAAAGAGCAACATGTTTAATAGCCACGATTGCTTTAATCTTGAGCACTTCATGTTGAGACTTGAACACAGCGACTCACGTAGTAGATTAGTCGGCGTTCGCCAATGGTGAATCCCATACAATGCATCACGGTCATATACTTCCACATTGTTGGAGAACATGTGGTTAGCCCTTTCCTCGATGGCTATGCGGTTAGAGTATATGGTGCACGGAATGAAAGTGTCGAGAGATGTAGCGTATTTCCTTGAACCATCGCCACCGTGTAGAAGAAATTCCAATTCTTTGTTGAAGAAATATTGGAATGGAATCCTAAAGTGATCTGGTTGGCCAATTGTTGGTAGGGTTTTGACCGATCGGTGTAATATGGAGGTTGTCCGTTTGGTGAAGTCGATGTTTATACGGGTTGAGCCAATCCATGTTGTTAGACATAGCTCGTGCTATATTATCAAGGTGATACTCAACTTCAATAGCACTTTCCGAATTGTCTTTTAGAAGTTGAAATGCTTCATTCTTGATTCGCTTCAACTCGGTTTAGTCATCTTCTTCACACGGAATTTTTCTTGTAGTAGTTTCGCATGCTCCAATGTACTACATTACGGAACCTCTTGACCTTCAATTTGGGTAGGGAGTAGAATCAACAAGCTTGAGAACCATTCAAATTGATATCATCCTCGTCTAGCCATGATAAGGCGTCAATCATAGCGCCTTCTTCTTCTTCTTCTTTGGCCTGGGGAGGATTACGGTTTCTTGGATGTGTCGGGAGAGATGGGTTGTTGTTGGGGCTCGAGACTTCTTCATCATCCGAGACTTCTTCATCGTCACCACCCGTATACTCAAAGTGATCACGGTTTTACGAGTGCAGGGTGGTAACTTAGAATCTTGAGGTTTTCGGTAGAAGAGCGAGGAGGAGACCTTTGTTGGTGGAGTCCGTTGGGGTGGAGGTTGCATAGAAGATGATTCACCGGACTTCTTGGGCATTTGGGCTCGTTATCCTTATCCTTATCTTTGTCTTCGTCGTCTCTTGGGCGTTTAGGCCTTCGACTTCTTCTGCATATGATGACCGAGTTGGTATTCAATGATGCTTCAAACAATTTACCTTTGTGGGAGGCAAATGTTGCGAGGCGTTTCGACATTTGAGCTACCGGCGGTTCACCAATTCATCATCCGAGAAGATTGTGGGTTCAAGCTGGATTGATGTTTACATTCATTAGAGTTGATTTCATGGTTTGCTTGGCCAAATGCAAAAGATTAGCATAAAGTTGTCCGTGTACATCTCCTTTGTCAATTTAGGAACTACGTCAAGAAGGAACTTGTGAGTGTATCCTTTGATCATCTCGTCCATTTTCCTTGAAGATCATCTTTCATGAGCTTGGACATATTCCTTTCAACTTGCATCTTGTCGTTCTCATCATGAAGATCTTGAATCGATCGTGAAGAAATTCATCTTCTTGTAGAGCACGTCTTTCTTTCGACTGTTTGACGACTTTAACGATTTGTGTCTTAGCTTGAGAGATCCAAGATGCGGTTGGCTTCTTCACCGATTTGGATGTTGATTTGGTTGATCCTTTTGATGGTGGTGGTGAGGAATGAGAAGATGAATCCGATGATGATGAGATGTGAGGAGACTCGGGTCCTTTGGTGGTTGAAGTTTTCTCCTTTGAGCGTGTAGGACTATCCGAAGAAACTTATCATAATCAACATCTTTATCTTTCTCGGACTTTTCGGTTTCGGTTCTTCAATGTCATACTCAATAGAATCTTCCACGCGCTTTTGTTGTTGCTCCAAAGTGGTGGCACCAGTTCCACTATCGGGTCGATTAATCGCATCGGGATCGGTGTGGGTTGAACATCACCACTTGACCCTCGGGGCCACCCATTTGATCCTTAGCAAATTATTATTTCGCAACATGTTGGAGTCTAATGAATTTGAACTTTCTCCTGTAATAAGTTTCCAGAGGCTCTTCATCTTATTCTTCTTCTTCTTGTTCAACTACTGGAGTCTTTCCTTTTCCTTTATCTGCGGTTGACCGGGAGGTTTGATCTTGATGGAGTGTCATCCTTTGCGGTTTGAGTAGGTAATCTCTTCATCTGATTCAGTACCCTCAGACTCCTCGTCCGTTAGCTGTCTTTGCGGTTCAGACTTGGGAATTGGAATAGGAACAGCTTCCTTAGATGGAACTTTCCTTTTGAGTGGAGGATTTCTCTTGGGAAACTTCCTCCCACTCTCGATCTTGTAGCACTTCTGCACTTCCTCTTCTCGGTTTTCTTGTAGGAGTACCGAAGATTTTCATCAAGAAAGCCAACTTTGTTTTCTTTCACAATTGCCATATATCTTTTATAAGAGTAGAGTTGTTTGAGTTCATCCGAGAAGGAGATCCGGCAACCAAACACCTTGTTTCTTGGTAGTTGACTCCTTAAATGTATTTGTTAGAGTGGGTTCGGACAACACGTCAAGATTGTCGGGGTCATTGATTCTTTGGGGATATCGTGGTTGTATCCAAGTGCTCTTTGGATCAGCAGTTTTGTATATCGATATAAGGAATCTTTGAGCCAAGCTTTTGAGGAATGTCATCATGTCATCCCATATCGAGCTTCAACTTGATGTGTTTCATGTTGATCGAGCCCAAAGATTTGTAGTTCTCTGAGCTTGGGATGCTCATAGTCACCGCGACGACCGAAATGGATTTTGTGATGATGATATAAAGGGTTCTCAAGGTCGAGGAATGTTCTTAAGATCCACGTGAGAATGCTTATTAATAACCCACAAGCTTCGTCATACCTAATATCAATCAAGAATTGCGAAACCGTCTCTTGATGGGTGTGGCATTGAATTCGGTTGGCTCGATGTCGGGAATGAGAAGAACAACCCTTAAGTCTGCATGTGTGATGGTAACTTGTTTGTGATTGAGTGTCATTATTACGCACTTTGACCTTTGACCCTCTGCATTGTATTCGAATTGTTGTATGTAGATCTCGAGCGATGGCGAGTTGGAGAGCATGTTCGATATGGATGATTCTTGAATATCCACCGCAATGAGACAAGAAGATTCCGAGCGGTGAGAGTTTCAAAGTCAACTCGAGATTGTTCTTTCCAATCTTCATTGGATAGCCATGCGGGAAGATATCGGCAATGGTGAGAACGTTTGGTGCATCCACATTCATTTGAGCTTCCATGTCGTGATCTCGAAACACCTTTAGCCAAAAGAACCAACATATCGAAAGACATAATGTTAGTCAACAGAAGGTTTTATTGACTAATTGTTGAATGTGCTATGTCTATGATTGTTACGAGTCCAAAATCACTTGTTTGTCTAATAGTCTAATGACGTCGTGATAAGTTTCGTGAGTTAGTTAACTTTAAGTTTTAAAGTTTATGTTATCACAAAATTTTAACAACACATTACACATTTAAGTTTATTAGTGACATTATTGGATTCATGACGTTATGATTCATTTATTTACAAGTTTGCTCGCGTAACAATTCATAATGAAGGTTTGATCAAGGCTTAGGCGTAGAAATGATAGCTTATGCGTAAACAGGATGAGTATATGCGTAGACGCAAGCTTATGCGTAGGATCCTTACTTGCAGCGTAAGAAATATTACAGCGTGAAAAGGTGACCTTATCGTAAAGCTTACGGCGTGGCGTATATAAAACCTTACGCGTAAGGCTTACTCGTGAGAGTAGACCTTATGCGTGGGGTCATTGTTTACGCATATCCTTCACGGGATCGCGTAGTCCCTTTGTAGAACCTTACGCGTAAGCGCTACGGCGTAAGATTTCTCTTCGCGTAACATGCTACGCGTGGGTGATCCTTATGCGTGGTTATCTAACAACCTTGATTCTTATTTTTCGTGTAGAAAACACGAAATAAAATCATCATAACATCAATATTTAACACATACACTCATTCTATAACGAGAACATGGCATGAAAACTTATCAAGCAGGTTTACGTAAGATAACTTATGCATGACTTAAACCCTAGAGCTCAAAGATTACGCATATGAAATCTAACCATAGGAATTGAACCAAAGTATTTCGGTAGTTCTAAGATGTCATGTGAGTGTAATGACCAAGTTTTAACATTCAATTCACGATGAATCAAAATACCCAAATGTGAAGAACCTTAAACCCTAAAGTTCAATTCTTAATCATTTAGTGTTTCTGGGTAATTTATGGGTTAAAATATGATCAATTCATGTTGAAAACAACTTCATACAACAATCTTTATCACCAAAAACGTTCACATATGAAAACACCCAAACCCACGCATAAACCCTAATTTCCAAAATCCATCAATTCGTGTATCTGGGTGCATTTTGAGGATAAAAATGATATCATTTATGTTATAGAAATGTTTTGACACTATATTTTTAACCATAAACACACAATCTTGATCATGTGTTCATACGCATATGCGTAGAACACAATATCAATCATATACAAAGATTTGACCGTTGGATTAGTATAAAATCAAAACCAATGTTTCTAAACATGTTAAGATTATGAAACAACTTACAAATTGATGATCCAAAACACGGTTTGTTGAGCAATTTTAAGCGTAGGATATGTTTGGTGAGAATTAAATGTGATGAAATAAATGAGGTTGGTGAAGTGTTTTATTAAAAATAACTTTAAGCTTTTGACACTTTCGGTCCCTCCACCTTTTCCATTTTCATTCAAAGCCTTTTAACTTCCATTTGGTTATCAAGCGAAGAATATTTGGAAATAACTTTGTGACACTCCCCTCGACTTAAGAAATAATGAAAGGATATAAATTTTAGTCCGAGGTATTAAAGTCGATAGTATAACATGCAAGTCCGAAACACTGTGACCACCAATATTAAAGAATCACGGAAAAATGTACTTGCCATGTTGATACGAAGATCCCATTTATCGTTAATGGTTCCAAAAGAGAGTTTTGGTGTTTGGTGGTTTTAAGGCTGTTTTAAGAGTTCATCAATTCTTCTTGATGTATGGACCAACTCATTAAACCTAGCGGGAGCGAGGCTTTGGTGAGAAGATTTCTTTAATTCAGCCTCGTCCACGAGATGAAATGATATCGAAAATCGATGTGCTTTGATTTGAATCTTGGCGGGTGGTCTTAGATACATCGGGATTCATCAAATCGTAACCATAGTCTTTGAGTTGTGTTCGAGATAAACGACAAAGACAACGATGTACAATCTTGCTTCTTGATTGCGGGACACGGTTTCTCACCAAGAAATTGTACTGAAAAAGTGATTAGTTCAAAACCGAATCCTTCGGATACATCCCAGTTAATGATGTATCGGAGGATTCCCAATTGGTCTTGAATACTTGTCGGTATTTGGTAGGTAGGGTCCACTAATTTCCCATGTAAATCAACATCTAGCTTCTTGGTATGAGTCATTGGTGTGGCATAAGTGTCACAGTTTTCATTCCAAATTTATTTAACAATTCAAGGGCATATTTGGGTGACTCGAGAAATACCACGGGGTGATTGATGAACTTGCGGTCCTAGAAAGAGCGTAAGTTCACCCATCATGGACATTTCAAAATTTTTCTTCATCGGTTTTGCAAAAGCGATTGAGTACTTTTATGTGTAGACCCAAAATGATGTCATCCACGTAAATTTGAACAATTAAGATATGTGCCCGTGATATTGTATAAAAGAGTAGGGTCGACCGAACCTTTGTTGAAATTATTGGCAATGAGGAAAGATGATAGCTTATCGTACCATGCAGGAGCTTGTTTGAGACCATATAGAGCTTTGTTCGGTTTGTAGACATGGTTCGGGAACTCGGGATCAACGAATCATTACGGTTGGTGACATAAACCGTTTCTTTAAGTTGTCGGTTGAGAAGCGGTTTTGACATCCATCCGAAAGACCGTCATATTCATATGAGATGCGAGCGAGAAATATCCGAACGACCTCAAGGCGAGCAACGGAGCAAATGATTCTTCAAAGTCAATACCCTCCTCACATCGATAACCCTTAGCCACCGTGACGTGACTTGTTTACGATTCGTTCCCTTGACATCAATTTGTTCTTCCAATCCATTTAAGACCAATGGCGTAGACCCTGTTGGTCTTTCAACCGATTCCCATACTTCAAGATGTTTGAATTGGTTGAGTTCTTCTGCATGGATTCTATCCAGTTGTCTTTTGTCATTGCGTCTTTAATGTTTTTAGGCTCAGTTAGCGGAGCGGTGAGTGCATAAATGCAATGTTCACCATCTCGTGTGAAGACGTTGTCTCGTAACGGTTGGTTGATTCGGGTTGCCAATAATATTTGCGGAGGATGGTCTTTTGTCCATCGATGTGTAGAGGGTTGATGTTGGTATACATTGTGAAGATTACGAGGATTCAAATGGTTTGTTGATGATTCCGCGACATCGGTGCAGCAGATGTCATTAGCAAATGGGTTAAAAGCATTTGGATCGAAATCTGCGGTGGGGTACTTCATTAAGAGCATCATCACCGGTTCATCATTGTTGGAAGCGGTTTGTTCAAGCTGTTGTGGTGTGAATCAAATCTTGATTTTCGAGCGAATATTACCGAAGAAAATTCATTACTTCTTTAGTGTGTGCAAGATAATGATCAAGTTCGTTTGATGCTTCATGACGAGTCTTATTGAGTAAATCAAATATGACACCATATTCCTGTTTAACTTTTACAAGTTCTTGTTCATATTTTGAGATTTGACTTTTCAAAGACACGTTTTGACCATCTAGTTGCTCAAATTTTAGATTAAAATTGTTTGATTGCAACTGGTGGATTTTGTTTTGCAAAGTAAGTTCACGATTTTGACAATATTTTTGACACCATTGAGGACGACGTTTTGCATTTAAAAGCTCGTTTAAGAGGCGTTCATTTTCAACTTTTAAAGACTCGATCCAAGCACATTATCGATATTCTCATGATTACAACATTATCAACGATGTCGGCGAGAGATATAATCGGATGCATATGACACGAAATTCAATAACACAACCTTATGGATATCGGCCGAGATAACATCATTCAAGAGTCGATCAACATCTTTTCTCAACATTTTCTTTTTACGTTTAGTATTGGTAATAGATGTTTTGTTTTCTCGAAAACGACCTTCATCACTCAAGTTCCTTATGAAAGTCCGTTCCCAGACAATGCACAATGTTTCAAATTTTTAACATTTGGTAAAGATTTTTCGGAAAATGTCTCTTTGTTCTCGCGCCAGAGGCGATTGAAAATGTTGAACTTTGCTTTGAATGATATTCTATCTCATGTTGTAAATTTTGAGGTCGGCCATGAAAGGTCAAAATATCTAAGAATTTTGCGATTTTCGGGTTTTGAGTTTACTTCACTAATGGAAGGTAAAGGACCATGAATTTGTGCATAATCTGGTTGGGGATTAACATTAGAAGACTCAAATTTTTATGATAACCCTTGGTGTGTTAGAAGAATCCGTTGGTGTGTGAAAGTGACCGGTTTGAATAATTAAAGGTTTGTTGTAAACAATAGTTTCAAATTTTGATCGACTCTCGTCTTACGCATCTAATTCCTCTTGACGATGATATTCAACAACACTCATAACATAATTATCAATTTTATATTACCTTTGGAAACTTGAGGATTTGGTTTGAATGCTTTGGTTGAAAGCTTAGGTTTGTAATCCATGAGATTCGTCCATATCCATGTGGATTGGGTTTTAAAGTAAACTTTTCAATAGCGATTCTTGACTACACCATGTTTGTAAACAACAGTTTTAAACTCTTTAAGTTTGTTTTGCAAGCGATAATTTCTTCAAGATGATCATCTATTCGTTTCGTTGCATGCTTTTTGTATGCAGAGAAGCTGCTTTTGACAAGTTAACAACTCGACCTTAGCTTTTGATTTTCCAAGGTGAGGCGTTAATTTGCTTTTTATGTTCATGTTTCAGTTGTTCTATTTCAGACAACAAAGCATTCTTCGAAGCGGCTAGATCACGCATCTTGTTAGCCTCGCTAAAGTGAAGTCATTACGGGAATTGCATTAGTTTCTTCTTTTACTCATTCACAAGGACTAGTTTAGTCATTTGTGCTAAGTTAGGCTTGTCCTAGTATAAATACACCTCCTAGTCCCAACTAGGAGGGTAGGAAGTTCACATTTTGTAAAGAAGTGTGTGTGGTTTCTTCTTCTTCTTTCTAGAAACACACACATCTTCCCCTTTTCTATCTAATACAATAACCATGTCTTTCTCATTCTTTGAGCTTCCCCGACCTCCCGAACCACATGAATCACTAGTATTATCGGTCCTACAATTGGTATAACGAGCCAGGTTGTTGCTTTGATTGATTTATGTGGATTCGTATCTTGTATTTTAAGCTGTCGTGCCATTTTTTATTAACGTGGAAATTTTTTTTCCTTTTATCTTTGGTAACCAGTTTTACAAGTTTTTTGTATCAAAAAATATGGACTATAATATAAGTTATATTTTTTGGTAACTGGCATCTCTTTTTGTCGTTATCAGATCTAGTATAACTTTTTGTCCATCTCGTGAAAGTTTTATGGTCAACTGGTCATATGTGGTCAAACGGGTTAATAATGAAGCGTTTTTCTACATAGTATTTCTGGGTTTATATGAAGATGAACGGAAAAGTGGTCGGAAAAGTTGCCGAAAAAGTCAACGATGGTCAAAACCCTATTTTTACGCATAAGGAGATCTTCAGAGATATTTACGCATAGCTGTGAAGTTATGCGTAAGAAAAGTTACGCGTATGATGTTTCCGCATAACCTCGACCAGGCTTATGCCTAAGACATGCTTTACGCGTAAGGGATTTTTTACGAGTATGGTTACGCGTAAGAATCGAGTTTACTCATAAGCAAAAGTTACGCGTATGTTTACGCGTAAGCTAGGTGTGTTACGCATAAGGAAAATGAAAGAAAGATGCGCGTAAACAGATAATAGACCACGACCACAACCAATACCAAATATACACTCAAGTGACTTCAGTTTAAAACATCACAAGTCAAAAACAAAACTGATAAAAAGCATTCGGACTGTTGTAAAATCGAAGTCACCACAGCCCTTGACCAAATCCAACACCTTACAACAACTCTCTCCTAAATCCCATCTAACAAAACATCTCCAAAACTCAAGACTCTAAACATAAATGACATATACTAAAATCTCAGTCGATTATTCGTGGTTATCCAAGATGCATCAAGACTTGTTAAGGTCTATACCACGAAATTAACCTATCATCATCGATCTGTGAAGTTGAACTTCAATTAATATTTGAATTTTTTCAAGAAATGAACAAAACAAACCGTTTTATTCTTTCTTTAATTCGTTCATTGTCAAAAACAAGAAAACTCAAAACAAATGCAAACCTACCCGAGACCCCATGGATCTTGAAGCAATTAACGACTCAAAACAAGCCACGAAAATGAAGAAATAAGGTTTGTATTTGTTTGAGTGGGTTTCGATTAAAATGGTTAATGGTGTTCGGCTATGAGATGTGATGAGTATTGATGTTGTTTGATGATGATGATGAGAAGATATGAGATTTTTTTCGGATCTAATTTTTGTGGAGCGTATGTTGGTGGTAGGCGAGATATGTTTGTGTGATTAGGGTTAAAATGACAAGAGATTAGGGCATCTCCTTTTAATACCGCTTATGTTAATGTTATATCTATACGGGTTGAGTATATGGACTTGGATCGGTTTTCTCATATTTGGGTGGGCCGGTTAGTCTCTTATTTCATGGATAATTCTTTTGGGCTAGCGTGAGTTTGCATACTTGATAATGAGCTGTGTACTCTATGGGCTGAACGAGTTACTCATTTATTTGGACATTGGGTTGCATGATACAAAATAAATGGGTGCTCAGTTAATTGTAAATGAAAATTTTTATCCGAATATTTTTTTACAAAAAATTTTGGATACAATTTTTTAATATTGGCATAAGGAGTGGTATTTTGGTTCTCACAAATTTTTCACGAGGAAACACGTTCACGGCTAAAGCTTTTGATGAAAATGTGACCACGGAGATGACTCTTTATTATTTATTTGGGTGTGAAGTGACGTTTGACGGGCGAGTTTACTTATTTCGTCTTCTTTCTTTCTTCCCTTCCGCGAAGATGACTTGTGTGGGAAAATATATTGAGTGTGATGAAGACTTGCTATCTAGCTACTTTTGTGATTCTTTCTCTCTTAACCCACAAAGTAGCTATCACTTTCGGTGTCTCACGTAGTTGAGGATACGTCAAAGGTTTTGTACAATGGGTACACGTTTTTTTCACAAGGATAGTACAAGCTTAAGTAACTATTCGGAGATTTTACTTCATCCTCAAGTTCATCATATTGGGTTATCCTCACATGTGGTTACTACTGAGACGGTACCGTTGAATTTTGATACAGGGGGTTGAAATGAGTTTGACAACTTTAAATGGTATTGTTCATCGACATCTTCTCACGGTGATATGATTTATGATAGAATGCTTCGAGTTAATGCTTCATGTACACAATTGTATGTTGATTCGATAAATCGTAACCATCGGGGAGAAATCGTACATTATGGGCTGATTTGATATATGAAAGATAATTGGAATGCATTTGGTGAGATGAAGATGTTGATATCTTGTTCCCCGAATGGACAATCTTGAAGAAGGTCGAGTCGAAAGTCTTTTCTACATTTTACGCTGCGTGTTAGAAGACTAAAGGCGGTTCTAATTTAATTATCTAAAGACTTCTTGAATTCGGAAATTCATCGAAAAGGTTGTCGGTTTGGGAAGAGCACTAATTAGGGAGAGCAAAAGGTCATGATTTAATCCCTAATTAGATTTGCTCACATTGTTCTTCTGCAAGTAAAGAGATGGCAGCTGAGAAGATTCATGAAGTTTGAAGACTATGAAGACACTCTTGGAGCTGCTGCGCTTATCTGTTGTATTTAATTTTGCTTGTAGGGAACATTGTAAGCAACTCCCGTATGACATCACTTGGGGAGAGATTGTTAGCCTCGCTAAAGTGAAGTCATTACGGGAATTGCATTAGTTTCTTCTTTTACTCATTCACAAGGACTAGTTTAGTCATTTGTGCTAAGTTAGGCTTGTCCTAGTATAAATACACCTCCTAGTCCCAACTAGGAGGTAGGAAGTTCACATTTGTAAAGAAGTGTGTGTGGTTTCTTCTTCTTCTTCTTTCTAGAAACACACATCTTCCCTTTTCTATCTAATACAACAACCATATCTTTCTCATTCTTTGAGCTTCCCGACCTCCCGAACCACATGAATCACTAGTATTATCGGTCCTATACATCTGCTCTTTAAATATTTTTCGTTTGATGAGATTTAGCAAAGGCGGCTTCAAAACCTTTTTCACGCTTTTTCTTGAGTTTTGAAAAGTTGAGTTGCTTTTGTAAACATTCAAAATCCTTGGTTAACGATGCATTTTACTTTTCAAGTCCTAATTTCTTGCACGACATTCTTCCACTATGGATTGTTGGTTTTAAGCCACATATCAACATCTCGGCGAGGCACAAGTTCGGCGTGTTCAACGTGAGTCACCACTTGATCATTATTTAGATCCTCAAGTATAACCACGGAGTCAATTTGATTATCAATGGAAACCATAAGGTCATCTTGATCGTCAAATGTAACTACGGGGTCTAGTTAATCGTCGAGAATGAGATGTGGACGACTCATTTTGAACATTCCGAACCTTGCCGGGTTCGGATGTTGGCGAAGATATTAGATCGAGAGATAAATATGGTTTGTTCGGTGCACGAGACAAGCCATCGATGTCATACACATGGCTGTGTCACTCATGTGTAACTCATGCATATTAGCCATTAACATAACGGTGCATTGGCTTGCAAGTCCTCCAAATCATCATCCGAGTGCATATCGCCATAAAACTATGTTCTTTGTGCGTGAGAGTTCCACCACTTCATCCTTAAGAGCCAAAGTAAAGCCTCCTTGTGATAAGCACGCCCCTAGTCCTCGGCTTTGGGCATGCATTAGCCAGTGTCCTTCTCATTTCGGTTGTAGCATCGAAGACCATTCAACCCATTACGAGCATTTCCTTATTCCACCACTGAGCTCTGTTGTTATTCCTACCCATAGCATTAAACCCTTGACCACCGCCCATCGGCGACCATAACCACGATTACGAACTTCAACTCTTCCATTATTCACAACATGATTCCTTGTGTTTGATGAGGCGAATGCGATTGTTGGATTTGTTTGTATATGACCAAAAGCATTAGCAATCATAACAAATCCTTGTTGCAATGCTTGAACGGATCGATTCCTCATTAGCTTGACTATAAAGTTCACGGTCATTGTTTTTGTTGTAAGGAACCAATTGATTATCTTGAGATTCTTTGTGATTGATCATTAGGTGTGATAGTGGCGGTTGGTTGAGTTCTTTGGTTGAGGAGGATAAGCTGTTTTGAGCATACAAGGCAAGTTGTTGATTTTCCGGATGTGAAGGTGAAGCAATTTGAGCACGGAGAATCCTTTCCTATCAACTTCCATTTCATGAGGCTTCAAGTAATCGTACAACAATTCGTATGTAGAATGATGCATGTTCTTCGCTGACGGAGAAAAATGACATACTTCTCCCATTCGGGACCAAGACTACTCGGAACTTAGTATTAGCGCAATTCTTGGCATGATGATTGTAGGATCGTTATTTTTATTGTGTTTGATGATTCGGGTGGTCTTGGATGATGGAAATACATGATTGCCATAGTTAGAGAGTTAGAGAGAGAGAGAGTGTTCTTGCTAGAGGTTTACACAAAGTATGAAATATTAGATTAATGAAGCACCACCCCTTCCATGGATGGAAGGGGTATTTATACTACACAATACACGACCTCTGTCGGCTGTGGATCGGGGATACGGTGGGTAAAGACCGTCCTTCCTCCACGGTGTTGCACTAAGCTATACTACGCTACAAACTAACTAATAAACTACTAAATAACGTAAATAACGATATGTCTACGAGCTAACTTATGCTAGATAATATTGGGGTGACCGACTCTTCACTATGGAATTTTCTAATTCCTAACAATCTCCCCTAAGGAGGTCACCCCATGTTATACATTTGAATCCTAGCATTCTATTCTTGACTTTGTTCTTGAGCTCGTAGACTTCAATTCTTCATTTTCACAATCTTTGTGCTTTAGTAGCGATTCTTCAAAGTCCGATAACTTTGTACTTTTAGTGGAGGCCTTTAACTAATCCACATCTTTGATGATCTTGAGCTTTCTTTGAGATCATCGACCACGATAAATCTCTGGATCACCCTTTATTGTGTTGCCATCATGTGAAGTTGTGACTTTTGGACCGACATGCTCACACTTTTGAATCATGACATCTTTCCATCGAGTAGCGGAAGCTTTCTTGGTTCATGATATTTGCGGCAGTAGCGAAGCATAGTATAAAAATATCGAGCCGGGTTATGTAGATATGCACCAGTCATGATTTCTTCAATTAAGTGTGGATCTTTGTGAGCATGCGGCTTTGGATTGACTCCTCGATTACGATCATTGCAACCATCCAAATGTACCGCAAACAACAGTTAGCAATAAAACACGCGAAAGTGTCTTTGATCACTTTCGTTGAATTGAGTACACGGCCCACGGTTCCCGTTGATCGATACAATCTTTGTGATCGGTAGGATTCTAAGAATCTCCTTGACGGGGTTTCGCAATGTTCTAGCCGTTCTCAAACTGGAGCGTCTCAAAGAAGACAACATGGAGTGAGTGAACCGACAAATTGAGATTCACCGATTGATGAAAATGATTTGAAAACAATCGCGTATTGCTTAGAAGAAAGAGTTTTGCAATCTGACGAAGGTTTTATGAGAAAGATCAATTTTCAATCAAAATACTTTTGTATTTGAAAAGAGTACACATTCGACGTGCTAGAGAAAAGAAAAGATTCGCACATCGAGCGGTTTTCTAAAAGTATTTTTCAATCGGAGATACTTTTTGTGTTTGAAAATGAATACACATTCGATGTGCTAGAAAAGAAGGTTTGCACATCGAATGGTTTTCCAAAAGTATTCGTCAATTCATTTCTGGACCAAGGTTGATTCAAGAAAGAATCTCCCATCGTTTCTATCCGGTTGTCACAAGTTTGATCTTTTGAAAGATTTCACATGTCACCCACCAAGAGCTTGTTTGATGTTGGCTCTAGAAGGATTTCCATCTTCATCGTGAATATTTTTACATATCACTCGGATGTTCGGCAATACCACAAGGATAATCGTGGGACTCTCGATATATACTTACTTTCCACATTGTGTGAAATAGCAAGTCTTCAAGAATTTAGTGTCCTAATGAGATATTGTGGATGATCTCTTGGCTCTAGACTCAATCGTGCATATTTGGTTCCTCTCGGGAGACTAGGGAGAGGTCTCCTTCTTCAATATCAACAATCTCTAAGAGAAAGTCGATAGATTATGTCGGTTCCCGTGAGAATGAAACAAGCCCTTTTAAGAGGAACTTGAGTAGCTTGGGAAGTTTAGTGCGATGCGTCCTTTGGGTCCATGATGTCTTGTCTTCAATACCGTGTTACCTTAGTAACCACTAGTAGCATATGTATTGAACCCGGTTTACGCCCTAAGGTTGAATTATTGGAGGCTATTTCTTTTCACCCTTTTTCACATTCATTTCTTTTCATTCTTCAACCCTTGATTAACTACCGAGACTTCATAACTAGAACCTTGTTGGGTTTATTCGATTACTAGCTCGTCTCGATCCGCACTCTTCCCATTTCTCATTTTTCTCCTTTTTTCATCATACCTAAGGACTCTACACTATCTAGTGGATTGTCCCTGGGTAGATCCCTCCGGTTCTGGCGGATCGTGGGAACAAATACCTAACCTAACCATCCTTATAACTCCATGCATAAAGTAAAATGGTCGGTCTTTTGGTACAATTCATTCTTCCTTGAAACCAATTGAAAAATCATTTGGAAAAACAATCAAGGTACTTGTGATACGAGATCAAAGCATTTTGTACCTTAATAGTTTTGATCATTTAGAAAACCTCCCCCTCAACATGTGCATATGATTTAGAAATTGTTTAGCACATGGAGGCAAGAGGACTTTGAAATATTTTCTTTGATCACAATTTTCATACGAAAAAGCCATTTGATTTTCATGGTAAAATTCTCCCCTCAATATGTGCGTAGGATATTTGAAATCATTTTATCACATAGAGGCAAGAGTTCTTTTGAAGCACATCCACGATCACAAAAGCCATTAAGAAACCATTAGAAAACTCAATCAAGGTACTTTATGTTAAAACATACAAGCTTTTGTACCTCAATAGTTTATTTTCTTTAAAATGCTCCCCTCAATATATGCTTGAGATTGAAAGTTTTAGCACATATGGAGAGCGACATGCACAATTGAATCAAAAGCGATCACCTTTTATCAAATTTCATTATTAAATCACAAATTCTCCCCGATCAAAATATCAAACCCTTTGAGATTTTGGATCCCAAGTGATTAATAAGGTTTAGAAAACATGGGAGAATATGTGGCGGTTTAAATACTCATCTTGTTTTGGATAAATGCTCCTCCTCAACATGTGCATTATGTATTTGAAATCGTTTGGCACATGCGAGGCGGGAGTGCTTTAAAGGACTAAAACCAATTCCATTTAAAACATTTGAGATTTAAATCACGATCTCTACCCCGATCGAAATTTCAAACCATTTGAGATTTGTGATCCCAAAAGATTTAAATCATTTAGAAAGATTTTGGGAAAAGGCGTGGCAAGATTTGATTTTGAAAATGACGAGAAAAGGACCATTTAAGACATTAAAGATTGTTAGTGTCGGGTATGATAGTTTTAAGAGATCTTTAAGTAAAATAAAACAATTTCACAATCAAACAAGAACAGAAAAATTTCATTTTGAAAGATCTTTGAGTTTTAAGAAAAATCATACCATGACATAACATTAAATCTTTAGATCACCACTTTTATTGTACACAAGCGGACTTTTAGATGAAATATCGTTTGAAAATATTTAATTTGAAATCACTTAAGATTTGACAAAATAAAGTCCGGTTGATTTCAAAACACTAAATCGATTAATTTTCAAAACAATATTTTCCATTTTCAAAACGATATTTTCAAAGTTTTAGAAAAATGGTGTCATCACTATTATCTGCACAAAGATACGTTAGGTGGTTGAGAAGCTTCCGTTGTTGTTGTAGGGCTTGGAAGAAAAACCGTCTGCGATGCGGTGAGACTTCTTCTTACGTTGCATTTTGAATGCCAACGAGGTCAAATTAAGCTCCGTTTCTTCAACCAATTAGAAGAAAACCATCTGGCGATGCGGTGAGACCTCTTACGTTGCATTTATGCCAACTCTCCATAGAAGTCCAATTAAGCTCCGTTTCTTCATTTGTCGACCCAAGATATAGTTACCCTTTCCTTTCGGCATCCAATCATCATCAATTGTGGGATCCGGATCGGGAACATTCTTTTATACCAATATACACGCATACGTTAGTGAACACACATACGGATATATGGTGGTCGACATCACCCAAACAACAATCGACTAATAAAAGTCAATTCAACATATCAATCGGATCATATAAATGTATGGGAATAATGTGTTCATCAAACTCTAATCATCTAATCCTAGCAATCATATCCTAGGCACCTAGTCCTTCAACATAGGTTAACATCATTTTAATTAAGCATATTAGGATAATTAAGAAAGCTCGTTAGATGATATAGATTTGAAAACATTCTCCCCTCAATCAATGACTCATTTTATAAAAAGTTTAAAAGCTTTGAAGTCATTGATTGAGTTTTCAATTTTACTAAAACTACGAATCGATTGATTTTCAAGCAACTCATTTACCACCATTTAAGAATACAACAAATATTTTTAGAAGAATTTTAGACGGAAAAACATTTGTGTAGGAACAATCTTTTTGACATGCTTTCCTTGTTTTGTTTTAGGATAAGTGCGAAATATTTTGAAAATAGATTTAGCGCAACACTTTCCTTTCTTTAAAGAGCGGGTTGCTATCGAAATAATAGCAAACCATTTTTTAGCGCGGGTCTGATCGAAATAGCGCAAGCCATTTTTGAAGTGCGGGTTACGATGAAATAGCATAAGCCATAATTTGAGACATGAAAAGAATATTTACACCTCTGCTCGAACTTCATCTATGGTCCCGTGCCATTATTGAATGACATTTCTAAGACCGTAGATGTTATCGATACCGAAGACATGTCTTGGAAAACATATTTTGGTATTTTGAAATTTTCGATTTTTATGGGTTTTGTTGGTTTTATATTTTTCTATTTTCTTTTGTAGGTTTTATATTTTTGTATTTTGTTTTTCGAATAAATATTTACAAGGATAGAGTAGATGATATAGTTTAAGAAGATGATGATATGAGTGCGAGATAAGGATATCGAGCGACCCGTTGTAGAAGATAGAAGTCATCATCCCTAAAACTTTCACCACCAAAGCTTTGAGGCTCTTGAATTGAAGAAAGAAATTGAACCATCGAAAGTGAGACTTTGGCGACTTCCCCAAACCGAAAATCCTTATGTTGAGATTCAAAGCTCTATTTCAAGCTTGCCTTAGCCGGTGCAAGAAGCACACCATTATCATAAATCCATTGCTCCTTTTAAGAATAATCACCGTGATTCTTCGTTCGAGGTTATATCATCAAAAGAACAACGACAACGTATCATCCCACACATAAAACAATCTTCTCAAATTTCTTTTCAGCAGACGTGCAAGCAATCCATTCCAAAAGGTGTCAAGAGAACAATTCCCCAGTAGTTGAATTGATGCGATCGGTCTCTTTGTATAATGCTCAAGAACTCTCCGAATACACATCATGAGGGTAATGAAGAACAACTCCCAATGTTCATATCTTTCGTCCGGATGAATGTGTATGAAGCTCAAGAACCCAGTACACCAATATCCAAGAACTCTCCGAATACACTTCATGCCGGAAGGAAAACACCTCCCATGTTTGTGGTAAACAATTTTCTTCCTTTATGATCGTGTATGAAGCTCAAGGACCAAGTACACATTCCCCAAAGAGAATAACCGATAACATTGAAGAAGCGGGCCGAATCGCGATTATCTGCGGATGACAATCTCTGCGGATGTCGACTCGAAATAAGTGATTATATCTATGAATCACCGATTAAGCCCTCAAGTGAAACAAATGGCGCCCCAATGTACACAATTCTCTCCACGATGATTGCGATAACATCGAAATCATCACACACTTGTGTACCTCTTTTATCTTTAAAAACTTTCATTTACATCACTTCCCTGCACATGACATTTGTTGGAATAAGAACACTAAGTTCATCGCTTACTCGATGAGTCAAACCTTGAGTTTCTCTGCGGTAATGACATTTGTCTTCCGGGATATCTTCAATCACTTAGAAGTATTAAGTCCATCAAGTTTACTCGCCATTGAGTCAAACCTTTTGAGTTTCTCTTGTGATAATAACATTTGTCTTCCGTATCTTCAATTACTTAGAAGTATTAAGTTTATCAAGTTTACTCTTGCGATTATCCGCACGTCATATCGTGTCTCCTTCCCCATCCACCTCATTGCTAGTTTTGACACTTGAATCAAATAAGAACACGCAACATATTATAAGCCCAAATACTTGAAATCTTTATGAGAAGAACCACTTGTAATCTTGTTTGGCAGGAATCAACTTGTGCAAAGAATATGAGCAAGTCTAATTGGGGCATTAAATTTGACATTTCACTCTCCCCAATTAGTGCTCTCCCCTAAATCGACAATCTGTTTGATAAATGCCCAGATTAAGAAGAAGTCTTTAGATAATCAAATGCAACTCGTCTTTAGTCTTCTAACATGTAGCGAGAAAATGTAGAACCGGTTGTAGACTCGACCTTCTTCAAGATTGTCCGGTTGGGAATAAATAGTTAACATCTTCAACTCACCAAAAAGAACATCACCAAAAGCATCCCAATTAACTTACATCTTGCAAATCCCTTAACTAAAATCCTCCCAATCAAACAAGAACGAAAGATATTCATCAAGAAATCGACAATCATTAGCGAACACACAAGATGGTAACACCAAGCTACCAATCACATCAAACAAGACGAGAGATTGTTCGGAATCATCATGTTGATGTGCATTGAAGCATTAACCGGAAGCACTTTGTCGATAAACTCATCAATCAGTGAAGATGTCAACCAACGGCTCTTAGAAGAAAAACTCCATGTGAAGATGACCCGATAAGAAGCTCGGTTCTTACATGAGTTTAGAGCCGTATGACCATTTAAATTCTCAAATATCAATCAACCATGCAAATTTCACACTTCTTCTCCCCTCAAGAATTGCATACGGAGTTGCCATTCTTGATTAAATAAGTGAAAATCATCCAATGTTCTATTCACACTTCTCCCCGCAAAATTAGCACATGATGTCGCCATCGTCATTATAGTTGAGCAAGTGGAATAAGAAAACAATCAATGGTAGCCGGTTCACTTGATGGTAAAGCGCATGGAAAAAGCATGAAGCATGTTGATGAGAATGGTCATAATGAGAAGATTTCTCTTCTTAGAAGATAATGCCTTGACACGTACACATTTCTTTTCTTTGAGGAGCGAGGCTTGAATTGTTGTGTTCAAGCGTCATAAGAAGATTTCTCTTCTTTGGAAGATAATGCGCATTGAAGCGTACACATTTCTTTTCTTTAGAGTACGAGGCATGAAGTCTGTAGTGTTCATACGTCATAATCTCTCTTTTCATCTCTCTTGGCAAACATGTAATCAACCCCATTATCATTGATGGGCTCTTTGTCGTGACGGTGATGGAAAAACCCAATATGATGAATTTGACCACGAAGTAAACTAACCCGAACTCGTGACTTAAACTTGCACATATGTAACAAAGGCGGTGCCGAGAATTCATGCTCCATTGAATCTCTAAGTACTCTATACTCTTCAACCAACCAACCATCAAGTAATAAGGCGTACATTACCTCTTGAAAATCCACAATTGAATGTGACCTTTGAGCACTACAATGTAACTCCTTAAAGTGATAGTTATTTTGTAGTGGTATGAGCCCAATTCCCCAGTGGTAAAAGAAAAGGTAAAGACACCCAACAATAACTAGATTTCTAAGTCTTTGTTTTTGATAATAAGCTCGAACAAGGATCTTGAAGAATCTTCATCCAACCATCCCCGATACCTTGGATACTAAGTACACTCGCCAGTGATATTTCACTTCAACCTCAAATATATAATAGTGAATTAACCCGTTGTCACATCTTGGTAAAAGCTCAAATCTAGCCTCCTTTGACGTTTTAAGTGAACTTTGATAATGGTTTCATCCGACCATGGTTAAAAGCACATAACCCGTAAAACCATGTAATAACCAAGCGCCATGACGAATATCCAAACACACATCCAATTCATGAAGTACACCTTTTATCCTTTTTGAAGTAGAAACCGTAGCACCAACATCGAAAAAGATCCCAAATACACTTTCCTTTCTCCGGATGGTTCCATCATCACGGGATTTTACAATTCTATAGTTTAAACAGAAATAGTTTCTTTCGCGGGATTTTACAAAACCAAGAATAAGCGATAAGATAGATCCGAAATGCACTTTAATATTACCGGGATGTTTCCATTGTCACGGATTTTACAAGTCTATGATTTAAACCGAGAAATAGGTTCTTCGCGAGTTTTACAAAATCAAGACAAAATCGTAAACAATGTCGACTTGAATGTGTTATGACAACTTTGGTTTCGATGAATATCATTTTAGGGGAACATGCAACGGTTCATCAACAAATCATATCCAACATCAACAACATCATCAACCATCCAATAAACACTTTGGTAAACACATCATTCACGCATTATGTCGGCTATTGTGTGACCACATGGAGAAGTAAACCCGATATACCAAACTTGATCATGAAGTAGAATTCCCAGTTGTTACTTAAACTTGTACTAATCCTTGTGAAGAAGAAGCGGTGTACCCAATGTACAAAACCTCTTGACATATCCTCAATGCGTGAGACACGAAGTGATAGTTACGTTGTGGGTTAAGCGAAAAGAATCACAACCGTAACTAAATAGCCAAGTCTTTATCACACTCTATAAATGCTCAAACAAGTCATCTTCGGAAGGGTAGAAAGAAAGAAGGCGAAATAAGTAAACACACCGAAAACCTCACTTCAAATTCAAATAAAAAATACCGTCCAAACAACCCCGTAGTCAACATTGTTCAACTTCAATTCAAGTCGAGACATAATAACCATTGTGAAAGTGTATAAACCAAAGTCAAGAACCTCATAGCACATTGAATCACAACATCATACTCATCATTAAATCTCATTAACATCAATTCTCATTGTCAAATCACTTCTCAAATATCATTAAATCCCATAGCCCAATAGTGAATATACCAATAAGCCCACATTAAATCGCGACGTGCATATCCAAAACATTTAAGTATTAGAGAATACCATTCGATCCATCATAACATCTGAAATTAGTAATCAATACCCACTCAATCATTGAATCCAAGTCAGCAGTTAATTACTTAAAACACTAAAAAGAAGTCAAATTAACAATGCCTTAGCTCTATTACTTGAGATATAATCGTAATTCGAATCTAAAGCATTCATAAGATGTGAGGCTGATATCCCAAACCAAAAGTCACCATATTCAAAGCTCATAACTAGTATCAATTACATGACCAAATGTCTAATATCAATCCCAGGACTCGGTCCATGAATTAATATACATACACTGTTAGGAATTAGAAATTCCGGTATTAAAGTCGGTCACCTCAAGTATATGTAATCGTTAAGCTCGTAGTCGTAGTTCTTTTAAGTTAAGTAGTAATTTAGTTAAGTAACACCGTGGAGGACAGACGGGTCTTTACCAGCTGTATGCACGATCCACGACCCAAAGTGTGGCGATTTGTGTAAGACTATAAATACTCTCTACCTCCCAAGGTAGAGTTGGAGCTCATAATAATATCTTTCACTTTCTCTCACTAAGTTCCCTAAACCTCTAACTTTCTCTCTAGAATTCCATCTATATGCTACTTTGTGTTATGGTTTGATGTGTATGTGAAAAGTTAATTTCTAACAATTGGTATCAAGAGCCATGGTTAGATCATATCTTGCACATCTTTGGATTTATAGTGGTTTTAGGTGGTTTTGAGTTTGAAAAAGTTTAGTGGTTTTGCATCATTTGGTTGATCTCTTGTGCTAAAGTTTGAATTTTGTTGGTACTTTTATGTTTAGAATCATCAAAAGTGTTTAGGTTTTCATTTGGTAGCTTGAATCATCTTGGTTGGGTTGTTTTGGATTGAAAAGTGATGTTTATATGGTTTTCATGGTAGCGAGTTAGTTCACGGATAAGTTTTCTTTGTAGCGACTTGCTTCACAAAATTGTAGCGAGTTCGATGTTAAATCTAGCGAGTTAGATCTAGCGAGTTAAAGTACAAGTAGTGGAATCTCCACTACGGGTAGCGACTTAATGGTAGCGACTTGGTCCGTGTGAGTTGCTCTTTAGCGACTTGTGTTTCTAGCGACTTGTGTGGCAATTCTTGCCAAAATTTGGTTAGCGACTTGGTCGTAGCGAGTTACTACTTAGCGACTTGTTTTTCATTAGCGACTTGGGATTCTAGCGACTTGGTGTCTAGCGAATTAATTGCTAGCGACTTAGTGGATTTGTTTCTAGCGACTTAGAGCTTTATCATCTAGCGACTTGAGTGATTGTTTACGGTTTTCTCTTGATTTAGTAAAATCCGTGAAAGAATCTATTTCCGGTTTAATCATAGAGTTATAAAATCCGTATAATCATTAACATGTCTACCAACGTTCCTCTTCATCTCCACTTGTTGCAGGGGATGTTCAAGCGGTGGCTCGGATACTCGTCCACCCATGCTTGCAGAGGCCGACTACGATTCTTGGGCTCAGCGAATCAGTTGTATTGCCTTGGAAAGGAAAATGGTGTCAACATTCTCAAATCCATTGATGAAGGACCATATCGTGTTGAGGCGACTAGAGACATACTTGATACTAATGAAGATGGTACTCTGTTTTACGGAATGGACGGACCTAAGATGTATGATGAGCTTGATGATAAGGAGAAAAGAGATTCGATGCGAGATATCGGGGCTTCAAACATTGTTCTTCAAGGTCTTCCTAAAGACATCTACAAGGCGATCAATCATAACAACGATGCAAAGGCGGTTTGGGATAATGTTAAGATGCTTCTCTCGGGCTCGAATTAACTATGGAAGGCAGAGAATCCCAACTCTATGGCCAATTTGAGCACTTCAAGATGAAACCGGATGAGAGTGTCTATGAGTACTATGTGAGATTCCATAAGTTAGTAAATGACATGAGGAACATCGAATGACTATGCCTAACATTCATTTGAACTCAAAGTTTGTGAACAACATGAATCCCGAATGGCACAAGTTTGTCACATTGTGAAGCTCACTAAAGGATTGAAGAATACAAACTATGAGCAACTCTATGCCTTCCTCCTTGAGAATGAGAGACATGCCATGTTTGAAAAATTGATTCTCAATCGGTTCAAAACCAACCGAGGAGAGACAAGCTCGTCTAATGACTCAACGACCTTCTACTCAAACATTGGAATCACAACCAAAGCATCACAAGTCATACCCTTGGGAATGGTAATCACAAACTCATTCCACGATCCCATGTTCAAACAAGGCGATCTTGATGCACACGTGGGTAACATCATCAATCAACTAGCTCTTCTCATTAGTCAAAACATGAACTCTCTCCACAAACCAACAACAACCTCGAGCGCATCTAACCCACATAATCAAGCCCTTTGTTAAAGATGGAAGGATCGTGGTGCAACCGATTCGGGAAAGGCGTATGATCGGGGAAGAGGTGGGCTGGGAGAGGTTATGTTGGAAACGAGAATCGAGGAAGAAATGGTAACCAAGGTCAACCTAAGCCAATCAAATGCTACAAGCGTGGTGGTGAAGGTCACATTGCAAGGCGCACATCTCAGCGTCCTCGAATCTTGATTACTTGAGAGATAAGATGTTCTTGGCACAAGCTCGGGACAATGGTCTGCGTTGGATGAAGAGGAATTCTTTGTTTCTTCTTGAGGGCAATGCCAAGACCTATGATGCGAGATGTGGATGAGCGACCTATTCGGAGATAGGTCACAATCATCGAATGCCTTTCAAGTCGTGGTTGTGATGCTTACGACTACGATGTAGATGATGGACCTCTGCACACACAATCTTTATGGCTAGCATCTCTCCAATGGTTTCTCCCAAGATCTCTTCTTCACCACAAGTGGCCCATCCAAGGACAAACTCATCTCGGAGGTATTAAAGCTATCGATGATCTTGATGTGCAGCGGATGCATGACAAAGTACAACCAAGCGAAACTATTGAATCAAATATTGAAAATATGGGTAATATCAACATTGTCCCATACGATCAATCGTGAAACAAAGTGAAAGTGAAGTTGTACCAAGTGATGCATCTTCTGCGATCAACAATGACTATGTCTTTGATGAATACACTTGCATGTGCTCTGATGATTCCATAATTTACGAACTAAATGCCTATAAGGAGCGTGTTGCTATTTATGAACAACGGGCAAAATTTGAGTTGACCACTCGTGAGCGAGAAATGGATGTCCAAGTGAGTGCGATAATTAGAAAAAGTAAGTTTAGAGAAGAAGTATTGAAACAAGAATTAAATTCCTTGCAAGAAAAACTTTCTAAAACATTAAGCAAAAACAAGAACTTCAAGAAAATGTGAAAATGCTTAAGCAAGAATTTAATGCAAAGGAATCAAAACTCTTGAGAGATTTTCTAATCGAAAACTTTGAAAAACAAACTTGAAAACAAGTTGTATTTACAAGGAAACACCATTCGATTGCTCACATGATCACTAAGCATAGAGTTCTAGCGATAAGCATAGCGTTCCCCTTGTAGAGGAACCAAATCGGAGGTAATTAAAAGGCTAGAAATGCTCATAAGGTAATTTATGATGGTAATGAAGTCCTTAAACCTAGGCGAAAACCTAGTTGCGTTGAGTGCCTTGAGGAAGATAAGATATTAAATGAAATCACTAGGGAAAAGATGAATAAAAAGCAAAATGATCCCAAATGCAAAGAGAAAACATAATCTTCTCTCCTCATGATTACAAGAAGGAAAAGCTGGTTTCCTTGAACAAGTTTAAGCCTCGAGACTTTGTTGACTCCGAACAAGTCTTACGGAAAATGGATTTAGATAAGCGAAAGCGAAAATATTGTAGAAACAAACCCTCCCTTGGAAAATGCCTGAAACAGCTGTGTATCCTCCTAATACACCTATGCATCTTGTACCTAGAACAATTGCCACTAAAAGCAAGACATTAATTAGCCAATCGTTATATTCCAACTATTTGTTGATTTTGAGAAAACTTGCAAGAAAAGGATCACTCCCATTGGTATAGCGAAGGTGAAAGAGGTTTTGAACAAATGAAAGAATGTTATTTAAGCGAGGTCATGCCCTTCTTTAAACTTCTAAAGATCACTTTGAGAGTCTTAAAAGGGGTAGAAGGCGATATTAAGGGTATGGAAAAGGAATTTGATGCAATGGTTCTTTGAAGTTAGTGATTATGGCGTGCACTAAAATATAATGAGATTGAGAGAAAGAACACGCATACATTAAATGAGAATCTTATTCTTGAATGTGTTGCTCAAGATGTGTTTTCAACGCTTCAAATTGCTCTATTAATGCTTCCAATTTCATGAATTATCATGGCCTGAAAGTCTCCCATGATCGTGTCATTGAGCTTGAAAAACTAATTCTAAACTAAGCGAGAAAATTGAGCTGGATGATCACGACACGTTGGTTAAACATTTTCTAAACTAGAAGTTGAGTATTTTAATTTACAACTAAAATATCAACATCTCAAAGAAAATGTCAAAACTTCAAATATCAAGACATCTTGGATGCTCGAGTTTGATCACGATTTTCAAATTAACAAGCGTGATGAGCGATTCAAGCTCGATGCAACACGATCGAGAAAGTTGAAAGCCCAAATCTCTCAATTAAAGGGCCAAGCGAACAATATGACGGGCTCCCAAATGCCTCCTTCTTTAGATTCTCGAAATTCTCAAGCGTTTCATCTTCAAAACCTAGTAAATGCTTTACAAAGGAAAGCGAAAGTTTTCTAGAAGAAAATGAAAAGGTTAACGTCATTTCAATGAGTTGTTTGAATCAATTAAAGTCACTCGTAACAAAACAACGAACAAATAACTTCATTGCAAAAGGAAATCGAGAATCGAAGAGTCGGGTAAAAGGAAAATGCCAATGATCAATGAGGAGAATGTTGTATCTAAGGTTCGCTCTAGTAATAAATATGCTTTATCGTGACATATGTCCCCTCATCTAAGGAACAACAAACTTGCCATTCAAACATATTTCTCATCCCTTAAGGATTGCTTAGAATGCTGCGTGAGATTGTTGAAGAGGATAAGCTAGAGAAACCTCATGATAATGCAATTGGACATGCATGCTTATATGCCAAACGATCTCAAGAAATCTTAGAATGTTTGATCACAATATGCCCAAAGACATTAGGTGAGAGAGTTAACCCTTTGATTCCATGCTCAATGCCTAAGGCCAAACATGATATGCAATCGACTCCCAATGTTTTGAATGTGAGGAGTAGTGTACCATTGAGTAGTTGATTCTAGATCATCAATGCTAGGAAAGTGAACTCAAATGTGCCTTCTAGGAGTGCTAATCCCGGTACCTCTAGTGTTAAGAAAGTGAGCCTTAGTGCACATGCATGTAGCTCGGATCGGCACATCTAAGCAGGTGGTGCAAAGAGTAGTAAAACAAACTAATGTTCCCATTCCTCTACAGAGAGTGTCGGTGACATTAAAGGGAGCGGTCAAAGTCTCAAGACAATACAAGGAATGATAGGACCTCTCAAGCTAAGAATGTGCCTTTGGAAGAAAGTAGAAGAACAATCTAGGAACCTTAAGTTTGAATCGAATAAAGCGAATCGTGTTGATTCTAGTATTAGCCATAGGCGTCTTGTAATTAATTGAATTACGATACTATTTGCAAAACTTGTCTTGATGATTGCTTGAATTCATTTCTAATCATGGATGTGATGTCAATGTTTTGCCTAATGATGTTAATTGTCCGATTAATATTGTTAATGCTAAAATTCATGCTAAAAAGGCTAAAAGGCAAAAGCGAAAGAAAGTTAGAAAACAATGAAACCCACGGGAAGAACATTCGTGAGAATAGGTTTTATTGGATACACATGGTCATAAGACCAATCGAGATAATGCCCACTAGAAAATGGATGCCTCTTGGTAGAACTATTCCCTTAAGAAGTGGTCACACTTGTAAACAGGCTATCTGAGACACTAGTATTGCATCTACTCACAATGATTCCATTACCTCACTTTCGATGTGAATGCTTCTATTTACGATGTGGGTGTTCCAAGCTGTTGCTACTAACCAAATGGAACCCATTCTTGCATGGGGATCCCAATTATCGATTATCCATTCTTATGCGTGTTCAGCTGCGGATCGTTCAAATCGTTACGTGGTACACGGACTCAGTTGTTCCAAGCATATATTTGGAGACGGTCACGCTCATGAACCGTGAGCAAATTCATCGGGGCTATTAGATTTGGTAATGATCATTTGGTGCTATTATGGGTTATGGAGATTATGTTGTTGGTGATAGTGTCATCTCCAGTGTATTATGTGGAAGGTTTAGGTCATAATCATTCTCTGTTGGTCAATTACGTGACTCGATCTAGAAGTAGCCTTGAAAAACATACACCTTTGTTAGAGATCTTAATGGTAAGGAGCTGTTGAAAGGAACTCGTGGCTCAAACCTTTACACCATCTCTATCGATGACATGATGAGAGCCTCACCAATCTGCTTGTTATCTAAGGCTTCAAAACAAAGTCATGGTTATGGCATCGTCGTCTCAATCACTTGAACTTGGCACCATCAACGATCTTTCGAAAAGGACTTAGTTGTAGGTTTACCTAGACTAAAGTATGAAAAGGATCATCTTTGTTCGACATGTCAATTGGGAAAAAGCAAGATGTTTGCCCATAAATCCAAACCTACTAACTCATCACGAAGTTCTTCATATGATTCATATGGATTTATGTGGACCAATGAGGTGCGAGAATATCTTTGGGAAGAAATATGTGTTAGTTGTGGTTGATGATTACTCTAGATTCACAGGTCAAGTTCTTAAGGACAAAGGATGAAACTCGATATCATCATCAAACTCATCAAGCAGTTGCGAGTTAGACTTAACAAAGCGTCGAATTATCGAGCAGACAATGGGCGGGTTTGTCAACAAACAACTTAGTGAATTCTATGAAAGCATTGGAATCGACCATCAAAGAAGTGTTCCACGAACCCCTCAGCGAGCGGTGTAGTTGAAAGGCGAAATCGTACTCTTGTTGAAGCTGCTAGAACAATCTTGATCTACTCAAAGGTTCCAATGTTTCTCGAAATTTGAAGCTATTGCCCTTGCATGCTACACACAAAATCGTTCCACGATTCACACTATTCATGGAAAAACTCCATATGAACTTGTCCACAACGAAAACCTAATCTATCTTCCCTTCGTGTGTTCGGTGCATTGTGCTATCCAACTAATGAGGTCAAGACTTAGGCAAACTTAGGGCCAAAGGCGACATTGGAGTATTTGTAGGATATGCATCAAACAAAAGGGATACGAATCTACAACAAAAGAACCCGAAATATCATGGAAACAATTCATATTACGTTTGATGGTGACCGGTCAAATGGCTCTGGACATTCCATTCGGGACCCGCACTTCAAAAGCAGTCCCATTGGTTCATCCCTTGTTCCAAACTCCTCTCAAGAAACTCCTTATGTACCTCCTTACGAAGATGATGTAAAGAAATTGTTTGATCCAATGTTTGATGAGCTGTATGAGTCTACTACTAATGAGGTCTTGATCCACAACGAGAGGATGCTCATATTCCGATGAATGAAGTCAATCCTTGGTCTCAATATCGTAAGTCAAGAAGCACTGCTGCGATCCTTGATCTCATCAACAAATCATCATTCTTCAAATGTACATCATGGAAATGTTTACGGCCTCAATGATGAAGTTAATCCCTTTGCTACTCACGAAGATGCTCCATTTGAAAACATATTTGCTACTCTGAATCATCATCGAACCATCTTCTTGAGAGACATCGACTCGACTACCTCGGTTCCTCAACAAGCGCCACATGAACACCTCGGAAAATGGACTCACGATCACCCTTTAGACAACATCATTGGAAATCCTTCTCGTCTGTATCAACCGGAAGCAACTTCATGACCGATGCCTTATGGTGTTTCTTCAACTCCGTACTATCTAAGATCGAACCAAAAGATGTTAAAACCGCCATGAATGAAGATAGTGGTTCAATGCCATGCAAGATGAAATTCATGAGTTTGATCGACTTGATGTATGGGAGTTAGTACACTCTCGGCGTGCTATGATTATAGCTCTAAAATGGATCTTCAAAGTAAAACTTGATGAGCATGGTGATGTGTTGAAGAACAAGGCTCGATTAGTTGCTAAAGGATATCGTCAAGAGGAGGTATAGACTTTGAAGAATCTTTTGCTCGATGGCTCGAATCGAGGCAATCGAGAATCTTTTGGCTAATCTTGCAAGTAAGAACATGGTGGTATATCGGATGGATGTAAAGGCGGCATTTACGAGCGGAGATCTTAAAGAAGTCGTCTCGTCGGTAACTGAAGGATTTGTGAATCAAGAGCATCCTACTCACGTTTATCGTTTGAAGAAGGCTCTTTACGGTTTAAAGCAAGCTCGAGGGCATGGTATGATACATTTGTCAAAGTTTCTTCTATCAACGGATTCACAAAGGAGATTGATCCTACATTGTTCACCGAAGTCGAGCAAACATTTAACTCATGTTCAAATTTATGTTGATGATATTATATTTGCCTCGGTGACCCAATGGAATGTGATCGTTTTCAAATGAAATGAGTTCAAAGTTTCAAATGTCAATGATGGGACAAATGTCATTTTCTTGGGATTACAAATTTCTCAAAGTCCGGAGGCATTTTCATAAATCAATCTAAATATGCACAGAGATTTTAAAGAAATTTGGATTTGATTCAAGTGACCTGTTGACACCCCATGATTGACCGAACCAAACTAGATGAGGACCTCTCGGGGATCATGATTGACCAAACTAAATATCGGAGTATGATTGGATCACGATGTATCTCACTTTAGTAGACCGGACATTTTGTTCTCTGTATGCATGTGTGCTAGATACCGAGCTAAGCCTACTAAAAAGCACCTTGAAGCGATTAAGCGGGTCTTCGGTATCTCAAGGAACCATCAATATGGGACTATGGTACCGAAGGACACGGTATGTCACTAACGGCCTATCACGGATGCCGATCATGCGAGTTGTCAAGATACACGTCGAAATGCGTGCGGAGGTGCTCGGTTTTGGGTGATAAGCTTGTGGTGGTCTTCAAAGAAGCAAATGAGTACTTCTATTTCCTCTGAGAGGTGAGTACATAGCCATGTCATCTTGTTGTGCTCAAATCTTATGGATGAGATCTCAATTATCGACTATGGCTTTGAATTCAACAAAATCCTCATCTTGTGATAATAAAGTGCTATTGCTCTCTCATGCAACAACGTTCAACACTCAAGAGCAAAGCATATCGACATTCGACATCATTTCATCGAGGAACAAGTGGAAAAAGGTGTGGTGGAACTATATTTTGTGAGGTGCGAATATCGGTTAGCGGACATCTTCACCAAAGCTCTTCCAAGAGAGCGGTTTGAGTTTATTCTTCCACGTCTTGGTTTGAAAAGCCTTCAACGAAAACTCTCAAACGTCTTGAGGAGGAAGGCGAGGAGTAAAGGTCTATCTTCATCTATTTCTTGTAAATATTTATTGAAAAACAAAATACAAAATTATAAAACCATTAAAAATCAAATAGAAAAATATAAAACTTTCAAAATCCATAAAAATTTGAAAAATTGAAAATTCTTCAAAAATATTGTCATTTTGTCATGTTTCTTCGGTTCGATTATATCTACGGTCTTTGTCTTTGTCATTCAAAGAATGACACGGGACTTTAGATGTTGTTCGAATTCTTAAAAAAAAAAAAAAAAAAAAAAAAAAAAAAAAAATATTTTTTGGGAGAAAGAAAATGGTTTATTGTCATTTTGAGCAATAACCGGTTTTAAAGAAAAAAAACGAGCCATGTTTTATCATGTTTTCAAATTCCATGCTCGATTCTATAAACATTTATCTGCTTGAAAACTAAATGCTTTGAAAAATAACTCGATCTCTATTTTGATAATCATCGGGACTTATTTGTCAAAATCTCTATCTCTCAATCAACAACCTATGTCATTGATTGAGGGAGAATGATTTCAATTAAATTAAAAGTTATTTGGCATTAAATTGTTTTCAAAAGATATACATGCATGTTTTATAAATGGAGTTTAAAGTCTTAAAATCCGATCCTTATCGAGTTCAAACGCTTTCACAATCAAGTCACAATTCTCCTTAAAAGCTTTCAAAATCAATTTAAATCTATACGAGATCACAAATCTCAAATGATTTGATAATTGTGATCGGGGAGAATGTGTGATTTAAATTGGATTTAAGCGATAATTAGGTAAATGGTTTCAAGCGGATGTACATGCTATCCTTCCCACATGTGACAAACGATTTCAAATTTTCAATGCACATGTTGAGGGAGCATCTATCTTAAACCTTTGATTTGAAGCGTGATCATTCATCCCAATGTGCGGGTTCCTCTAGTATGTGCAAAACTCTTTTCAAACCTCGAGGCACATATTGAGGGGAGCAAATTCATGGAAACCTCATCCTTCCGGAAATGCTATACCTACTTGATTTGATGAGGAAGTGATGTTGATATCTTTAGAAAATGGTAATCAAAGAAGTTAATTCTTTCTCTTGCCTCCGTGTGCAAAACATTTTCAAATACTTGATGCACATGTTGAGGGAGTTCTCGTTCTAAAATATCAAAAACAATTCGGTACAAAATGCTTTGATAATATATCACAAGTATACGAATTGATTTTCAAATGGTTTTCAATTGGATCCAATGGCGGATGAACAATACCAAATTGACCGACCAACTTTACTTTATGTGCGGTGATATAAGGATGATAAGGTTAGGTATTGGTTCCCATGATCCGCTTGAGCAGGAGGGATCTACCGAGGACAATCCACTAGTTAGTGTAGAAGTCCTTAGGTATGATGATAAAAGGAGAAAAATGAGATATGGGAAGAGTGCGGACTAAGGCGAGCTAGTCTTGGAATAAACCCAACAAGGTTCTAGCTATGAAGTCTTGGTAAGCCTTGAAGGGTTGAAGAATTAAAAAGATTGAATGAGAAAGGGTGAAAACAAATAGCCTCCATTTATTCAACCTTAGGGCGAAACCGGGTTCACTTCATATACTCTTGATGGTAACATCGGTATTGAAGACAAGGCGTCATGGACCCGGTGGCCTTGCTTGCACTTCAACTTTCAAACCACTCAAGTTCCTCTTAAAGGACTTGTTTCATTCTCACGAGGAACCGACATTATCTATCGACTTTCTCTTAGAGATTGTTGATATTGAAGAAGGAGACCTCTCTCCTAGTCTCCGTTATAGGATCCAAATATGCACAAATTGAGTCTAGAGCCACGAGATCATCAATAAATCTCATTAGGACACTTTCAATGAAGACTCTGTTTCACACAATGTGGAAAGAGATTATATCTTGAGTCCTCGCATTATCCTTGTGGTATTGCGGAACATCGAGTGATGTGTTTACATATTCACAATGAAGATGGAAAGCCTTACGGAGCCAACATCAAACAAGCTCTGGTAGGTGGCATGTGAGATCTATTATATGGATCAACCATGTGACAAGCGAGCAGAAACAATGGGGCGATTCAATTTCTTGAATCAATCACAGTTCGAGTTAGGGATTGACGGATACCTTTGAAAAACCGGTCGTTGTGCTTAATAAACTCTTTTCTTTAGCACATTGATGTGTACTCATTTTCAAACCAAAAGGTATTTTATGATTGATAATTGATTTTCAATAAAACCTTCGTTGTATTGCAAAAACAATTTCTATTGAGCAATACGATTGTTTTCAAATCTCTTTTCATCAATCGGTGGACTTAAAATTATTTGGTTCACTCACTCCGTGTTGTCTTCTTTGAGGCGTTCGGTTTGAGAACGACTAGAACATTGCGAAACCACATCAAGGAGATTCTTAGGAATCCTACGATCACGGCGGTGCTTGTCTTGATCAGCGAGGAACCGTGGGCGTGTACCTCAATTCAACGAAAGTGATCAAAGACACTTTCGTGCGATTTATTAACTAGCTGTTGTATCTGGTACACACCCGCGTTTGCGGTGATCGAAATGAAGCGGTCAATCCATAGCCGCATGCTCACACACATTCATCTCAAAAGAAATCATGATAAGTGCATCAATGTCTCGATATTTTCACTCCATGCTTACGCTTTCTGCTGCGCCAATATCATGATTCAACAAATGCTTCCGCTACTCGATGAGAAGATATCATGATCCGAATGTGAGCATGTCGGTCCCAAAGTCACAACATCACAAAATACCAACACCACAAAGGATGTGTCGAGATTGTTGATAGTGATGATCTCAAAGATGGCTCAAACTTATAATCACGTGGATCGATAAAGACCTCCACTTGGAATAACCAAACATGCAATGTGAAGAATCAATGACTACGAGCTTGGAGCAAAGGACTACATCAAGAATGCAAGATCAATTGTTAAATGTTATATCTATTTGTATTCTATGTAATTTTGGTACATTATTGAGGTGACCTCCTTAGGGAGATTGTTAGGAATTAGAAATTCCGGTATTAAAGTCGGTCACCTCAGTATATGTAATCGTTAAAAGCTCGTAGTCGTAGTTCTTTTAAGTTAAGTAGTAATTTAGTTAAGTAACACCGTGGAGGACAGACGGGTCTTTACCCATTGTATGCACGATCCACACCCAAAGTGTGGCGATTTGTGTAAGACTATAAATACTCTCTACCTCCCAAGGTAGAGTTGGAGCTCATAATAATATCTTTCACTTTCTCTCACTAAGTTCCCTAAACCTCTAACTTTCTCTCTAGAATTCCATCTATATGCTACTTTGTGTTATGGTTTGATGTGTATGTGAAAAGTTAATTTCTAACAAAACCAACAAACAAATTAACCATGAACCACGGTTTCCAACCATCGAATGTACTAAAACAAGATAACAATATGTATCGAAACCATAAAAGATCATCAAAACACAAAAACCTTGGCTCTGGTACCAATTGTAGGATCGTTATTTTTATTGTGTTGATGATTCGGGTGGTCTTGGATGATGGAAATACATGATTGCCATAGTTAGAGAGTTAGTAGAGAGAGAGAGGGTGTTCTTGCTAGAGGTTTACACAAAGTATGAAATATTAGATTGAATGAAGCACCACCCCTTCCATGGATGGAAGGGGTATTTATACTTACACAATACACGACCTCCTATCGGCTGTGGATCGGGGATACGGTGGGTAAAGACCCGTCCTTCCTCCACGGTGTTGCACTAAGCTATACTACGCTACAAACTAATAAACAAACTACTAAATAACGTAAATAACGATATGTCTACGAGCTAACTTATGCCAGATAATATCAGGGGTGACCGACTCTTCACTATGGAATTTTCTAATTCCTAACAATGATGTTGTGTTTATCCAAATCATTGATGATGTCCGAGAATCGATGATGATAAGACTCTAGTGTCTCTCGTGTTCAATCAAGAAGTGTTCATAAGCCAAGTAAATTTTGGATTCCATATCCTCCGATTGAGTGCGATCCTTCCATAAGTAGATGAATGTGTTCCACATTGCCTTTGCGATCTTTTGAGCATCAACACTTTGAAGAATTAGGTTTGGTAATCCTAAAAGGATATATTTCATTGCAAGCTCATCGCCTTCATAGTCTAAAGTTCTTCCGGATTCAGTGTCCTGTGATAGCAATGTTTGATTGTTCATCTCTTGGTGGATTAGCATTCGGATCTCCGGGTACAATGACGAGAGGCATCCGAAATGGACCTTCCAAGATAACCTTCTTTAAGAACTTTCCATGTGGCTTCTTCGGATCACAAAACCTAAAGAACCTAATTACCCATTGATCGTAGTTTCTGGAGTGAGCATTGGAGGTCTATCAAGTGATCCACCTCATGAATTGATTGTTGGTCGCTTAAAGCTTCACACATCTTTGCAAACCAAGTGGGTTCCTTCATAGTGTTCCTTGATGGATGTTGATTGAAATCGTTTGTGTAGGGTTGAACTTGAAGACTTGGTGGTGTTTGAACCATTTGTGTTGGAGGAATTGCTCCAAGTTGTGGAGTATGTTGTTGATTAAATTGTTGTTGATAAATTGCTTGTTGTTGATTCCATTGTTGATGTTGTGGACTTAGTTGTTGTTGTCGTTGAGAATAAGTGTAAGGGAAATAGTTAGAGTATGGTGGTTGTGACATGTTGAAAACTTGTGTTGGTAAAATGGATCTTTGTAGTCGAATGAACCTTTGTTGATGAAGTATCCTTAGGCGTAGAAATCACAATAAACCAAGTAGTACTTATGTGTAAAAAACACCAAAGTTACGCGTAATGCAAGAGTTACTGCGTAGGTTTAGCTTACGCGTGGCGTGGAAAAAGCACTAAAGTTATGCGTAAATGAAGTTAGGCGAGAAAACTTAGGCATAGGATTACCTTGTCGTAAGACTAGGCTTAGGCGTAAGATGAATCTTATCGTGGGATGTTCTACGCGAAGCTTATGCTTATGCGTAAGTTTAGGGTTTTAGCTCCAGTGATCTTTACACTATCACGGTGCAAAAGATATCCCAAGTCGACGTATTTTCGTGCTTATCCAAGCAAGAAAACACGAGTAAACCACTGGCGAAGATCAAACCAAGGATAAAGTTACGCGTAAGTTTAGGGTTTTGATACGCGTAGCTTTACTCGTAAAAATGATTTTGCCCAAAGATGTTTCTAAACCGGTTTTGTGTGATGAAATAGCTTCAATATCACCAAAAGAACACAAGAGTGTGAAATTTGATGATCCAAAGCATAAAAAACGGTTACGCGAAGGATGAAACCCACGAACAAAAACAAGCTCAATAATGAATATCCACGCGTAAAGTTTGAAACTTTTTGCCAAAAACAGTTATTTTAACACCTTAAAATATTGAAAGGACAAGAATCTTGGATTAAAAAGTGTTAAAAACGTGTTTTTAAGCGAACCAAAGTATCTCGTACGTTTTACACGTAGGACCAAAACCCACTTCAAAAACAATACGATTCACCCAGCTAGTAGGCGATTGATACCACTATTAGGTCACTAGGTTTACAACACAAGCACAATAGAAAGAGATAGAGAGAAGATCGGATGAACAAATCACTCAAACAAACACTATGCGTAGATAAATAAGGACGGTTATGCGTATGCAAGTGAAAGAGAGAATAACTTGAACAACCAACCCTCAAGTGAGGGTTATACAAGAGTATTTATAGGAAGGGGAGCTAGGGCAACACTCCTACTCCCTTCCTTTCCTTAATGGACATGGGCCTAAGCTCATGGGCCTTCTACATAAGCTTAAGCTAATAACAAACATAAAGGCCATAATTAAGCTAACTTTTACATGTGAATTACTAACACTTGATTTGGGTTTAGGAGTGATTCCAACACCTGCCATGTTTCTTCGAAATTGTAGCGCTGCTGCTGTATATTTTTATTTTGGAGAGTATGTGTGTGTTTTAATCGGTGAATATAATGATAAGTATTGTTGAAATTTGCGAGAAATTGGGGGAAATTAAAATTAAGTCTTATCATGGGTTCAAGTTGCCCGATTTTTTTGCTAAACTTATTATTTTGGTATACGGTTAGTGTTTTAAAGTTTTATAAAATTCCCAAATCTCCCTTGTTAAACGATTTTCAGCCAAAAAATTATTTGAATTATTTACATAAATGCCATTGTGTATTATTAACCATTGATCAAATGATCCAATGGTCTAGATTGCTTTAAGATGGTAATGTAAAGTATTGTATCTTAGAATGGTACTGCATATAACGCACCATATATATATATACTAGTGTCAAAACCCGTCCGATGGACGGGTATGACTTGTAGTTTTTATTTTTATGATTTAGTGGATCAAATATATACTAAAATGTAATTAAAAGTTAAATGAAAGGGTTAAGATATATAATTGATGTTACCATAATCCATTAAACGACTACAATACAAGTAAGTACTTTGATTTGTGATTTTTATTTTTAGGATTTAGTAGAACAAATATATAGTTAAAAGACATTAAAAGTTAAATTAAACGGTTAAGAAATATAATTGATGTTACCATAATCCTTAAAATGGCTAAAAGTAGGTAACTACTTTCTAACATTTTGTTCTAAACAATATTAATCATGAACATCTTTTATATTTGATAATATTACTAACATTTATTATTATTATTTTGTTTTTGTTAATTATGTTTATTTAGTTATTGTATATAGGTGTTTCAAGCTAGTATTTTACCAAATTTAGATGATGTTGATGAATTTGAATTATCTGTGAATGGATTTATAGTTTTGTTTGATGTTTGTTGTGATGAGAATATGTATGTATTGCCGGGTTATAGAAAACCATGATATATTGATCATCTATTATGTGTACAAATAAGAATTAGAAGTATCATAACAAAATAATTAAATAATGGTTACTCATATGCATAATAAAACTTCATCCATTATTAATATAAAACCATGAATTGAAGAAAATGATAAAGATACACCATATCAGATCCATAAATGATAAAAAAAAAATACTTAATTATTGAAATGAAACTCATGGGAAAAAAATTTGTCTTCAGCGAACATTAAGAACTCAAAAAGTTAATGAACATCATAATCATATTCAAAATTAGGCCACTTTGAAGTTTTTCTTTACCTCGGTTCAAGTCGGTCCAGACACAATCAACTTTGTGGCTAAAAACAATCAAGTTTCATAAAGTAATAAGAATAAATATCTTACAAACTAATATATACGATAACAAAGCAAGATCTCGTGTCATAGCTTCAATCTAAGAGTTTATGTTAGCAAAAATAACTCCTTTGGTACTTTTAAGCTTTCTACTTATGGGTGAATCACCAAGAGATATATGACCTGACATGGTGGTCGATGCATTGCATACCACCTGCTCAACCTGTACAAATCATAACACATAGAAGCATATCAAACTTTGGGCCATTTTAACTTTTGAAGTAGAATTTATAAGTTTTAACTAATCAATTCTTAACTTTAGAATTCATGACCTTATAGAACCTAAGCTTATAATTCATAATCTGGAAAATAAAATGAAAACAATGGAAAGTGAAAACAAAGAATCAGATCAGTCTTGCAGATCAACATGAAACTAAGTTGTGTGTCCATTGATGGTAAAAAAATGACTAAGTGTTTATAAAGCCTAAACATTGCTAAATTTTCTAAAATATGACCTTTTAACCTATTGTAAAGTCACATGCAACGTTCACAACTTGAAGCCAACGCTGTTATCTTAAGTAATTAGAAAGTTTTTGGACAATAAATAACCATCAAGACCAGGTTATGGTCACACACCAATAAATAACAGTAGTAATTGAAGAATTAAGATGTCGTTAAATAATGAGTGTTGTGTTTCTTGTAAGAATAATACTTGAAGTCATTGATAAATTGAAACTGATGATTATCAGCACACACACATGAAAGCACTAAAATGTAATACATCTTTCATGACTACTCTAATATTATGTGAAAAAAAAAAAAAAAAAAAAAAAACCTTTTAGCGGAAGACGACATCCATAAGTTTTGCACCACTTAACCCGCTAACCTAAGCCTGTTGTAGTCTTGATTCCTTCAGTTGCTTCTCCCAAGCTGTAAATTAAGCTTACATCCATGTTGCCATACCAATTATGTTAACAGAATAGTCCCTTCTAAATTTTCCAGAAACACTGATGCGAGTCTCCACTATTTTTGTGCATGACTGATAAAGAAAAGCCTTATCATGAGTAATGACCACCACTGGAACATCTTTCTTATCATGATAGCCTTTAAGCTATGACATTCGTATCAAAATCAAGATTCTTAGGTTAATCCAAGAGTAATAAGTCGGAATCCTGAAAAGATCAACATACTAAATCAGCCCATAGTCCCATACATACATCCGACATGTACTTATATTGCAGCTTGAAGAATCAAATCAAGATAATCACAATCAAGCTATTATAGTTAAGGATGGTCATATAATTTTGACACTTATCATAATATCAATTGTCATACGGAACTCTTTACCTGAATATCTCTTTCTATGATTTTTGGAGTTTTGGACCATATATATATATATATATATATATATATATATATATATATATATATATATATATATATATATATATATATATATATATATATATATATATATATATGCGTAAAACGATCAAAGAAATCACCCACTTATATAATCTTTGTTACCCATGATCTTCAACTACTCGGAATCCATTTTTGTAGAAAGAGCTCTATAAACGATTACAAAGTCATGCTAAACAAAATAAGTGAATGATGTGTGCGTATATATCACAATTTGGCTCAAAATATTTCACTTACACGGGCACTTGCGTATGATACGACATCACCATGGGGACAAGAAAACCTTGATTCGCTTAAAATCAGAATCGTTAACCTTGCAAGAGTCAGCAGCAGGAGATCGACATGGTCAGATCCGATCCCGCTGTAAGCAACAGTTGCAAGAGTTAAACTTAGAAGAATTGTGCCTCATCTTCTATATTTACCACTCGATTATGCATCTGCTTGCTCCGCTAATATTAAGATCTCGGATTGGACTATGCGAAACAAATTCCCAAAAAAATATGCATAAAATTTTTAAAACAAAATTAGTACAAATGAGTACTTATTCTAATGTCCCCTTATCATGTTATCTTTCAAAAAAAAATTCAAAAAGTCTAGTAAGCATTACTTATCGAAATCTGATTGCTTAGAAATAAGAAAGCAAAGAATTCCAAATTGTTGTCATGTTTCCAAAATGATATCTCTAAATGTCATCTTAACATAACCAGGAGCAAAAAAAAGATTAGAAAAAAAAAGAGCATATGCAAAAAGACATTAAGCCATGTTCTGAATGTCAAACGACAACGTTGGATCATTCCAAATTCCAATCCTAGTGATAGAACTGATGCAGTTAGTTGCCGATGGTTTGCCTTCACGGTTAAAAGAATTAATAGGTGCTTTCTATGGCAACATAGGATGATTATTTTGGATTTGCTTATGCCTACTGAAAGGAAAGCATAGATACAAAGGATTAACATAAATGCGCTATCTTACGTGCCAATTTCCATTGAAATGAAAGCATTGCTCATTAGTCTCATGTTGCAAAGATAATCGAAAATTTTATATATCTACTTATTTGGAAGGTCTGAAAGCTTCTCTGATGGTTTATTAATGCTGCAATACTTTCTAAATAAGCAACATAATTTTGCCACATACCAGGTATGAAAGCTTCTGTCCCATACAGCTTTACTACATAACTTATTCAAAATGCTGTCAAATACAACCAATGGTCAATGATACAAATAATACATTGAATCTGCAAATATGAAGGCATGTTTATTAATATATGGCCATAGAACATATATCCAATACATACATTGTATAAGCTCCATACTTGATACCTTGTGGCGACTTGGTAGATTGTTCCATGTTGTGTATGCATGCTTTCGATTCCTTTAAGAGCTGGACGATGCTTTCGATTCCTTTCGAGAAATGTTTAAAATAAAAGGTCTATCTGAACATACGTTGATTCTGTTGTGACCATCTGATGTTAAGTGTTTACATGAGATGCTACAGCTGCAAATCAGTATGCACCAGCAAAACGTAGTTTAGATTTTATGATCCAATATTATACAAACATATAGAGCAACTGTATATTACAGTACCATCAAAGCACAGGTACTACGTTCAGTCAAAATTTATACAATGTAATTGTCAGACTCGATCGCATGCCTTACATATCAAAAGCGTTGCATAATATGCATGTGTTTTACACTATCAGACTGCTACTTTTATAAATTGCATATAAAACTATGGTAAAGAGGCGTACCTTTCCACCATTCTTATGCGCAGACAGGCCTGGATTGTGGTGTGTCCCCTTTGCCTCTAACCTACAAAACAAATTGCTCCATCAACATGTCGTTCAAATTTTTTGTCGGCATTCACACCTGCTGAATGTTGTTGCTGATGTTCTTGATAATGATCAACACGCGATTGGCCATCACCTTATAACTTCACAATTCAAAATAACATTAGAAGTAACAAAACCTTTCAAACCCACATCAGCAACAAATATCATGATCCAAAACCATATCAGCAACACCACAACCTACTAAATAAAGATATAGATTTAGGTAGCGTTTGGTTTGTTAGCTAGTTATAATTTTCACCAAAAGAAAAAAAAGGCAACCTTTGGTATGTTGGCCAGAAGCGTGATTGACCAAATGTAAACATTCTTATCAACTTAAGGACAATCACATTTAACCACTTGTAGGCATTCTTATTTACTTTAGGACAATCCCATTTTGTAGTTCAATGGTATAATCCGACTATTAGAATTCTATTCAGGTGCATCTAGTTCTTGCTAAGAGCTTATTGACCCAGTTTAGTGATATCACAATCAAACCAATTTGGCAAAATGAAAGAACTGAATATCGAATGATTAAATTCAGATGTGGTTCACTTTGTCATACCTTTGATTCATCAATTTTCCATGGAAAAACTCCACTTACTGACGCATGCGCTCAATAGCTTTTTTGTGTACTCTTAACCTGCAATAGCATCACAAACTACCAGAGTCAATGAAGACATATTTTGAAATTGCCTTTAAAAGTATGCCAGTATAGGCATGTTATTCAACCCGCCTGAGCAGCCCATATTTGTACTTCTACAAATGAATAACTTATTTCACTCACAAAGGTCTTGCTATAATGCATACATGCCTTAATTAGTTATTTTGTTCAGATAATTTGATTATTATAGCTATTATACATTTTTTGTACTCAAATAAAATCGATTATTTAAATATGAACATTTTGGGTTATTGGCTATTTAAGAAATTGGAACTAACCTCACCCATCTGTTTTTAACCACAAAACACATCATCAATATCTGGTGCACAACCAAGTTGCAATCCCGTTTCAGCAACGTACAACTCAAAATATTTAATGATTTTGACATAAACTATTTCCAAAGCATTGAAACACACATATACATAACATATGAAAAACATAAGTCTATATCACAAAGTTTGATCATCCTCATATAGTTAGGTCCCTAATAGCGAAGAAATTTTGAAGTTTCAGACTTATGAGTCATCCAAAAATCTCGGGTGGAAACAAAAAGTACAATAATTTATATTTACTTGAACTCTTTTGGACTTTAAGCTGCTACCGTTAGTTCATAGCAAGCATTCAATTGGCCAATATTAAAACTACAATTATTATAAACTCTAACTATGCTTATAATGCATTTCCAGCCATTAAGGCTTGAACGCAGAGAATGCTACAACAGAGTTGTGCCCATCAAAACCAAACGAATTTGAAACCGCTGTACATTACAAAACATCTCAATAAGCCAACCTTTTCCCATAAGAAACACAAAATCACATCATAGTCGCAAACGGGAAGAAAAAAGTTTACTCGCCAACGTTGATTTCATGTTGTTATCAACAGTGTCAAATTCAAATGCAGACTCGGGGTTCTATATTTACAAATAAATAATATTAAGATTCAAAAGAAAAGAAGAACGATTGCATTACGATTAAAAAAAATGATGAACGTACGAATTGATTTATGGAGATATGAAGCCACCCCATTTAGATGGCTTTAACTGTAGCAATTGCTTCCAGACATCGAGTTGCACCTAAGTGTTCTATCACTGACTAAAACATCACAAAAACAACAATTAGTAACGGGATCATATATGTATGTGTTGCCAATATGGAATGTATTAAAAAGTATATACCTCAACAGCTGACGCAATGTTTCTCTTCATTTTATTTAGAGTTTGTTTATTAGACTTCCATACTCGACCATAATCATCAATCTGATTGTCTGCTGTTAACTTGTACCCGGTTGATTCCAGAATATTTTCTAGAAAATAGGTGCGCACAGGATGTGTAACACCCTGCAGGCAAAAAGAAAAATTATCTTGATGAGCGTTGAGGATAATTTTCAATAAAGATCATTATAATAATGTTTATAGAATATGTGCTCGTGTCAATATATTTCTATTATCCTTTCTTTGAGTTCACTGTTTGCGAGCCACACCATAAATGAGCAGCACCAATTGTTTAGTCACACTACTTGTGGCATTCGCTATCTGCTTATGGGCATTAGTAGCAACTTCAGCGAGTCATGCTTCCAGCAGTACTAAGTTGCATGGTTGGGTTATACTTATTAAAATAATTAGAGATTTATAATAATAACAAAAAAAATTTCTAATTAAAATATGACAGTCTAACATCAATCCAATAGTAGTAACCATGGTTGGAATGCCTGACTACTTAGAGAAAACATGAAAAATAGTCTACAAGTATCTTACCTTTGTAGCAGAGAGGCAATAAGGTCGATCAAGCTTTGTAGCAGAGGGTGCTATCACTAAAACTCTAAGGACGACCGATGACCAAGACTTGCCGTTTAATAGGCCGTTCAAAGTAGTCGTTGAGTACCACAAGACACGTTGACATGCAGGTCTATCAAGAAGCTTTGTAGCAGAAAGGTGCTATCACTAAAACTCTAAGGACGACCAATGACCAAGAATTGCGGTTTAATGGGCTGTTCAAAGTAGTCGTTGAGGACCACAAGACACGATGACATGCATCATGTAGGTAGTCTAAGCTTCTTGAGGACCACAAGACATGATGACATGCAGCATGCAAGTAGTCTTACCTTTGTAGCAGAGAACCAATAAGGTCTATCAAGAAGCTTTGTAGCAGAAAGGTGCTGTCACTAAAACTCTAAGGACGACCAATAACCAAGACTTGCAGTTTAATGGGCTGTTCAAAGTAGTCGTTGAGGACCACAAGACACGATGCCATGTAGCATGTAGGTAGTCTAAGTGTATTTCACCTTTGTAGCAGAGAAGCGATAAGGTCTATCAAGTTTTGTAGCAGACAGGAGCTGTCACCAAAACACTAAAGATGACTGTTGACCAAGATTTGCAGTTTAAACCACATAACACGACAAGTAGGTATTCACTAAGAACTTGCAGCTTGAGTAGACGTTCAAAGTATATACTAATAAACCACAAGAAGCAACAACATATGCGTCAAGGTCGCGAGATGCAGATATTTAAGCTAAACCAAATGTTGTTAACCAAAATTTATGTGTGAATAGCCGTTCTAAGTAGTCAATAAGAATCACAAGTAGCAACGACATGCGGTGTAGTGCGAAATCATGACATGCGAAGTGGAAGACAAAGGCCGCTTTCTCGGTGATAACCAAACCTCAAAACAAAGAAAAAAACATAGAAAATATGTTCGAAACCAAATACCATAGATAAGAAATATCATACCAAACATCAAGATAAGCATTTAAGAGAGTTAAAAGTATGAAAAGGACCTCTACGATACAACAAGTTGTGCAGGCAGCCACAATGTGCAGTCTCACATTGAATGCCAGATCCGAAACACAATAATGTCATGACATAGCAACATAAATAAAGCCTAATGCAGTTTTTTCACAAACGATATTAACGCAAAGCTACTCTATTATACCATTCAGCAACGTCCAGCCATCCCTTGCTTCAATCCATCTTAGATTCTGAAAACGGACATTTGTATAAGCATTTATTTCACATGAAAACAGAGCTACACATTAAGGATTCATAACATACCCATTTCCATATGGTGAATCACGTCGAGCACGGAGATATGGAGGAGGAGACCTGCTGTAGCTACAGCCTCTGCGAATAGGTGAAATGCTACGACGAGGTAGAGGAGACCTCCTTCCTCGAGGGCTGTAGCATGGACTATAGCAGATCAGAATGCCAAGATCATAAAAGATACGTGAGTTCTGTTCTGGATCTTCACGTGTACTCATCACCACATATCTTTTCGTCACTCTGGATGACTCAAGAATGCTTTCGGATATCCAGAAGTTCTACAATGTTGTTGGACGAAGTGGTCGGTTTGGAAGAAAGGGTGTTGCCATCAATTTCGTCACTCTGGATGACTCAAGAATGCTTTCGGATATCCAGAAGTTCTACAATGTTGTTGTTGAGGAGCTCCCTTCGAATGTTGCTGATCTGATCTTGTTTCATTGAATGTTTATTCAGAAAACTACTTATAGATCAGAAGAGTATGGATTGACATTAGCTTATTTTAGATTAATCTCATCTATAACAACAATTACCTTGAATCATGCTCAATCTAAACTGGGTTGCGAATAAACTAATGACATAAGGTATTTATATTATTAAGTTTTGGTCGATGTATCAAGTGATCCAATCCCTTTTAATGGTTCTGAGACATCATAGTCTTCTTCAAACAACCAAAAATCATTGACAACATACAATCATAAGCAAATTGTATAACCCAACATATTATTCTGAGAATCAAACAACAACAAAAAACAGCTTGTGCTTATTGCAATCCTTTTTTGTTGACTGTATTGAATTCAAGAGTGGATAAATTTTTAAGCCTCATTCAATTAAGAAGAAAAGGCGTAGTGTTACAAAATATTTACCTTTAGCCATGCAATATGGTGTTATCAGACGTTCATTTTATTCCAGTTGCCACCATGTCACATATCAAATGGACAAATAAAAGTTCTAACCTTGTATGCACCCGGTATCCTTTAACCATGTCAGACACAGAAAGAAGATCAACGTGAGAAAATTGAGAAAAAAAAGGGCTGAGGAAAAGATGAAATTAGGGTTTGGAGAAAGAGCATACTATGAATGCAGTGAGATTTCTTTTTACGTGATATAAGGGTTTTAATTACAAAAAAAAATCACGTATTAATATTGTGTTACCATTATATTTTTGGGTTTGTAAGATATAACTCAAAAATTAAGCTGCTTTAGTGGTAAGATAGTGATTAATGTATCAAAACATCCTAGGTTCGAATCCTACACATTTAATTTTTAAACCAATTTAATCCAGAATTAAATAAATACGAATTTAAACAATTTTAATTAATACGAAATTTTATTAATAAAAATTATGCTTAGGTGGCATTAATTTGTGATGACATGGAATTAATTGTTGCTTACTGGGATCATGTGGCATTATATGATGACATGGAAATATGACATGGCATTATGGGATGCCAAGTGGCATTTTATGTGGCATGCCTCTTATATATATAATGTATATATATATATATATATATATATATATATATATATATATATATATATATATATATATATATATATATATATATAGAGAGAGAGTCCAGTTCTAGAGAAAAGTATAATTAGATAGAAAAGTGAGAAAAAAAGTTACAGGGTAGAATTTGATAACAGTCGAAAGTTCAGGGTAAAAATTAAAAACAACTAAACAAAATAGGAGGGATATCAATCAGATCTTATTTTCAGTTCATTCACAATCATGGAGATCAGCTACTTCATCTGCGCAGTCACCACCACCACCGTCGCCACCATCTGCACTGTCACCACCACCACCACCACAACCACCGTCTCCATCATTATTCCCAAACATAGAGATTGAGCTATTCCATCTGCACCGTAACCACCACCACCATCACCACCGTCTTCCGTCGTGCAACCACCGCGTCAATCTTCACTTCACTACCTTCACACAGCCGCCGTCAATCTTCTTCAGGTTAATTTTGTATATATAACATTTTTAATTATCTAATTTATATTATTTATTTATTTATTTTAATGTTTAGGTAGAGGTAATGAGCCTGTTGTTTTATATTGAATGATATGACATCTTAGGGCATCTGTGTGCATATTTCCGGCATGAGATTACAAGTTAGGGCATCAGATTGTATTAGTGCATTTGTGTTTGTGGTTGATGTTTTCCGTTAAATTTTTGTATATTTAGTGCATCATTGAACATGTTAGAGTATCAATGAGCGTGATTAGGGCATCCATTTGTATGTTTAGTGTATCGTTGGAAAAACTACTCATCGCGAGCTAGATTAAGGCATCTGTTTGTTTGATTAAGGCATCAACAAGCAATTAATTTTGTGGTATCCGTTAGAATGATTAAAGCATCATGTTACAAAATTAAGGCATCGAGAGTGTATCGTTAATGCATCAAGTGACAAATTTAGGACATAAAATGTGTGTGATTAGAGAATGAAATGAAAAAGTAAGGGCATCGAAAGTTTATGATTAGAGCATCTCATCAAATGTTAGTGCTTCAAGTGTGTATGATTAAAGCATTGTGTGATACATTACGACATATATAGAGTATGATTAGAGCATTTGTTTGTTTGATTAGTGCATCAAGGTTTCATGAAATAGTATTTGTTTGTATGTTTAGTGCATCATTGTGAAAATTATGTTTAGTGCATCAAAAATATGTTTAGTGCATCCTTGAACATATTAGAGCATCAGTGAGTATGGTTAGGGCATCAATGATTATGATTAGTGCATTCTTAGACATATTAAGGCATCAGTGTGTGTGTTTAGTGTATCTGTATGTATGTTTAGTGTATCCGTTTGTATTTTATGGCATCAATGTGAGTATGATTAGCATTGACCTGCTAAGTTTCTACAATGAATACAATAGGGCATCAGTGTGTTGCAATAAGGCATCAGTGTGTTGCCATAGCGAGAAAAAACATTTTTAGTTCCCTTTAGCAACCACATCAGTGAAAGGTGTATACTTTTTTTTGTACTTTCACTTCTAGCTTTTACACATGTTAAATTATTTAACTCATAAAGTTTTGTTTTATTAACATTTAAACTTGTTATCGTAGGATTTAGTATGGGTGTTGCATGTGCACTTTAATCTGCAGCTTGTTTCGCTCAAGGAATAATTAGAAATGGGAGCCCATACTCGATAAAATTGAGGGCCGTAGTTGCATTGAGTGGATGGCTTACTTCGCTCAAGTGGGGATCAAAAGATTTCCAAAAACATGTTTTTTGTTCCACCAGGATCTGGTATCGTGCATCAGGTACAGGGTTTTAATCTAAAAAACTTTACGAGCTCATACTAATTTTTTATTGCTATGCTATATGCATATCACTTTTGGAAGTTCTTCTAACTGTAAATTACACACATAAGCAGTTTGGTCTTTGGATCAAGTGCTTTTGATTTTTATTATCTGGTTATTTAGGCGTCAAAAAATCAGTTCTATACCAACTGCCACAAATATGGTTATTTAGGCATCAAATAATCACCTACTTTTCTACCCAATTTTTATGACTTTTGACTCACATTTTATAATTGAAAACACTTATATTGAGATCATGATCTAACCTTTCTGCGTGTTTGCTATAGTTATACTTTTTAAATGCAACTTCATTGCTAAAAAATAGTGAAAAACGCAGTTCTAATTTGTCTTGATGCAATTTTAGGTTAACCTTGAATACATGGGCCGCGTTTTTTCAACACTGTTTGAGTGCTCTATCCCGATAGTGTTGTGGGAACTAATTCCCACACTACTATTATTGATGGATTAGGTGTTACTGGTTTGGGTGTTGGAGGTATTGAAGCCGATGCATCATGCTTGGGCAGGTACATAATTCTGAAATAACAATTAACTTGACATATTTCCTATGGAATAGTTTTGATATTGTAGATATGTTAATGGTGTTGGTATGGTTGTTTGAGCTACTGAAATGAGTTGAATGCATGTTGTGTGTGCACACTGTGCATGTACGAGTTACCTTTTACGAGGCTGGAAAGAGGATTGTATGATTAAACATAGAATTTGGAAGTGTCAATTTCGATGCATACATTTTCTTACGGGTCATTTCAGCCACTCGAGATATAGTAAGACCCACTCGAGATATAGTGCATCGAAAAGATAGATGTTTACATGGTCGTACCTTATGTGGGCTTTGGTCCGGGTATATATCATATTATTTTTCTTCGATCATTCGTGCCCGTGTCAATTTTAGACATGATGTATGGCAATGATTGAAATATTGAATATCCTTTCGCTAAATGGTATCAGGAAGTTTCCTGTAAATAATAAAGTGGTTTACATGAGAAGCCCGGGAAGATCAATTGGAATGAGGGTAAAACGAAGATGATTGCCAACATCCCGTTTTATATTCTAGATGGACAAGAAGGTAATGTTCTTATACTACCAAAATCCCTTGTATTTTCATTTTGGAAATCTAACCTTATTTGAGTAATGGAGTTTAAGGGTTACTTGCGTAAATTGCCATCACACTTTCTCATTTGTGCTTTTTAGGTCACACCAATGTTGTACACCTTAGTCGTTAAAGATGGTGGTGTCCTAGTTGGGTTATTTTATAGCCAAAAAAACCGACTGTTAAAAATGATACTTTTAATAAGATATCCTAAGCTGATGTATAAAACTATTAAGACATGTATAACAGACTATTTTCTGGATGGTTTTTGGTATGGTGAAGCAAGTTTGGTTAGTTGGGCCATATTGATTATACTCTTAATAAGACATGATATTGTAGTGCCTGAATAGTACATTTAACTTCTTTAGGATTGGAAAACATGAAGCTGTGTCTACCAGGGATTAGTTTTTCTTTGTAGGGTTGTGGCCTGTGGGTAATGCAATAATAATTTAGGCGTCAATATCATGTTTTTACCGTTATTATTGAATATTGATTGGATTCTGTGGAAGGGCTCACAAACCATGCCTCTGTCACTCTTCATTGCAGTGGAAATTTGATATCCTAAAAGTTAATTCTTGAAATAAAACCACGGTAAGAAAGTAAGTGATAACGATGATGGTATGGAGATATTCTGTATTCAGCTGCCCATTTGGCCCGTATTATGCATCTCGAGTGCATACTGTTGTATCAGTTACAACATGTGGACTAGCTATTGAGGCTCTGGATCTGCTTCGTGAAAGAAAAGGCATTTTTAACATTGTAATTAGTGATTTTAAAATGCCTGATATGCATGGTTTCAAGCTTCTTGAGCGGACTCGAGATGGATCTTCCCGTCATAAGTCAGTATTTCTCTATTTTTGGCTTTATATATGCATATACTACGGGGAATCCTAGTACTAATTTCTGATCGTGTTTAATGAATTTAATGTAGTGATGTTTGTTGACTGAGAAACAAGAAGTTATGAGAAGTTTCCAGCACAGGGCTTGTGACTATCTTCCAAGCCGATTATGAGTGAGGTTATTTTGCATACCAAATATTCCTCACATACCAGGGACACATCCCAACCATTGATTCAAATTTAATCAATGGTCGAGATTAAAACACACTATCAACTAAAATAAAACGGAGGGTATAATCACAATTAACAACAAAGAGTAAAAACACGGCCTCTCTTCAAGTCTCACATTTATCGCACCTACCAAACACACACTAAAACACACACTACTCACACATTTACACCGATCAAAACCAACCCAAAAACATCAAAACTATCAAAATCAACGGAGAAAATGGAAGATACCGACATCAAACAATCACATTAAAGGAACCGAGGAAAAACGAAGCACAAACAAACCAACGCCAAAATCGGTCAAAAACCGCCAAAACCGGTTTCGTGTATAATCTACACTCTAAACAACTATTTCAATATCTACAATCGTTATTTATGATTATATGATGTTTTTAACTCGCTTATAGCGATTATGATGAAGAAATGTGCAAATAGAAGTTAGGTTTTAACAGCTTTAGAAGTTAGGTTTGCAAGATTAGAACTGCTTATAGATTTTTGTTATGATTAGGAGTTAGGTTTTAATAGTTTAGAAGCTAGGTTTGCGAGATTAGAAGTGTTTATCGAAGGCGTCTTATGCGGCTAAGCCGAAGGCTTAGCCGCATAAGACGCCTTCGACTTTGGCTTCGCCAAAGGCATCTTATGCGGCTAAACCTTTGGCTCAGCTGTAGAAGCTTTGACGAATGCAAAAGGATTCAACAAAGCAGCTAAGTAAAAGGATTAGCCGCATAAGATGCCTTTGGCATCACCCAAGGCATCTTATGCGGCTAATCCTTTGGCTCACCATGAAGGTGCCTTTGTCAAAATGCTAAAGCATCTTATAAGGCTAAACCTTCGGCTTAGCTATTAACATGCCTTTGGCTTTGCCAAAGGAATCTTATGTGGCTAAGTTTTGCTTAGTCGCATAAGATGCCTTTGGCGGCCAAAGGCATCTTATGCGGCTAATCCTTCGCTCACCATGAAGGTGCCTTTGTCAAAATGCTAAAGATCTTATAAGGCTAAACCTTTGCTTAGCTACGTAACATGCTTTGGTTGCTAAAGGCATCTTATGCGGCTAAGCCTTTGCTTAGCCGCATAAGATGCTTTAGCATTTAACAAACAAATTGGTCAGGATCGATGCACAAAATGCTTTGTGCGGATATATGATAACTTAAAATAAGCTTTTAAAGTCGTTTTTGTTCTATATCGATATGATATAACAAACATTTGCTTTTAAAATAGCCTTTAAATATGTGATAACTTAAAATTTTCGTTAGAAACAAAGGATTTGGCTTAGATACGTGCATAGCCTTTGAAAAAACTTCAAATCATTAACATTTGCTTAGCCACGCATAGCATTCAACATTTCAACACAAATACATGTTTGTAACATATTTTGTATCTACCAAAATTTTATGTTAAATATCACATATGATATAATAAAAGATGTATTCAACTTTGTGAATTGACTAGGTGCGATAAGCAAAGGCTTCAAAGAGTTATTATTAGCATAGCCTTCGCTTTGTCAAGGCTATGCCTGTGGCCTAAGAATTTGACAAAAATGAACAATTATTCAGTAGCTAAAAAAAAATTATGTTGAATATCATATATGATATTATAAAGAATTTTGGTAATATACAAGGCGTAGCCCCTAAATTTGAAAAAAAAAGATATGCCTGCACCTAATCCTTTTAGTAAAACTGTCAGGATATTAATTAATTGTTCACTGTTGATGATGTAGGAGATAAAGAAAATGATGACGGAGAAGATGATGTTGGGCATCTAATCTCTAAATTGCCACTATTAAAAACAACTGCTGAAGAGAAAAGCCCTGCTAAAGGTACATATCATGTTATTAATGAAACACGTTATGTAATCGAGAATATTTCAGCTTACTAAATCACAAATGATATAATATAAATTTGTTTTGCGATAAATCAAAAACAAGAGCTCAAAGATCGAATGAAATGCATAGAAATGCTAAGAAGAGTAGAGCAGAGCTAGAAAAGAAAAAGAAGAATGAAGGAGATAAGGAAAAACTAAAATCAAGAAAAAAAGACACTTCAAAGAAAGAAACGCAGCATGTAAAAAAGAAAAGCATCGAAAAGCAAAGTACTCAAAAGATTTACTAGAGGTGATGCTAGGAGAATTGAAGAGGAAAAGATGTCGATAAAAGTGATGATGAGGATACCGAGACAAGAGAAGAGACCAAGTGGAAGAGATCAAGAGGAAGTGGAAGAGATCAAGAGGAAGTGGAAGAGATTGAAGAGGAAATCAAGAAGAGAATGATCGACAATTGGTTGTAAAAGAAACCAAAAGAGAAAGAAGGAAGTAGTCGTTCGTAAGGTGGTTGAAGATAAGGAAGATAAAAAGAAGCTTAAGGTGAAAAGGACAAAGCAAAACAAAAATTACCCAACATGTACAACAAGGTCATCACCGAAACCTCTATGAAGCAATGATTGGTTTATCAAATGAGCGAAAGAAGTGCTTGAAAGAGATGGGATTTGAGAGGTTCATAAACTTCCCTATTGTTGAACTTCCATCCGCATTGGTGTATCATGTAATTGATAAGTTCCATCCACCTAGCATGGAATTGAGATTACAAAAGGTTCAATAAAGGTAACAAGGCAAAAATTCATGATATGCTTGGTGTGCCGATGGGGACAAGAAAGTCGGAAGATCCGAAGAAAGATTTGATGATGACGATTTTGTTAGAGAGTGGAAGAACAAGACGCTCATCTTGGACGAATTACACCACCGTCAGAGCATTCGAGATATCAAGCTCAATCAAGCGATTTCATGTTCAAGATGAATTTCTTAACTTTGTTTGCAAGCACCATGGGCACTTTGGAGAGTGCAGAAGAGTGCCCAAAAATCCTCGTGCACGTGAAAGAAGATGATGATATCTCGATATCGATTGGTGCACCTACATAATGGAATGCTTGGAAGTCAAGAAGCTAAACCGACGCAAGTCAAGTCGGGTACCAACTTCTATTATGGTCCTATAACATTCTTATGTGTGTTATTTTCCATTAAACTTTTCAACTATGATTCACTCATATAAAAATTATCTAACAAAATTTTAATTGTATTTTGTGTATAAAAAGTCGCTATACTTGGACTCAACAAACTACCCGAGGTTCCAAGTTATGCGTCACCGCCTACCATCGGTTGGAACACTCCAACAATGAGGAAAAGAATAAACATGGAAATGAGAGACGGTTGCTGGGGACGTTAGAGCATCACGGAGAGTATGATCCCGATGAGGAGCAAACCGCCTGAATTTGTACAAGGGAGCGTATATATACTATGAACCGATGCCTCCCGTAAAGCCAAAGGAAAAGAGGTAATATTATTGAATTCATTTATAAAATGTTGTTATAAAAAGTATGTTATGATATATTTTACTTATTATTAAAAAGAATGTTTAAAAGAGTTAACAGAAAACAAACCTTGCTTAGGCGCAAGCATAGCCTTCGGCTTTAGCCAAGGCTATGCTCGCGCTTAAGCTTTTCAGCACGCCTTCGCTTTAGCCAAGGCTATGCTGAGACTAAGCCTTCAAAGAAGCTAACATTCACCGTGCTTGCAACAATATCATATATGATAAAACAAAGATGAATATCACATTTGATATTAGTGTTAAATCATATATGATATGTAATATCATATGTGATATTACACTAATATCATATGTGATATTACATATCATATATGATATTTTAAAAATCATATATGATTTTCCATATACAATAAGAAACTAAACCGAAATATTTAATTTACAGTGAGTTTTATGAAAAATTGATGAGAAATTTGAGATAATCTCAAAAGAAAAATAGAGTTGGTTGAAACAATGAGAGGGATTGAAGAAATTCAAAGGGACAAGGTGATGTTGTCATTCTCAAGAAGTACAAGAGAATGTTCAACAAGATCGATTTTGATATAGAAAGTGAGGCTGAGAATACTGATAGTGATAGTGAGAACAAAGAAGGAAGTGAGCCTGAGAATCAAGAAAAAATAAATGAAGGAAAATTAATACTTGAAAAGGAGAATGAAAAGGAAGGTGAGAGCAAAAATGAAAAGGAGAATGAAAAGGAGAATGAAAGTGAGAGTGAAGATGAGGATGAGGAAGAAGAAGAACATAATATATTTGGAAGTGAGAGCGAAACTGAACAGGAGGATGAAAGCGAGAATTTAAGTGAAAAGGAGGTTAAGAGCAAAGATGAAATACCAGAACTACCAAAAATACCAGATATAATACCAGTACAGAAGGAACAAAAAGTTGCAAACAAAGAAACACCTCCAACTGAAACACAAAAAGAACCCGAGAAAGAAAAGAGAAAGAAATGTAATACCAAGAGTGAAGGAGAGTGTGATGGAAAACCCGATTGAAAACCCGATTGAAGTTGCAAAGGAAGTTGGAACACCAACTCGTGGAGGTAGCACCAGTTATAAGTTGAGACTAGCAACACCGATGATTTTTGAATCCAAAACTTTGATAATCTCGTTAGTCAAGCGTAACAAGAATATGCGTAAAACATGGGAAAACAGATAAGAGTGATCAAAAGAGATTGTTTGGACAACAGAGATGATAAGTGACCCAAAAGATATTGCCGGACAACGGAGATGAGTAGTCCAAAAGAAATTCAAGGGTCAAAAGAAAAATGACCAGAGGAATAGTAAGAAAGTCAATGTCGCCACCATCCGAGAAAATGACAAGAGGAAAGATCGAAAATCATTCACGCCACCAACTTTCGCCTTGGTATAAGCCCAACGATAATGTGGTCGTTGTTGAGACCGAAACAAAGATCAAACCGGAAGAAAAGAAAGAAAAAGGGTGAGAGACATGGAGGTCGAGATCAAATGTAATCAAAACAAGAAGAACAACATCTAGCAAAGAGAGTCAAAACCATCACGCTTTCGTATCACCATACATGAACAAAAAACTCAGAATCCACACTCCAAAGACAACCAGATGAATTGATGATAACGGACGCGTTATTTTCAATGGAAGGAAATCCAGTAAGTCTGCTATTTTTTTATTAAAATCACACAAAAATAATAAATGTTGTGATAATAATATGTATATGATTTAAATTTTGTGTAGTGACTTTGTCTTCGAACCAAGCATCAAGGGAGCCCCGCAATAAGGGAAAGCATGCAAACACCGGCACCTAACTTGAAGGTAGAAGCTAGTGTCATTGATGCTTTGCTTCACTTTTAAACTATGAAGAAATGGTGACCAATGGTGGAAACAAGATGAAGCATTACTTCCACATCGGAATGTTGGTAAGTAGATAAACATTTAGAAACTAATTACTAACTGCTTGTTAACAGCTATATGATATTGTTGATTTTGACAATGCACAAGCCAAATGGTAGAGTTGTCAAGAAAGATGAAGCAAAGCAATATAAAGCTTTCTTTGATTGCATGACAAGGAGTTTAAAGACACCCAAATGACATGTCATTGCAACATGTAGAAATGGTAACAACTTACTTTACTTATTATGAAGAAAGAGATTCGACTTTTATTTGAGCTAAAATGAATATAATTTTCTTTCAATTTCTACAGCCTTCTTCCCAAAGGATTGCTCATGAACACTTCTATCTGCTTGTATTCAATCTAGCAAAAGGAACTTCAAAGAATCATTGACAACTCCAACTCAAGCGCATATATGACACAAAATACAAGAAAGAATGCGATGTTTTGGTAAGTCACTCAAACTAGGCATGGAAAGAACATAAATTGCATCTAATATTAGAAACTATAATATGACAAGAAATATCATATATGATATAATTGTCTTTAAATATTAGAAACTAAAATATGGTAGTTAAATATCATATATGATAAACCACTAGCAAGTTAATTGAGTCTTTGTTTGAAATATCGATATGATAAACCACTAGTAAGTAAACCGAATCTTTGTTTGTGCGTAAAAAGTGTTTTCACAAGATTTGGAGTCATTCAACCACCCAAAAGCGAAGCAAATAAAGAAAACAAGACAAGAATCATAAAGTCAAATGGGCAACAAAACAAAATGTGATTGATCATGGGTCTTTGTTATGATGCACATGGAGTTGTACAATGGTGAAGCAAAGAAAGAACTGGAGCCGAACTTCCCAATCAAGAAGAAGGCCAAACAATGGCAATAATCAAGTCGAGAGTAAAGTATGCAACAAAAATGTTGACGCATGAAATTAACAGTAAGAGAGAAGAAATCAAGAAGAAGCACATGCGCTTGCAAGGAAGCATACTGACAAAGCATTGAAACAAACCTACATAAAGGAGCAGATAGAAAAGAAGAAGAAGGAACAGAGGCAACCCATGTTGCAAGTGCGATTTGAAGGCAAAACTCGATAGATGATAAGACAATTGATAGATGATAGGAGTCGATGAATAGATGGGAAGTCACTGCTTTTGGGTAAAGGTGGAGTGACAATGGTGATGCACTTACAAACTTCGATTAGTTAAATTTGGGATAGCTTATGCCATTTAGAATGGTTAGAACAAGATGTTATGTCTTATGGTACAATGTCACAATCTTATCTCGATGCTACAATATGTTATGTCTTATGGTACAATGTCACAATGTTGACGAATAGTGATCGATCCAAATGGTTATATAATGAATTTTATGCACATCCGCGGATGTGATTTTGGATTATATGTGTTGGTGTACAAGTTTTGCTACACAAAACCGATATATTCGATAAAAGGTGTTGCTAACCAACTCCGCTTTATAACACAATTTGAAAACATATGATATGAGATCCGATCAACAAATGTGCTAATGGTGGTATCACATATGATTTTGTATGTATATCAAATATGATATATAACAGAAAAACAAACTAGATAAATCAAATGTGATAATTCACTTAACACAAAGAGAAGATAAATCACTTAAAACCAAAAAAAAATATATATCAAAATTCATTTCATAAAACAAAATCAGAAACAATCAAAGAAGATTCAAAAGTACTTCAATCACAAAATTTTATTTGGACAAAAACAAGAAAAGATTTATCATGTAGCTCGATTGAACCAAATCATCTTGTACTCTATACTTATTTGGACAGTCCTTTTGTTGTGGCCATCTTTAGCTCCACATACCGAACATGCATTCCTATTAATCGAACTCTCATCAATAGCTTGCTCTTTTCCACCTTTATACGCGACTTTTCACGCCCTTTGGGCTTACAAATGACGGATTCTTAACAAAGAACTACAGGAGGTTTTGCACCGACAAGCTCTTCAAGATTATCAAGCTTGTCCTTTGATGGAGGATTTGGGCAATCGCCTTCAACATCTAACTTTAGCAACTTCAACTTCTCAATAAAAGCAATTAACCTTGTCTCGCCTTTACTCAACATATGCACACAAAGGATCAACAATAAGTAGCCTCATTTGCATAATTCTCAACAATCTCATTCTTCTCACCATACTGCTCCTTTTGTTCCTCAAACCAAGCAGTATCAAGTTCTTTGTCCAACGCCTCAAGACGTATTGATTTGGAATCATTTCAACATTCAGATTCTTAAAGACACAAAAATGTGTCTACACAATATTCCAACTCTAACAAATAGTCGACAGAACAAACAACTCGATCCATCTTCTATGTTTCGCAAAACCTCCATGAAAAAAAACAATACATAGTCAAATATCATATATGATAGATCATATGTGATACATCATTTGATATATCATATATGATATATCACATATGATATCTCATATGATATATCACATATGATATATCACATATGATATATCAAAATTATAAAAGTATAAAAATAACAATAAAAAAGCTTTAAAAAGACCATAAAAAAATTGGTTAACAAAACTAACAAACCTTATACACCCATCTTCTCTGTGAAACAAGTTGATCGGCTCTCTTCTTCTTTATTTTTATCAAGATCATCACCTTTTTCTTAAATTTCTTTTTCTTAGCTTTCTTCTTCTCCATTACTTCATCAACAAACTTTTTCTCTTTAATAATAGACACCTCGATCCTTCAAACAAACTTTTGGTATCTATTTGGCAAAACCATGTCCCAAAGAAATATTTCACTTGAACCAATTCGAAAGGGGACGAGTATAAACCTTGACGCATGACGCTCAATCTTAAGATAGGTTCTAAATGTAGGAATGTAATCAATCGACTTATGATCTAACCTCTTGTATATGCCTCTGCTTTTCCATTGCCGCCTCAAAACAATTCATAAAATTCATGAGAGTCGAACTGAATTAGTAAAATGAGAGAAAAAGAATTCTCACTCGCACCTAGAAGTTGTCCTCATCAAACCACACAAAGGAGAGTCCACAAAAAGCAGAATCCAACAAGAGCGAATGCGAAACATCTTTGTTAACCACTTATGATTATGCAAATTAAACTCATCTAATAACTTCCCCATTGATACTCAAACTCATCAGACCAATATACATATTCCACACAATTTGATTGAATTTCCTTTAAAGTCTGTGTGATCATAAATCTTTGAGCATATCTCGCAAACAAAATATCACATATGATATAACAAACGATTTACCAAAATGAAAAACTATGAAATATCACATATGATAAATCATTAGAAACTACAAAGAAAGAAAAATAAAATACAAGAAAGCACATAAAGTATCACATATGATATAATAAAAGGAAATACAAGAAAGCACACAACATACCTTTCCAGAAGCTTTTGTGTAATATGCCACATACACAACTGTGTTTCGATCCAAAGAAATTCTTGTTCAATCGCTTTCTCATAGCCCCGTCCCGATCAAGGACAACGATACTAGAGCTTTACCAAAAGCTTTTATAAATGCTTTGAGCAACCAAATATAAGAGTTTGCGCCTCATTCTTCAAGAAGCTCGCAAAGAACCGTAACACACTTCCTATGATTATCAATTGTCGTAAAAGGAACAAACATCATTTTGTACCGAAAACAAAACAAAAATAGTTAAAAAAATAAAATACAAGTAATACAATAAAATATGATATATATCACTCAAACACTTACTTATTTGTCCCAGACGTAGCATCAAAAGAGACAACGCCACAAAACTCTTTGTAATTGTACTTGGAAACTTCATCACCTGTAAAATTGCGTAAAGCTCAAGATTCTCAACCAAGTAATCAAACGAAAAACTGGAACATGCTTCGCCTATTTTCCATCTTAGCTATAAGCATCCGAGCATCACTATCGCCTATATAACAATTCACACTCCTAAAAAGTTCTTAAAGTCAACAGCTTGTACCATGAACAAGCAACACGATCCTTCGCATCACCAACAAGTGATGAGCTCGCTGCACCTATATTCACGCCGCAGCTTTAACAATAAACAATCGTCAAAGATATGTTAACCGCCTTTCGGTCTTTGACAAATGCTTATATTCTTTACGCTCAAGCTCATGGTTATGTATACTATCAAAACAACAACTTATACTTTGAAGAACCAGAATCAACTCAAACATCACACGTGCTTTGCAACCTCGTGATATGAAGGTTCGAACTTCTCTCGCTTGTCACTATTCTCTAAATCTAGTGTGTCTACATGAATTCCTTAGGACAACCTTCCCTATTACACACTAGATACTTTTGCTTTACAATACCACTCCTCAACCTTTTCTCGACATGATTTCCTAACCACAAACCCCGCTTTGAAGCATATTTCATATACGCACTAATGCACTCATCAACCGAATTAAAACATTGCCCTTAGCTAGTAAAACATCGACCGAACTTTAGGAATATAATAAACCGCTCCACCAGAGTATCAAAATTAGAGTGAGTAGAGAATGATTCAGAGTTTTCAAAGCATTCAGCTCAAAAACAAAAAGTACAAAATAAAAACATCGATCAAGTAAAATGTGGTATCACATGTGATATCACATATGATATCATATGTGATATCACATGTGATATATCATATGTGATATCACATATGATATCACATGTGATATCACATATGATATCACATGTGATGCAAAATAAAAAGTGCTTAACAAAACATAACTAATAGCTTGTTCAAAAGCTTAAACTACTTAATTCAATCAAAGCATAAACTAATAGCTTATTCAAAGCTTAATATGCTTAATTCATCAAAACTAATTAATGTTTAATTTGAATCTAAACATAACTAATCGCTTATTCGAGGATTAAAATGATTAACACCTTATCCATCTCCTACACGTAACACAAAACTAATAGCTTAGATCAATCTAAAGCTAAATAATAGCTTATTAATGACTTCAAATTAACTTAAAACCGCTTAATTCAATCTAAAACTAAATTAAAACCGCTTAATTCAATATAAACATAACTAAATAGCTTATTCACATATTAAACCGTTATTCAAACAAAAAACAATAAAAACAAAAATTAAACGATCTTACTCTTAATAGTCATGATTCATCACCGTGTTCATAAGCTACAATCTCCTCCGTATACTTAGCGTAAACATCATCACTAACAACAACATCTTCGATGCGATTCGCCATGTAAACATCATCACTAACAGCTATAGAAGAAGAAGGATCAAAGAGGAACGATCGATTCATTAATAGAAGAAGAAGGATCAAGAAATCAAGAATTTGGAATCAAATCCATGAAAGAATGATTAATTGATAACGAATTAGTAATAATCGATGAAGAAGATGCGTTAATCGATGAAGAATCGAGAGAATAGATAAACACACACTTTGTGTGTGTGAAAATTAGATAACGTTTAATAGAAAGAAACATAAAAATTCTTTTTATATTGACTAAAATACCCTCAGTTGTAAAAATCGATTTAATCTAAGCCATTAGATCAAAATGAATGAAAGGTGGGATTGGTCCCTTGGTATGTAGATAAAGTTTTGTCCCTAAATGATCTTTTATCACTTTATATCATAAACAACTAGCAAGCAGACATGAAAAATCTAAACAACAAGAAAATGAAAATTTCAATCATAACAACTAGCATAACACAAATGTACAATCATTGTTTATATCATATAAATGACATAAACATATGTTATATTATAACAACTTTCAATATGCACAATGTAAAACATAATATCAAACAAATGAGTACATTTTTCATCGAATCTATTCCAAACTTAAAACACATATGCACACCTCTTTCATTAACTTTTTACCAGCCATAAAACACATATGCAAACCCATTCATTGATTTTGTTACCAGACATAAAACACATACGCACTCTAACCTTAAAACACATAAAACACACGTGCACATAATTCAATTGATTTTATATCAACCATAAAACACAAATACACTTTTAAATCAGAACTGAACACAAAACATCCTTATAACAGAACTAAAACATATATGCACTTTCAATAAATTTAAATTTCAAAACCATAAAAACACATGTGCACAAAGGCCTATTTCATGAAGTATAAAGAAAAGGAAAGAAAAGAAAAGTAGAGAGAAAAAGGGAAGAACAATATAACAAAATAAAGCTCATCTATCCTACTAGGCCCAGAAGGCAGTGGCAAATTCTATTCATTCGAAAATGTGCAAGTAATCTAACCTTTCTAATGCATAAAAAAACCTTTCAACTTGTGTGATCGCCTAACCAAATATAATACTTAACGCAACTCTACAAAAGCTGCACAAACTTGTATAGAATATTATAATCCAAACAGAAAAATAGTAATCCTAACACATACAAATGACAATTGCATACATCTTAATAATTAAATAAAGAGATGAGGTTATACTTTTGCAACTTTGCACTTAATCAGATACAAATAAACAAATTCATTCTACTCAATTATTCCTTGCCATGTCTCGTTCTCCTAAAAGCAAAGCTTTCATGGCACAATTTAAATAAAAAATAAAAAATAAAAGAATAATAATAATAAAATTAATCTGCACATGAATAAAATAAATTATATGAATACAACTTCAAATCGTGGATCTTTTTTCTTCCCCAAATAGTGGACGTGAAAGTGAAAAAACATGAGCCTTGCTATTATAGAACCAATTAAAACCATATATCTGATAGATATAAAGACTTTACAAACAATATGAGTGTGATTGCACAAACAAAGATTGTAGCAAACAGATATATCACACATTAAATGAAAAATAAAACTACGTGTATAATAACATCATTCTTTGATTTATTTACCATGAAACCATCCATTTTTTTATTATATACAAGAACTTACCAATATATCATGTATTCTTTTTTACATATGATGATGGATGAAAATGTAAACTGAAGCAGTTGAAAGAGTGGAGGCGGCATAATTCTCGTAGAGAGCATGATGATATTACTTTTGACCTAATTAATAATTAGTAATCCCAAATTAATAGGACGGTTATAAAAAAGAGTTAAAACAAAATTCCAATAATACCCCTAAGACTCTTAATAAACTACTCATAATCTTTCTCTTTATTACATTTATGCCACACATGATCTTAACCATTGATGATTTATCTAAGGGTTGAAAATGGTTCGCAGATTCGCGTTTTTTTTTTTGAAGAACCTCACACTATATATATATATATATATATATATATATATATATATATATATATATATATATATATATATATGATCGAAGGATCATCAAGTGTCTTTCATTCATCGTTCAAAAAAAAGTGTCTTTCATTCATTAAAATTAAAACCGAATTCATTATCTCTATTCTTTATATCAAAAGCGAATGAAGTCAAGTTGCCATGTGAAGATGGTGTTGGTTTTTAAAAAAGAAAAGGTATTTCAACACCTATTGAAAGAACTTTTGGTGTCAATTTTAGGGAATATTAAGGACCAACTGGATCAAGAAATAGCAAGGATGTTTTATACCGGAGGTTTACCATTTAATCTTGCAAGAAATCTACATTATCTCAGGGCTTTTCAGTTTGCTGCCGACAACAAAATTGATGGTTATGTACCTCCTGGTTATAATAAGCTCAGAACAACCTTACTAAAAAAAGAAAAAGATAATGTTCACAGGCTATTGGAACCACTTAGGTCTACATGAAAAGAAAAAGGTGTGACTATTGTGAGTGATGGTTGGAGTGATCCTACAAGAAAGCCTCTAATCAATTTCATGGCTACTTTAGGTAATAATGGTCCTATGTTTCTAAAGGCAGTGAATTGTTTTAGGGAAGTAAAAGATAGATTTTTTTGCTAATTTGATGAAAGAAGTCATAAATGAAATTGGTCATCAACATGTTGTGCAATACATTACTGACAATACTGCAAATTGTAATGCGGCTGGAGAGATTATAGAGAGTCAGTTTCCTCACATCTATTGGACACCATGTGTTTTTCATACGCTTAATCTTGCTTTGAAGAACATTTGTTCACCAAGGTATGTGGAAACAAATTCAACACCATATGAAGATCATTTATATTTTTTTATTGCCGTACCTTTGCCATACCCGTATCTTGGATTTCTGATTTTTGTCGTTCACCGTCCCCGTACCCCGATGTCGTACCCGTCCCCGGATGCTGTACCCGTCCCAGTGCTACATAGACTAGAGTACCTGATGCCTCGACTCGTTGTATATGCAAATATGATTTTGTATCCATATGTTATTAAATACTAACATATTATGTAACTTTATGTTTTTTTCTTTTCTTTCTGTTTGTGCTACCAGTTATTTTTTTGTGTCTGAACATAATGCTACCAGTTATTAACTATACTTGTTTCATTGCAGGGTGGGTACTTCTGGAGTATGGTGAACTACTACTGAAACTAGATTACGTGAGTGACTAATCTAGATTCTGAATCATATATTTTTTGCTAGAAATGTTAGGCTTATTGCCGATTTTACCAATCGCAGCACCTCCATCTGATGGTGACCTGGGTCCTTTGCCTCCATCTGAATTACAATACAATCCCAGGGGTGAGCAGACACATGAGGCCGAGGATGAACAGAACAATTCAAATTCCACCCCTGCATCAATCGCAACACACACCAGAACAATTGGAATTATACACCCTCCCCCGGACATCAGAACCATTGTGGACAAAACTGCAAGCTTTGTGGCAAAAATTAGACCTGAATTTGAAAAAAGAATCATTGTTAGTAATGCTGGGAATCCCAAATTCAATTTTGTGAATGGTTTAGATCCCTATCATGATATACTACCAACATCGTCTGTCTGAATTTCGGGTCCAACATCAAAATGGGGCCCACAGTTACCCGATACACCTGCTCCTGATTCAACGGAAACTGAGAAAGCTTCTACATATAGCAATGATGCAACTGAGAAAACTGACCCGTCAGCAAAATTTAGACCAGTTCGAAAAGTTCTTGACCCACCTGAAGCTGAGAAGTACACAATTCGGCTTCTTGAGGGGCATAACTGGGGAGGAGTTGGATATAATTAAATTAACCGCACAGTTTGTGGCACGATATGGGAAATTGTTTTTGACTGGTTTAACTAGTAGAGAAAATAATAATCCTCAATTTCACTTTCTGAAACCCACTCACAGTATGTTTAGATTCTTTACTTCAGTTGCGGATGCCTACTCGAAAGTCTTGATGCCTCCTAAAGGACTGACAAACAAGCTGAAAAAAAGTGTAACCAACATGACCACTGTACTTGAGCTGTGCTTACACAGGCTCGAGTGGGAACAATCTCAGGAACAGGCGAGGCAAAAAGCTGAAGATGAGATTCAACAAGAAAAATTGCTAATGTCAATGATTGACTGGCATGATTTCGTTGTTGTTGAGAACATAGATTTTGCAGACGATGAAGATCGTGATATACCACCACCAATGAGTCTCGATGAGGTTATACGGAGAAGCAAAATGTCTGCTTTGGAGGTGGATGAAGTTGTGGAGCCCGGGAAGGAAGTAGAAATGGAGATGGACGAGGAAGAAGTACAACTTGTTCAAGAAGGTATGGAGGCTGAAAGGCGTGAAGAGAGTAATAACGATGACATGAAGGAAGCAAGGGTAATTTCAGAAGAAAATGAACCACAAATGAGGATTGTGAAGAACTGGAAGAGACCTGAGGGTAGGGCCCCCACAGAGAGAAATTCGACTAAATATGTTGTTTCACCAATCACCGGTGAACTAATTCCTGTCATCGAGATGTCGGAACATATTAGAATTTCTCTTATTGACCCCAAGTATAAAGAACAGAAAGAGAGAATGTTTGCTAAAATCAAAGAGACTACATTTGCTCAAGATGATGAAATTTCTAGAAATATTGTTGGGCTAGCACGGACCCGGCCTGATATATTTGGGACCACAGAGGAAGAGGTTTCTGATGCGGTTAAGGCTGAAGTTGAAAAGAAAAACGATGAGCAGCCTAAGCACGTGATTTGGGATGGACACACAGGTATTGGGCTGGCTGCAACTCAAACTATGTCTCAAAATGCAGATGATCAAATTGAGTATCTTCCTGCTCCTGCAGCTCCTGTTCGAACACTACCTCCATCACCTGGGCTAGCATTGAATCTTCCTCATGTGCCCCCTAATGCTCAATACTCGACTATAACTAATGGTTGTCTTGTGCCGCCACAATCTAGGAATTGGATTAACACAATTGTTACACCGCTACGTCCACCGCCGCCCCTAATGCAAATGAATTATGGTCAGTAACCTTATATGATGAATCGACCGCCACCACCACCAATGGGTCAGCCTATGTCTGTTAATCCGCCTATGCCGCCACCACCAGGATCTCAGCTTACACCTCTTGGTCAACGTCCTTATATGCCCCAACATAGCATGCCTATGGTTGCTCCACTACCTATGCCTCGAGGGCCACCACTACCAGACGTTGCTCCTCCTCCACTTCCTGAAGAACCTGAACTGAAGAAGCAAAGGCTTGATAATTCTTTGCTTGTTCCTGAGGATCAGTTCTTGGGTCAGCATCCGGTACGCTTGTTTTTGAGTCTATTGTGACCTGTATACTTATGAATTTGTTGATCCCTTGTTATGGTATACGTTTTATTTCTGAAGATGTTAAACCGGGTAAAGTTACAACAATTAGCTAAAAATGATTTCATTTTGACCCAAATGGGTCGAAGTGTCAAATAAACCTCCTTAATCACTTAACCAAAATAAATTAGATTATATTGTCAATATAATGTTCTTATGCATAACTGGCATACTAACTATGCATACAAATGTTATTTTTTTATTTTTTATTTTTTTTTTTTGGGAAGAAAAGTGTGTAGCTCTAACCCAACCAGAACCTATATGATCCTTTACCCAACTTGACCGACCCGCCCATTTGTCACCTCTAAGATTACTGTATTAACTGTCAAGCAGTTGGATTGTTCTAACTATTGATATATTGTGTAACAGGGAGCTGTTCGTGTTACTGTGTCATTGCAATTGGATGATGAAAAACTGAAAGCGAAATCACCACTGGAAATTACTGTTCAGTCCTTGTCTGAGACTGTAGGAAGTTTGAAAGAGAAGATCGAGGGGGAGATTCAACGGCCTGCAAACAAACAGAAACTGAGTGGGAAGGCTGGTTTTTTGAAGGACAATTTATCTATAGCGTATTACAATGATGGTGCAGGTGAATCGCTTACTCTCACTTTAAGAGAACGTGGTGGTAGGAAGAGGTAAGAGGCATTTCAGATTATGTGTCGCTCGACGTTCCACATGGCAGAGCTTGATTGGTTTGCGGAACTATACGCTTGGAACATGTGGGAATCCCTTATCTCTAATATATAAAACTGCGTTTGCTCATTAAAGTACACTCAATATCAAGTTGAATGACAAATTGACAATCGATATATTGCTAAGGATTATACAGCTATTACTAGCTCGTTGATTTTGTTTCACTATTTGGCTATTACTAGCTCTACACTCATCATTTGGTGGTTTGTTGTGTATGTGTTTGTGTTGGGCTACATTTTGCATATATTCGAAATTTTAGAATCCTGGAAATGTAAACTACAAATAGGGGTGTGCAAAACCAGTCTGTTTTGACAAAAACTGAAAGTTGAACAAGGACTTGTCTGAAATCGGGCTGCATATGTTTCAGCTCTTGATTAAAATAAATTAAATACACGATCCTTGAGTGACAGAAGTTTCAGTTCTTGAAAGTTGCGGGGTGTAATTAAGACTTGTTAGACTGTAAGGTCCGTAACTGAGCCTTGAGTGACAGAAGTGTGAGGATGGTCGATAAGTGAGGCGTTGGTTTAACCAACAAACACTATATTGTCTTTCTAAATACACGATCTCATCCTTTTGTGTGACGTATGTCTTACTGTGATCATACAGCTAACATCCATGAGTACTTGTGATACTTGTTTTCTCTTTTTTTTTTTTTTTTTGTTTTGTTATGACCTCTAGCTTTTGTGTATGTGTCATTAACAGTTTCTTATGAGACAACATTGCGTAGCAGGGAAAGAAAACTACGGAATAAAAGTGTATCTATATTGAATGTGGTAAAATTTATTGATCGAATAATATGTCAAAACAGCTAATGTAGTACTGTAGCATTAGTTGTTAAAAACTTATAACAGGTTGTACATTGATATAAAAAGACACCTTTTTAGGTCCCAAAATTTGTGTTAAATCAACTGATACTAGTAATAAAAAATAAATCTATTGAAATTAAGTATACAAGTCAGGATGGCCGAGTGGTCTAAGGCGCCAGACTCAAGTTCTGGTCTTCGAGAGAGGGCGTGGGTTCAAATCCCACTTCTGACATATCATTTTTTTTTAAAATTTCTTACTTCACTTTCGTGTTTGGGTTCTTGTCTATTTTGTGTTTTTGAATCGAATGTAACGATGTATAAATTGAAGCAAATCGCAGGAAAGAAACCTCTTCTTAAATAAAAATTTATTTTTTTTTAATTTCGTTGCATTTATAACTTATAAATATCTCGTTAGACTTTATTTTATTTATTAAGATAAAAGATTGTGTATAACTTGAATGAGCCAAAAACTCTAATGATCCAATATACAGTGGTTGGAATTGTTAATTTATAGCTTATAAATATCTTATTTTATTTAAATGTTTTTAAGATAAAAGTTGTGTATAATTTGATTCAGCCAAAAACTCTAATGATCCAATATAGTTGGAATCGTTAATTACAGTAATAATAATTATAAGAGTTAATTGCATTTTGGTCCACTGTGGTTTGGCCAAATTGCAGTTTGGTCCCAAAACTTTGAAAGTGCACGAGGTCCTCATTTCAAGTTTCAGTTGCGTTTGGTCCACGCCAAAGTCAAATGACTAAAATACCCTTATCTTCTTCCCTTTAATTTTCTAATTACTTTTCTTTTATTTATTCATCCAATACCAAGATCATGAACAAGAACCCAGATAAAAAAAGCACCCACTTCTAACCATAAATCCATATTCATATTCATGCCCAACTCTTTTTACTCTCGAACACAAATCCATATTCATGTATTCATCAACAAACACTCCCCAGTTGGACTATAACATATCCATATTCATGTTTTACTCTTAAAATCCCACAGTTGGACTACAACATATATTCATCAACATAAAAAGCACCCACTTCTAACCATAAATCCATATTCATGCCCAAATCTTTTACTCTCAAACACAAATTCATCAACATAATTGGCTAATCCTTACATCTGCCGATTCGAAACAAAAACAAAAAGTCAAAAGGAATAACAAGATCGGTAACTTTGTCTACAACAACAAACCATTACAACTTCACAAACAAGAACAAGAACCATGTCCTAATCCCTACCCTACCAGTTCGAAACAAGAAATGAGAGTCACGGATGAAGAACAAAATTCACGAAGGTGGTGGCGAACCACCAAATCTGGCGGCGGCGGTGACATATCCGATGGAGGTGGTGGCGAATCCCGAATCTAGCATACATCTTCAACCCATGTAGATCTACAAAAATAAGTACTCATTATCCATAACCCCAAATCCTCAAATCTCCAACCGATCCGTGTTGATGTTTTATGTCTAATTGGGGTTTTGTGGTTTTGTATTTTGTTTATCTTTGCTAGATCTAAAATTGTTTTTGAGAGTGTTTGTGATTTTATTATTGATTTGTGTTTGAAAGTGTGAGTGGTTTTGTTTTAAGAGTAAATTGCGCTTTTGTTTATCCGGTTCTTGTTCATGATCTTGGTATTGGATGAATAAATAGAAAGAAAAGTAATTAGAAAATTAAAGAGGAAGAAGATAAGGGTATTTTAGTCATTTAACTTTGGCGAGGGGATCAAACGTGCAACGGAAACTTGAAAATAGGGACCTCGGTGCACATTCAAAGTTTTGGGGACCAAATTGCAATTTGGCCAAACCACGAGGACCAAAAATGCAGTTAACTCTAATTACAATCAAACAAACCTTTATACGTTATCATTTTCAAATACGGGTCAGTATATCTTATGGCTACCTACCATCCGATATTTTAATGATTAAAAAGTTAACTCTAAATTAAGCAATTAGTGTCTAGGTGTTTCAAAAGAAAACTTTTAAAACTTCAAATAATCTGAATTCTATTATATAAAACTAGATGAGTCTGCCGCGCCTGCAGATGAGCGGTGTCTAGTTTTCTGCAAAATTCCGACGACTCATAAGTTTCTTTCAACAAATTGTATTTGTAGCGTCCGAGAATCATTTTCGAATAACTATAATTCTGATACGTGGTTGCATAAGAGTAGAAATATACAGTTTTCAAGAAAATTATGTGGAGTCGATCTAAGTTATTAAGATTTTAGTAATAATAGATTTAAGCATTACAAAAAACAACGGTATTATGTAGTTGACAATCGTCTAGTATTGTACTTAAAGGTATAGCCAACGTGTGTGACCGCCTTTTCATGTTTTGCCAGTAATTTAGGTAGTGATAACTATTTTTTTTTTACATGTGTAGCGTTTATTATTTGGTGCGTGGCTTTTAAACTTGTAACTTTAAAATTTAATATCACCATAATAAGATTATCTTGTACTTTCAATTTGCATAGATATTTAAGCATTGTTCAAAGCTATTTGTTTGGGGTACAAATAATTATCGCTAAATATAACAATACTATTTATTTTTGTGATTCTAATAAACTTACATAATATTATTGATATCTTTGGAAAAAAGGCTATCTGATATATATTAACTCTTAAAGAGCGATTCATATATCTAGTCCCTGTGGTGCAAGACCAATATTTTTCAAAATAACATTATAGAAATGACAACGTCATGTGTCAAAGCAAAATAAACAACAAAAACTACAATTACTTGGTCTATCATTTTCCAAATTTGTCACGGGTTCACAACTACTTCATCATTTCTCATATAATTTTGTCAAACTTGAAATTTGGTTCGACCCGGTGGTTTAACCGGTTGAACCGTTCGCCAAAAATAAGTCGATTAAACCGAGTCAACCCGACAGGTGGTCAAAAACAAGTCAAATTAAATCGGGTCAACCCGCGGTTTAGAATAAATCGAGGTCAACCCGGTTTTCGATGTGTATTAATAGTTTCCATTTGAAATATCGTCTTCAACATTTCCACTTTTAGTTTCAAATTTTACTTTTGGTTTTCCTTTATATATAGTATATAGCGAGGTACTCGCGTGTTTTGGCGGCGGGTACCTGTGACGATAACCACGAAATAGATGTCGATGAAACCCGATTCACCGGTTTGTATCGGTTTCAACGGTCCTCTGGTTCATTTGAATGGCTTTAATTGGTTAGCCGAATGGTGGCAACACCGGTTCCGGTTAATTTCGTTGGTCGGCCGGTCCGGTTTTCAAAACTATATATAACATCCACTTGTTAGTTTGTATGAAGTTTTTGTGTTTTATTAATTTGTATAATGTGTATAATAACATGCACTTTTCATTTTAGGGTGTTTTAAAATTATCATTAATTAGTGTGTTTAATTATTTTATATTTTGGATTATGTTGTTGCTTCTTTAAAGCATCGTTATGAAAATTGTATTGTACTTTTTAATAAGGGTGTTTTAATTGGTTGTTTTTAATTTGGTAGATGTGCTTTTAATTGGTTGTACAATGTGAATAAATTATTTTACTTTTAAGTAATGGGGTGTTTTAATAAGAGTATTAATTACACTATTCATTCCTCTCTCATTTGACCAATTTCAACAATTCAACTTTTCAACTTTCACCTTTGACCGTTTTTATTATATGTAGTATAGATTGATAGTTACAACGAGGATTTTAACTTTCATGCGTTGCGACAGGCGTTTATATCGGTATTATTATATGTGTTAGAAGTGTAAATTTGTAAAAATTAAGATAAGATTTGCTCTGTTAGGTATCTCAACTAAGATAAGTCTTGTTGTATTAACTAAAGTGACATCACAACCATAACAAATTTAACTAAAAACTTTTAAGACGATCAATACAAGTTACATCTTGAACAATCTAAATAACATAAACAAAAAGTATAAAACTTGTAAACAAATATCACAAAGCTATTAGATACATCATTAAGAACCCAAGATTCAAAAGATCATTGTGATAAATGATGATGACGATGATGAGCACGGTGTTGTAAAAAAAACGATTCGGATGAAATTAGAAGAGTCGGCAGCGATGATGATGATGCTAAATGAATTTCGATCTTAAGAATAAAATGAATCATTTTTTTGTAGCAATTCAGAAGAAGATTATGTAAAATCACCGATATTGGTTTTTTTATAATCTTAACCTGAACAACTTTAAAAGAATAGTAGGTGTCCTTCTATTCTCAAGATGGAAATACATCTAGGATCGCCTTCACTGATGTCTCCTCTTTTAATCGCTTGTGAAACTCGGTTTGTTTTTTATGAAGATATTTTTATTCTCATTTAATCACAATCGATGCGGTCATTGGCATCATCAACAATAGCATAACCATTTACATCAATGGTTTATGGAATTCCGAATTGTCATATAAATCTCCAATGCGGCGGCAGGAGACTGGAAACACAACTCCGATCACCAATTATGAAGCTCTATTATTATCGCTAAGCTGCATTCAGTCTCCAACAGACATATGACATAATGTCTTCAGGATAACTATCCGATGAGGGACATGGTCATCTATGTGGTGCTGCAAAACAACAAACAACAAACAACAAATATCAATACTTAGGTTGCGTTTAGTTGAGGGAAAATACCCTTGTTTTCCACAAAATGTTTTGTGGAAAACAAAAAACAGATATCGCGTTCAAATCAACGTTTTCCAATAAAATGTTTTGCAAAACACAAATCCCCTATTTCCCAACTTAACAAGGAAAATTACAAAACAAATTTTAGTTGTTTTCCTTATTTTCCTTTGTAACCCTCAACCTTCCATCCCTTTTTCAAAACAGAAAATAGAAACATCAACTAAACGCGTTTTCTATATTTTCAAGTGTTTTGTGGAGATTAATTCTCCTTCAAAAATTTTACAAAACTAGAGATAGAAAATAAGAGAATTTATTCTCCAACTAAACGCACCCTTACAATTTGTGTAAACTGAAATTTTCGTTCAAAGTAAGCGTAACAGTGAGTAAAAAGTATAAAAATGTCAGGTCACACCACAATGGATACCGATCACACACATACACAACAGTTTGTCGGACTTTTAGCGTTCCTAAACCTAAACACGTTCGACTTGCTTTCTATTTAAAGCAGTTTTGTATTTTACACATTGAGTTTCAAATTTCAAAACCATAGTGAATAAGTAAATAAGCATGTCACCAACATAATCAACAATCTTAATTTACAAACATCACATATCTGGAAAATTTCTAACAACCCCGATTAGCTTTAAGAAAAGGGATTGTTTATGGATTTTTTTTACATGGTAACCTATTATGGCAGTAGCCAATCTGTAGTTCAAATGACAATTTCAGATCAACTGAAAATCACAATGCATCAAAGACCGCAATGAATAGGTAAATAGACATATCATGAAACATAACCGTAACCCACGAATGATCAGAAACTTTAAAAATGTTAAAAAATAATATCGAAAGATCATACTAGCCAAATAAACACAACTTGTGACAAACCATATAGAATCAACACTTTATGATCATATATCAGACTTATCACAAACATTAAACAAACACAAATACATACCCACATATCCACAAACTAAAAAAAGAAACCGAAATACCATAAATAAACAAATCATAAGACATTCAAACCTCAATACAAAACCCTAAAACGCCCAACAATCTTTAATATCTAACCTAGCTTTGTGTAAAATAAGCATGTCGCCTACATATTTAGCAATCTTAACTTACAAACATCACATATCTGGCAAATTTCTAGCAACGTCGATTAGCTTTAAAAAAAGGACTGTTTTTGGAATTTTTTTTAACCCGGTAACCTATTCTTGCAACAACCAATTTGCAGTCCAAACGACAATTTCCAAGCAACTGAAAACCACAATGCATCAAAGACCACAATGAATAGGTAAATAGACATATCGCGAGACATAACCGTAACCCACGAATGAACAGAAACTTAGAAAATGTAATCTATATCAGTTATGGTAAAGTTTTTCCTCAGTTTTCAACAATTAAGCGACGCACATTTTATATGAGACGCACTATATAATTCCTATGAGGTATCCCTTGTGAGTCAGTGTTGCGGATAGGATCATATGAATAATTTAGAACACAATCACAAAGAAACATGTGTCGTTCCATTATTTTTTTGCGAATTCTTAGTAAGCTATATTTTTTTTCTAGTATTCGATAGTTCTATATTTTCTATCCAAAACTAACTTCAATCCTTACGAAGATTTTGCCTCGACAAACACACATGCCGTATATCAATCACACCTAACAACAAAGAAACACGTGCCATTAATTTTTGTTTAGAAGTTTTATAAGCTATTTTTCAAGGAAGAGCTGAGCTAACATGACCTACATATGTATTTATTGGGAACTTGCACAACCACTTTGATTTAGTAATCGAATGTCCAACACAATAGATATTGAGTACACATGGATAAAATAAGTTGTCGAATTTCATCGTTTATAAACATGACCACGTTCTAATGCATTTACATTTAAAAGAGTTCTCTATTTTACACATTTGAGTTTCAAATTTCAAAACCCCGGCGAATAAGTAAATAAGCCTATCACCAACATAACCAGCAATAGCAACTTACAAACATAACAAATCCATCAAATTTCTAGCAAACTCGTATAGCTTTCAAAAAAAGAAACTCTCTCTACATTTTTGAACAATTCACCATCCTGACAACGGCCAGTTTGTAGAACAAATGGCACTTTCCGAGCAATTGAAAACCACAATGCAGTAAAAACCGCAATGAATAGGTAGATAGACATATCATGAAACCTAACCGTAACCTACAAATGCAATGCGCAAAAACTTGGAAAATCTAATCTAAATCCGTAAACTAAAAATGTTTACTCAGTTTTCAGCTGTTAGGCGTATGTGACAACAACAATTTTCTAGATATAATAGTCGTTTCTAGTTTCACTTGCAGATGTTATTTTAGCACAAATACACAAATAACTGCACATACGCTATAAAACCTACACATCCAAATTTAAATTCAAACTTGATAAAGCAAAAGAAGTTACCACCTATAAAGAAGCTAGAACAAAAGTAACAAATACCTTAGGCATAAACGCTATGTTTTTGGAATACAACACCGACTACATTGCATCCTATATTTAGGAGACTCGGTTTAAGCTCAGTAGCACAAACCATGAGCGTTTTTTCCCTAACTCCCAAAAAATAGGTGAAGCAATCTACAACAACAAATTATTAAGTTAATAACGAAAAAATGACGTGTAATGCTGAAAATCGTACTCCCAAATGTATCAAAAACGGAATGCAACAAAAACCACAGTGAATAACTAAATAGATGTTCCACCAACTGTAACGTTAAAGTACAAACATTCAAAAACTTGCAAAATCTAATAAAATTAGTTAATTTTACACTTTTCTAAGGTTTCATCAATTAAGTTATCGTCACAACAACAAATTTTCATATCGACAATTGTTTCGATTTCAACCATACATATTGTTTTGGCATAAATACAATAGTAGCTATTGAGACGCTATAAAATCTAAATAAATTCTTTTTAATTTGATCACACGACTAATAAAAGAAAGAAATATACTTTTGAAAAAGTAATTTTTAACGAATCACATGTAATCAGACCCTAACAACATTTCAAACCGAACGTATTTTCAAAACGAAAACACAATGAGTACCATCAAGTCGCAAATTATAATCGCGGTCCAATCTCAGCTTCAACTTACTCAATTTACCTTATTTTTCACTTGTTATCATAGTCATCGACGACAAGTCTCCTACCATGTTCCCAGGCCAAACGGGCATGTCCAAGCAATCACAAACCACAATGTAACAAAATTTGAAATGAACACTGATGAGTGTCTAAATACTAATCGTTTTATCTTTGTTAGAATGCCAAAACATCCGAAAACACTCGAAACATATCAAAATGATAAAATATCACAAACAAGTGTTTTATATGTTTTAAATGCAAAACATCAAAATCGATGAAAACGTATCAAGTTTGCATAATTGGCGCTTTAGTCCCCAAGTTTGAAAATATGTCAAAATCATCCACAGTATATCAAAATAAGCAAAATATCATTTAAGGTCCATGGGATTCATAAGTTGTCAAAATAAACCCTTTGAAGTTTAAAATTACAAAATTACAACTTTAGTCCTCAACTTTACAAAATGTCAAAAATAGTCCACTGGTGTTCAAATATAGAAATTATTCAAACATCACCCTTGTATTATTAATAAATGACAAATTGGTCCTTTATGATAAGTTTAGAGAAATTACAAGTTTGGTCCACGAGTTTGAAAATTGTCAAAAATGGTCCTTGGACATTTCAAAAATGGAAAATAATCAACAATAGTCCTTGTACTATTCAAGTTTGGCAGTTTTGGTCCTTGTAATAACCTTTGGATGATTGGCAGGTTCAACCTTCAACTTTGGTAGAATTACATATTTGGTCCTTGTTGTTAACATTAACCAAACGGATCCTATTAACTAAGCACAATCCAAATCCAATCCAGCTACTGGCCCAACACCTTGACCCGGCCCAAACTTTTAAATTCAGATAAAACCGCGCACACAAGCGTCTCCTCACCTCGCTGAAACCCGAAACCGTAGGTGGTTTATCATCACCACCTCACCATTTCCACCTCAACGCCTAATATCTCCATTCATCCCCCACCTCTCATTAGCCTACTTTGCGGTTAATGCATCCCCACCATTACACTTTCATCATTACACACATAAACTGTTTATGCTTTCCAATCACCCTAAACCCATTCCTACTTCCCAATTGTCCCTACACCTCCACAATACTCCAAAGTTCTTTAATTGAACTAAAACTGCCTCAAGCAACCTTATCTCAATTTTGGCGCCAAAAGTAAATTTGATGGCTAGGATACATTTGACTGAATCAAAGGCTGAGATTGTTGATGGGATATGATCAGAGACATGTGGGGAGTTCAGAAAAGCTATAAAGAAAGAGGAAGAGTCATTGGAGAAGATATCTAGTTTTAATAATAATTTAGCTTATGTCGTTTTTATAAAATTTCAAGTTCTAGTGTTTGTTTAAGCTTTAAGCTCTGTATTTCAAGTTATTAATGTGAAATAAAACCTTTGTTAACATCAATTTCAAGTTTCAAGTTCTTATCTCAGTTTATGCATTTTCAAGTTCAAATTATCAAAATCTGTCAATGTTGTTGTTAGTTGTTATTATGGACTCATAAGCACACATAAGCTCCCTATAAAGCTTATTCAAGCTTTTAGAGACTTTAAAATTCAGTTTAGAATCAAAAAGAGAAAATCATCAAAAATACCAAATAAATAGTTAAAAAATAAAAATCATGGTGAAAGATGCAAGAAAATTTGGGCGGGGTAGCTTTTGGATGGCCTTGGGTTAGTAGCTTAGTGGTAAGCTAATAGGGTGTTATTTGGTCCTAGTTCTCAGTTTGTGCCTCAAAGCCATTTGTAAGCATTTTTCTCTAATTTGGCATTTTACTGTTAAAAGTGCTTATTAGCTTAAATTTCTGTTTGTTTAAGTTATTTAGCTATAGTTAAGTACATTCAAACTATAAAAGCAGTCTTTTGTTCTTTTGAATTTGTAGTTTACAAAAATCTCATTTTCACAGTCTTAGTAGCATAATTGGTATTTCTCAGTTTTATGGAGTTATTATTGTTGTTTAATGTTTACTTAGTCCTAATAATTAATAATACAAGTTCTGTAATCAATTTCATGGTCTGAGTCTGTGATAAGCTTTGAAAAGCTCCAAAACAGTCCTTTGAAAGGGTGTTTGGATTTGTTCAGTTCACTGTGTAACAGGTTGTGCAATCCTTTGCTTTTGCTTGTCTCATGTCTCACTAGGTCCTAATAACTCACTGCAGCAAAGAAAACAATTCCTTGATACAGCAAAAGTCAAAATACTTTTTAATCCCACCTCATAAGCTCACTGTTAGGATTTGATAGGTAAAATTCATCACAGAAGCTTAAAACCTATTGACTTAGCCTAATTTAATCTCACTCTAGCTTAATATTACATAATCAGTCCATAGAATCATTTTAAAGTTCATAATAGTCAACTGTTTCATTTTCTCAAAAAGTCAAAATGTGTCATGTGAATCAGTGAGCCTATCACTTTCTCAAGCTCACACAGAGCTTATAAGTTAGCTTAATCCTGTGTGTTTTAGTTTTTTGAGAAGTTCACCTAACTGCCTCAAGGTTACAAGTGCTTATTTTCAATTCATAACTTATTTAATAGCTTTTGTTTAGCTTATTTTCACACCATTTCAAAGCGATGCCACGTGCATGCGAGGTTTACACTCATTTTCAAGAGCTTGTAAAAGCTCTCGGTGCCTATAGCTTGTCAAATTTGGTTTTTAGAAAGTCGACCAAGCCATATCATTGATCCAAGCTTAATTTTGAAGTTTGTAGCTTTTAGATAGAAATTGCAGTTGGTTTCTATTTTGTCCATTTTCAATATACACCGAGTTTTAACTCGGTGGGTTTTCAAGTTTTCATAAGCTTCTCACAAGCTTATTAGTGTAGACCAAACTTTGTATTTTAGCTTTTTGGATAGCTTAACTGGTTATCTAGTTAATTCAAGTTTTTGTTTTAAGTTTGTAGCTTATCTAAGTGCTTAAAAAGTAGCCTATAGGTACCTAGTGATTAACACAGTGTCCTGTGCCAACAGTTACACTAGTGCTTATTTGAGCTTATTCAGAGCTTATTTGTCACTCCTTAAGCTTTAATCAGTTTCATATTAGCTTATTACCATTATTTAGCTTATTTCCAATTCTAATTTTGCTTATTTAGTAGCTTATAAGCCATTTGGCTTGACTCTTTAGCTTATTTCCATTTTCTAAGCCACTGTTAAGAAAATAAGCTCTCACAGAGCTTATTACCAGTTTTCATAAAAAGTTGTAGTTGAAAAAGTTGCTTATTTTCTTGTGCTTAATAGTTTGCAAAAAGAAAATCAAAAAAATAAAATGTTTAGCAAAAAGGGGGTAGGCAGGCTCGAACCTGAGACCTCCCCCTTTGGAGCGTGATAGGAGTGTACCTGGATACCAGTTGCCCTTGGGTCTTTGACTGGTCATATCGTGCACAATTTAATACATAACACCTTGTTGTCCGTTTAGCTTATTTGGTTAAGTTAGCTTATTTCTAGCTTATTCTTTAGAGCTTTTTCAGTTTTTGTATTTTTTATAAAATTGTATTAGTATAAAGTATTTTTACAAAAAGTTTCAGATTTTTCTCATTAGTTTTAGTATTTTTAAACATTTAATTAGTGTAAAACCTTAATTAATTCATAATAAAAAATATAAAAGTAAAAAAAAATATAAATCTTTTTTCTAAAATTTTCTTTTGTCATATAGTACGTAATAAAATTAGTTTTACATTCGTAGGCCTTTTATTTCATAAATTTTACGTTTTTGCTTGCGCTCCAGCGTAATTTTTAGAAATAACGCTCGTTTTCATTTTAAATCTAGTTTTTAGATAATTTGAGTTTACGTTTTAGTTAAAATAGTTTATTTAAGTGATTTTATTTTATAAAATCACAAAAACATCATTGTAAAAATAGTGATAGCGTTTATTTAATATATTTTAACTTTTTAATTTCTTTTAATTTGCATTTAAGTCGCTGTAATTTATTAATCTTTTCTTTAGGTAATTATCCATCCAAAACCTTCTTGATCACTATCCTTAGTGATTATTCTATCATCGATCAAGTGTTTATACACCAATTCATCCTCCGTGGGACTTAACGACCCAGGAATCCACTACATTCCTCTGATCTTAATTGCATTAGTGTTTGAGCTGTTTTAAGTTTGTTACGGTTGACCATTCACAAGTGGTTAGCTTGTGTAATTAAACTTGACTGTTTAGCACCAATCAAACACGTAAATAAACATATCACCAAACATAAACATTATTCACACATGTTTTAAGAAGCACAAAATCTATTGTAAATCAGATAAGTTAAAATATTTCCTCGTTATTCACCGATTAACCAAATATCAAGGTAGCGGTTTTTAGGATATATCGACCATTTACAAGTCCATTCATGCATGCCGTTATACCATAAATACAGTAATAACTACGTATATGCTATAAAATCTAACCAACTTTAGTTAAATTCAAACTGAATCTCACAATGAGATTGAAATGGCCTCTAAAGAAGTACGAAGGAAAGTAACAAATACCTTACGTAGCAGCAAAACCAACTTGAAATAATCATATGGAGCAGTGGTAAGATCTTGTCCCATATTTAAGAGGCTTGGTTTAAGCATAAAAAAACAATTGATTAGCCCTTTCTCCCCTAAAAAACGAACGAATCCACATATCATAGCAATAAATTATTAGTAATAAATGGATAACTTATAATGGTGAAGGGTAGGCGAAAAAAGTTGTCAACTCATAATTATTTTTCCAAGCTGCAAGCTGAAATACATAAAAACGAAAATAATTACAATAGTTATAGTATCGTATGAAATAAGATGTGAAATAACCGGTAAGGTAAAAACACTGACTACTAAAGATTTCTGTCCAAATCTCACCAGCCCAAACCATCTACAAAACCTAAAAATCACATAATCGAAGATCTAAACATTAATATACAATGGTGCTTATAAAAGGGTTATGTAACACCTCCAAATTATTGCAGCGGAAGATAGTGTCACTGGGGTGCTACTTCATAATAACAAGAGATAGTAATAGAAAACGATCTCTAAATGAGACATTTTAAAATTTACCATTCGATAAATAAATCGAGTTACAATAAGAGGTCCCAAAGTATCATATACATAAATGTTTTAAAAGTATTATCGAATGGTTGAGTCTTCAAAATATGCAAAAGACTCTTATGCTCCAATCTCCACTACCGCCTTACTAGCATGAGATAAACATGTTTAAAGTGTCAACACAAAGTTTGGTGAGTTCATAGGTTTATTGTAAATAAGATAAAAACCTTTATGTAAAAGTCCGTGTGACAAGTATATGTAAACCTAATCTTCATTTTTCTTTTAATCGTCTTGTTTGGAGAGTAGAAATGTTGGTTGTTTGTATCGTTTTTGTGGTTTTTTTATATATATTGATGCCTTTCTATAAATATAAAAAAAATCATTGTGCAATTGTAACTCAATTTTAAACCCAATTCTCATTCCCTTGGAGTCCTGGTTGTTTTAATTTTTGATCTTTGAATTATTATCAATATTAAATTCTATCATTTCATTTGAGTAGATAGCAATTGGTATCACGACGCTATCCTGAAACTCAACCCTATTCCCAACCGTTTCTTAATATGTTCGTTTTTATAACGTACTCTATTATATTCGCTAGAGAATTTTATTAATTTTCTAGTGACTAAAAATTTTACAATCTATTTCCCAATCTCACAAACGTTCATAACTCTTTCTATAATAATCCTTGATCTATCTCCTAGTCAACAAACATGTTTCAACACATATTCAGTGCATTCTTTGTTCTTAAATTCAAATAGTTGGTTAAAAAGTTAGTAAAAGTTAACAATAGTGACTACAAGAAACACAAGTTTAGAACCACCATGAATTTGTAATTCATGCATGCATCAATTAACAACCTAAATGATGCAGTGCGTGGATTAAGTCTGCTATGGCAGAAATCACTGAAAGTATGAACTTGGTTTTTAACTTTTTACCAATTACTTTTAAATGACCGACCTGAATCATGTAACAACAACAACATACTCAATCTCGCCGGGGCGGGATATGAGGAGGTAGAATGTAGATAGATCATACTCCAACCAAGGATACACTCGAAAGTAGGGAGACTGCTTCCAAATAGACTCGACAAGTGTTCAATGGTTTTACCGAAACAAATTCAAAATGGATTAAATCGAACCAAAACCGAATTTAAATTCGGTTTGATTTCCGGGTTAACTCGAATAACCAAAATTATATAATTTATATTTGTTTATTTAATTATATATATATTTAGGGAAAATTATCAACCTTAAAAATTGTTATATTTATATCAGGAAATTTTTTTAATATAAAACATAGAGGAATTTTCAAATGCTTACTCTTATTTTGGTGCTTACTAAGGGACAAATCCCCACCATCCATCTAGTTTAATCTAATGGTGGAGATAAACCTAAGATTTAATATTAAAACCTAAGTCCATGTTTTTTTTTTTCTCATTTTTCTTTGTCTTTTTATCTTTCTTATTTATTAACATTTTTTTCTCTTTTTTTTTTTCTTTTTTTTTTGGATTTCACGTTTTTATTTAAAATCATTTTTTAATTCACGCTTTTTTATTCAAGTTTTTCCGCTTTCATCGCTTTCATCCGTATTCATACGTTTTCGCTCGCTTTTATACGTTTTCGTCCGTGTTCATGTGATTTTGTCCTTTTTACGTTTTAAATCGATTTCAAACGTTTTAATGCTTTTTCGATGCGTTTACATCCGCTTTCCGACGCTTTCATACGCTTATATACGTTTAAATACATTTTTTAGACGTTTTGTCCGTTTTCGTCCGTTTTACGTTTCGTCCATTTTAGACATTTTCGTTTGCTTTCGACGCGTTTCGCTTTTATACGTTTTCGCATTTTCATACGTTTTCATCCGCTTTCACTTACGTTTCGCTTTGTTTCATATGTTTCGCCTCTTTCTTACGCTTTCATACGTTTTGTCCATTTTCTTACTTTTTCGTCTGCTTTCTTCGTTTCGTCCATTTTACATACGCCGTCGGGCGTGTTTTATGCTTTCATACATTTTGTCTGCTTTTCTTACATTTCGTCCGCTTTCTTACGTTTTGGCCATTTTCATCCATTTTCATACGTTTTTGTCTGCTTTTTTAGCTTTTCATGTATTTTTGTCATTTTAGACATTTTCATCCGTATTTTACGTTTTCATGTATTTTAATCCGTTTTATCGTTTTAAATCATTTTGCACGTTTTCATCGTTGTCATCCGTTTTTACGCTTTCATCCATTTTAGACGTTTCGTATGTTTTCGACGTTTTCATCCGCTTTTATCGTTTTCGTCCGTTTTCATACATTTCATCCGCTTTTATACGTTTTGTCCGCTTTATACGTTTTGTCCGTTTCGAGCGTTTTGTCCGCTTTCATACGATTTTAAACGTTTTTTATTCGATTTAATACGTTTTTGTCCATTTTCAGACGTTTTTATTTTGATATTTGTAAGTGACACTTATTTATCTCTTGTGGTATAACACTGTAAGGAAGATGAAAAGTATTACATTCTTCATCATGTATGTGTTATCGGTTGTGATACTCGACTAAGAATGTGATGGTTATGTTTATGAAAATATTTAGGAAGATTTTGTGTTTTATGATATTATGAAATATTAAAAGTTGTTCAACCGAAAACAAGAGATGTTATGATACTTTTGTTAGACTTGTGGTGGATTTTCTATTTAATGGATACATTGTGCATGTTTCGATAGGTTTTATAGCGGGATTTGAAAATATCTATGGTTGAATCAACAAACTAAATAAGCTATGGTTGAAGATAGCACACATCTTTATAAACAAACTGAGGAAGCTCAAACACTTGTGATATCATAGGTGATATCACAACATTTGTGATATCACACGTGATATCATGTGTGATAACACCGTTGATATCACCTGTGATATCATGTGTGATATTACCGGTGATAACATGTGTGATATCATAGTTTACTTGTGATATCACCTGTGATATCATGTGATATCACAAGTGAGGTGATATCACATGTCTTTGAGCTTATTCGTTTGTTTATAAAGATGTGTGCTTTCTTCAACCATAACTTCTTTAGTTTGCTGATTCAACCATAGATATTTTAAATTCGCTATAAACCTATCAAACACGCACAACGTATCCATTAAATAAAAATTCACCACAAGTCTAACAAAATTTTCATAACATCTCTTGTTTTAGTTAAACACCTTTTATAATATTTCATATTATCATAAAACACAAAATCTTCCTAAATATTTTCAAAACAAAATAAGAAAATGAATGTAATCATCACAAGAATATAATAAGTGATGTTTATTTTCATTTCTTTCATATATACTTGGTAAAATACTAAATTCTTATCACATTTGGTATGAATTTAATATTTCACATTCTTAGTTGAGTATCACAACTGATAACACATATATGATGAAGAGTGTAATACTTTTAATCTTTCTTACAGTGTTATATCACAAGAGATAAATAAGTGTCACTTAAAAATATCAAAATGAATAAAAAGGAAGCAAATTATGAAAATAGAGACTTGACATATTCTCAAAATCAAACAAGTGGTGCATTAAATTAGCATTTTTTTTGAACAAAATAAGAATTCACCTAAAGAGACTTTAACCATTTTATTTCTACTAAGAGTATAATATCACAAGTGATAGATAACAATGGTTGCATTAAAAAAAATATGCGCTTGTCAATTGCGATAAAAGGCATAAAAACTATCTTGTAACTGAAAATTATAAAAATATTAGAAAACACATAGGTGATAATATATAAAAGTATACATAGCAATGAAATATCTCAGGTGATATCAAAGGTTAAAAAACATACTTGTTTGTTTATGAAATATCACAAGTGATATTAGACATTAATTTTTTATAATAAAATATCACAATTGATATTAGACATGTAATCTAATAAAGTTTAATAATAAGCATGAAAACACATGAAAATAGACGAAAACGTATAAAAACTGCAAAAATGGACGAAAACGGAAAAAAACGAATGAAAAGTGTATAAAAACGAAAAAAAAAAAGTCTGAAAACGGACGAAAATATAAAAACGGATTAAAATGGACGAAAACATATTAAAACGGACGAAATCGTCTGAAATCAGATGAAAGCCTCTAAAATGGACGAAACGTAAAAACGGACGAAAGCGTATATAAGCCTATGAAACCGATGAAAGCGGACAAAACGTAAGAAACACGTGGCGTATTAAAATTGACGAAACGTAAGAAAGCGATTTAAAAGGTATGAAACGTAAAAACAAACGAAGATATAGGAAAGCGGACGAAATGTAAGAAAGCAGCAAAACGTGAAACGGACGGCGTAAGAAAACGGACGGCGTAAAAGCGGACAAAACGTGAAAGCGAAGAAAAGGTAAGAAAACAGACGAAAACGTATGAAAATGTAAGAAAACTGACGAAAACGTATGAAAACGGATGAAAACGTAAGAAAACGGACGAAAACGTATGAAAACTTAAGAAAACGGACGAAAACGTAACAAAACAGACGAAAAAGGACGAAAATGTAACAAAGCGGACGAAACGTATGAAAGCGGACGAAAACGTAAGAAAAGAGACGAAAACGTATGAAACGGACGAAAATGTAAAAAGCAGACGAAACGTAAGAGAACGGATGAAAGCGGACAAAAACGTGAAAGCAGATTTAAAACGTATAAAAGCGGAAAAAGCGGACAAAAGCGTATGAAACCGACGAAACGAAGAAAAAAAAGTGTAATTAAAAAAAATGATAAAAAAAATACAAATAATGAGAAAATAAATAAGAAAGATAAAAAGACAAGAAAAAAAATGGACTTAGGTTTAGACATATAAATCTTAGGTTAATTACTACCATTAGATCAAACTATATGGAAGGTGAAGATTTATCCCTTAGTATGCAAGGGTTTTTGAGTATGCAAAATAAAATGCCTCATAAAACATGGAATGAGATCCTCTCAAGTTGAGAAGATCAACTTGACTCAAGTTGGATGATTGTGTGCCATTGGATTTGATCAAATGACTCAAATAAAAAGAAGTTCTTTTAATTTGAGCCACTGGATCAAATCCAATGGCTCATATGTTCCCAACTTGAGTCAAGTTATCCTCTAAACTTGAGAGGATCCCAATCCATAAAACATATATCTTTTTATGTGATTTTGATTTTGGGTTCGGTTCAGTTTTCATTTTGTCAAAACCACTTCCAAACCAAAAATTAAATACTTTATTCGATCCTGTTTGATTTTGAAAAATTCAATCCGATTTTATTCAGTTTTGTTCAGTTTCGGTTTTCAATTCCCATTACCTGATTCATGAACACCCCTAGGGTTCGTTTGGTAGAACGAAATAAAATGTCAAATGAATGGAATGAACGACATAATGGAATAAGTAATGTAATGTAATGCTTTATTACCGTTATTAATTATGTTTGGTTGGTATGATAGGACGAAATGTAATCGGTAAGAAAAGACTAAAATGTCCATTAATGATAGCAAGTGTATTTAATGTGGTTAGTTAATTATGGACTTTTATGTAATTGTGATTCCATTACATGATGGAATGAAAAAAAAGGAGGGGGCCTTAAGGAATGAATTTGATGTAATGAGCCAATCCTTGTAATAAATCATTACATTGTATATTTGTAAACAAACAAGATTTTTTCATTACATTGTAATAATCCTTGCCATTCCCACTTTGATTACAAGATACCAAACACTACGCTAATCCTGGTTTTCCACCCGGTCCAGTTTTATATGATTTCTTAAAAGCCCAAAAACTTCATCTGGGCCTAGCCGCCTAGACCATAACCATTCACCCAAGCCCATACCACTCTTGAGCAAGATAAACATGATCGAATAACAAATCACAAAAATCTAGCCCACACTCATCCCCACTCCCACTCTCACTCTCACAACCCCTCCACGCGCCTCCATCACACCTCAAAACCCCAACGCGTACACTCCACACACACCCAACGCGCGTGACATCAAGTCCACTTTGCCAACCTATAACAACAACACACAAACTCAAAAACTCATCATTCTCATTCTTTATATTCTTTCCCGAACCTTCAAGTTACCGATCAACCAAATTGAAGGAAGATGAAGGTTTTCGTCAAGACGTTGAAGGGGACTCACTTTGAGATTGATGTTAAAATCGAAGATACTGTATGTGTTTTTATTTATTTATTCAGTTTTAGGGTTTTGTTTTTGTTCGATCGTGATCTTAGGGTTTCAGTTAGGGTTAATCAGTTGAATTGTTTGTTAATTAGTGTGATTATATGTTTAGTTTGTTTTTAGGTTTAAGTAAGTTTAATTAGTGTGAATTTGTGGAGTTTGAATGTTGAGTTAGAAGAATATTCTGTTAGTAAGTGAGGAATATTCTGTTTGGTTGCTCGTAAACGTCGATTTTGTTATTAGTTTTTTTGAAGATGTTTGATGCGTTCTTGTACATGTATTTTATATTTATTATTTAGATGTGCGGTTAGAGTGATAGCGTGTTAGTTTGAACAATTGTGTTAAATTCTCTGTATGCTACAAACTTTTATGAATTCGCGTGATTGATCTGGATTCTAGGGTTTTATGTTGTTTTTGGTTGATAATGGAGTTGTAGGATGTTAGTGTTTGAGATAGGGTTTAATAATTTGTTAAACTAGAGGATTAGTTAAGTTGTCAATTCTAGTTAGTTTATCGAATTCGAATGTGGAATTGCTTGTTGCAAGCCGGTAAAGTATGATTTGTTTGGACTTGGATAGAATCGGGGAACTAGGAGTTTTTTTAGGTTTAAGTAGTGTGATTCTGTAGCTACCGTGGATTTTTGGAATTGCAACGCAGTAAAAAGATTTTCCTATTTGGAAGTGAGAGCAAGTATATTTGATTCTTCTTGTTTAGCTGATTATTTGGTGAGTCGGAACATGGTTGATGTAAATGAAGCTTCATGTATGTGTAGTCATAGTTGTTAGACTCGCATTGAGTCATGGGTCGAGTTTGAATAGCCTTTAAACGAGACGAATATGTGGAAAACTAACCTGAGTCGTGAGTTAGAAGCCAGCACGCCCCGAGTCACCTCGACTTGGAATTCGGATGAGTCATAAAATAAAAAAGAAACACGAAACTGAAACATAAATGGTGAAATATAGTATAATCTGGGATATACATATATAGCCTGTGAATATATTAGGGCGGGGCTTGGTGGTTTTCGGTGTAAACGTCGGGATATGAGGGTATAGTACTATAGAGTCTATAGTAGCAGGTGAGTCGGCTCAGTCATAAATGGCAGATGTGGAAAAGAAACCAACGTGAGGATAGAAGTATGAAGACTTGAGAAACCTCTATAGTACCATTGTTGTTTGATTTTCCTTGCTCCTAGTAAAGCTGTAAATTGCTGTTAGTTCATCGAATTTGAATGTAGAATCGGTTGTAGCAAGCCTGGAATATGTGCTTTGCTTGTAAAACTGTTTATTGAGTTATTTGTGTGGACCTAATCAATATAATGCGGGGAACTAGGAGTTTTGGTAGGTTTAAGTAGCGTGATTCTGTAGTTACTGTGAATTTTTGGAATTGCAGTGTGCAGTAGGAATGATTTTGTTACTATCTAGACTGTTTACTGAAGATGTCTAATTTAATTAAAGCTTCATGGCTGGACTTAATGTATAGTGATGAACATATATCATATATCTATAGTTTTCTTTATGAGCAATCCCAGATGATGGATATCCTATTTTTGAATGGCGCGCTCCTGTTAGATTTTATTTTGTTGTCGAGTTCTCTGTATATGTTGATGAACGTGTGTGATTGTTTGTGCAGGTTGCTGATGTTAAGAAAAACATAGAAACTGTTCAGGGAACAGATGTTTATCCAGCTGCACAGCAGATGCTTATTCATCAGGGTAAAGTGTTAAAAGATGGCACTACTTTGGAAGAGAATAAAGTTGCGGAAAATAGTTTTATCGTCATCATGTTATCCAAGGTAAAAGTTTACTGCTATAGTGTTTCCTGCTCATTGTTGTTTTGATATCTTGGAATGGAGGCTATTATACTAATAATATTTGTTAATGTGTTTTAAAGAGCGTAATATATTTGTAGTACAATTTTAGAAACTTCAAGTTCAAGTTAGATTGTGCTTAAGTGTTGTCAAGGACTAAGTAGACATGTAAGCAATTATTAGCATCGAATTTATAAATACTTCTTGATTGCGAGACTTTAGAACTAAAGTTTTAAGCTATATAATTTTGAAAGGATTAGTTGTCACATTAATACTACTTATAAGAGATTAAAAAGATTAACCCTGCAAACTAAGCTTCGAGGGACACCCGACACCTGATGCTTAGATATCTCATTAGATGGTGCATTTGACGGGTGCTAATAAAACACTGCTGTAGAAATCATCATGCACTTGTGAAACTTGAATTTTATATGTGTCCACTAGTAGTTAATCCTCCTGCCTTTCTCTCTCTCACCATCACCCATTTTGCTCTTCATTTGTCCATCAATCGTTCCAACATTATCACTTTCCTGTTATGCCAGCATGTAGACTTCTTGAAAGCAGTGGATTGGCCAAGTAGTACGTGGCATCATCTGATTATTACTTTAAAGCTCTTTATCGAGATTCAAAATAACTAAACCTTCAATATGGTCATAACAGTTTTAATATGCCAATATGAACACACACAAATTGAGAAGAATACATGCGCGGATAAAGCATACTAGCTGGGACTGACTTTAAAAATTGTGTGTTCACAAACTGAACGCGATGTTCCAGTATCGTGAACCCACATGTAGCATGAATCAGAATTGGTGATAATGAAATAGACATAACTGTTGCATGTTTGTATGGATCATCTTTTCCAGTCTTGCTTAGCTCAATAGTGAACATTCAGAATGAACACTGAAGTAAATAGTTTTTCATTTAATTTTTACAGAGCAAGAGCTCAGCTGGTGAAGCATCAACAGCAGCTGCTGCCCCACAGGTACTGATTTATGATTTTATTGCTATATTGTTTTGGGTAGGTATAAAATCCAAGTGCGTCCTCCATCATAAATTCATAATAATTCAAATCAAAGTTGTGTTACTTGTTCACCTGTATTATTAATCATATACTCTAATAGACATTAAACTTCCATCACATCACATATTCTTTCTATAACCTCTTTCCGCACGAAGCTTGCAATGAGCCTGTAAGAATATTTTGGCACTGGTAACTTTTTTTATAAAAGAAATTGTATGGTTTGCTTTAAGTTTATGCATATTTTCTATGGTATATTACTTCTTTGTTTATTGGAGTTCCTGCTGAATCTTTCTTATGATGTTGGCTAAAATTTTGTTATGTGAAAACCAGGCGCCTCAGACAAGCACTGCTCCTGCTCCCACTCCAGTGGCCGCACCCACTCCAGCACCTGCAACTGTGACACCGTAAGCTTACGCCTCTGTTTTATCTTTTGTGTATGCAAATATTATATATTGTTATTGCATCTGCAAGCCAGATGTTAGTTTCAAAATGTGAATGAGTTTATCACTAAACTTGTGTTTCTTTAATTTGCTATACAGGCCTGCATCTGTCCCTTTGTCGACTCCAGCTTCAGTTGCTCCTTCCGAGAATGTGTATGGTGATGCAGCATCAAATCTGGTTGCAGGAAACAATTTGGAGGGTGCAGTCCAGCAGATTCTTGATATGGGTGGAGGTACATGGGACAGGGATACCGTTGTTCGCGCTCTTCGTGCTGCTTTTAATAATCCTGAAAGAGCTGTTGAATACTTATATTCTGTAAGGACTTCATAAAACCTCTTATAATTTCAGTTTTTTCTTTTGTTGATTAAATTACTGATGTATTTTTTTCATTCGTCATGTCTTAGTTATTGAGTTGTTTATCATACATCTGAGCCATTAAAAGATGGTTTTGTGTCCTGTTTGGGTAAATATGTCCCAAAAATCCTTTAAAAGGGGTCTTTAAAATGATGAATTGTAAAAATGTTAATTAAAAGGCTAGATTTATTTATGCTGTTATGTTTTATACAAAAATGTTAAAACTACGTCTACGGGTTACAAAATGACCTAAATTCGACACAAAACCAATCTTTTAATGGCTCAGCTGTACAAAAGGTACAATGACTAAGCTAGACAAACGAAGAAGTATGTTGCTATTGTAGGCAACCCTTCCTCTTGTTTGAAAGCTAAGGACCTTACCACTAGACCATTTGGTGGTGGTTTCCTGTAAAATAGAGTATGATAATTTATTTTTTTCTTATGCTATATTAGGGCATTCCTGAAGCAGCTGAAGTTCCTCCAGTAGCGGGAGTTCCATCGGTGCCGGCTGTAAACCCCCCGGTTCAGGCCCCACAGGCTACACAACCAGCGGCAGCTCCTACAAGTGGACCAAATGCAAATCCCTTAAATCTTTTCCTCAGGTATGTTGTTTATCTAGCTGTCAATGGATAGTGTATAGTCATGTCTAACTTTGTGAATGAAAATCTTTCTAATTCTGGTATAATAGGGTCTTCCTGACATGGGTGGGAATGCTCCTGGGGGAGCTGGTGCTGGTGGCAATCTGGATTTCCTGCGCAACAGCCCACAATTTCAAGCTTTTAGAGCCATGGTGCAAGCTAATCCACAAATCTTACAGGTATCTATTTTCTCTATTAATATTTGTATCTTTTATTCTTTGTATATGTCCACCCTTGCTTATACGTAAATTGGTGCTGGCAGCCGATGCTCCAAGAGTTGGGAAAGCAAAATCCTCAGCTAGTGAGGCTCATTCAAGAACATCAGGCCGATTTTCTACGTTTGATCAACGAGCCCGTTGAAGGCGGAGAGTATGTTTTACCTTACATTACCTTTGATTTTGTTCTGTTGATTTATTAACTCGTTTAAACTTTAAACCATATATCCCTTGTTCTTTTTATATCAGGAATGTACTTGGGGACCTTGCTTCCGGGATGCCTCAGGCTGTAACTGTTACACCAGAGGAGCGTGAAGCCATTGAACGTGTAAGTTCTGTTTTTACACTTGGAATATTGATGCAATAACGCAACATATGAACTCATTGGCATTTTCTCCTCTCTTTTGTTTGAATTCAGCTTGAAGCAATGGGATTTGAAAGAGCGTTAGTATTGGAGGTGTTCTTCGCATGCAACAAAAACGAAGAGCTTGCTGCCAATTACCTACTCGACCACATGCACGAGTTCGAAGAATAGTGTTGATAGAACCGGTGAATCTTAAATTTTAGACCCCTGTTTTTTCTCGTGGTTATTCACTCTCTTATGTACTTTTTATGGGTGGACGTCAATTAATCTGAAGTGTATGCACTTGCTCAGTTATCTTTTTATTTCCGAGTGCATATACTTTGGAAAATATGGGAAGATTAAAATTAAAATGCAACCAAAAATGTTATCTTGTTGCCCTGTGCTTGTTTTCATGTTGGTTCTAACTTTGCTATCAAATAACTTATCAAGAAAGGGTTTCTAATTTTTTTAGGTTTAACATATGCTTACTGAATCTAATAAAGCCTGGCGCAACTGGCAATTTGCGTGTTACACATCAAACTAGACATTAATAAGTTTAATATGTTGAGATGGAGTATGTTGTGCGGATTAACATCCTCTCGTGTTAGTTTGTGGGAACGCATGATACAGCATTCATCTTGGTTCACCTCCTTGGGGGATATGTTTATTTCGTTCAGGAGTCGATGTTTCTGATGGTTCATTGTGTGTGATTTTCGAATGCAAATTATCATTGTACTTTGTTTCGTGCCACCTATAAATGTTCTGTGTTACAATTTTTTCACTTTAAACAACTTGAAGATTCAGTATAAAATGGTGTGTGTGAAAGAGATCAACTTTTCACAATTCAAAAAGTAATAAATCGAATAATCGTTAGTTCATCACGTCACCAAACAATAAATTTGATAGCATTAGTAGTCTCTCTAATGTAATGTTAGTCAATGTTTTGTATAAATCTGTGAGAAAAGCTGTAGTCATGCGATTAACATGGGGAACAATGATGCATAATGCATAACAAAAAGAGCAATCTATCCCCTCATCAAAATCAAATGGATATTTGCTTGGGTTTACTTATTCAATTTTTACCCATCAGTAAAAACTAAAAGTTAGTTTATCCAGAAAGGTGAATTTAACCTTCCTTTAAATAAGCAAATGACAACAGCATCGTCTTATTGATTAATTTTCTGAGTTATATTGAAAACAGATAAACGTGCAGGTACAGACTACTTGACTCGTTTCTTCCCTCGTACACAAACTATGGTTACGTTAACATGCGAATGATGAAGTCAATGATTGTTTGCTGATAGCAGTTTTGGAAAGTCTCCTAATGAAGGCACATTTGTCTTGAACTGACCTCATAATCTTGCTCATCCTTAGGACCATAACCTCACCCTGCCCCTCACTATCTCGATACGGCTATCTTTATGAGTGTGCGATATACATTTTGGGCTAACTAGTCTAAATATCACACCGTGTTACTGTTATTCATGATTTTGCTGCTGATACTTTCAATGCAGTCGCTCATTTAATTTTCCCACATGCGTTTTGAACATCAGACTTTATGTTTTCTTCATGTTATTTATACAATAGTTTTTTATATTATTTTGTTTGCAAGTAAAGGAGAACAAAAGCAACATCCTCTGCCGATTCTAAGTTATGAGTTGCAGATACATCAATCTTGGTTTTTATTACTTCTGCATCAGAATGGAGGGAATTAATTGCATGTGATCTTATTGACGGTAGCAGGGGCGGAGCTATGTGAGGACCGGGAGGTCCCGCCCCTGCGCTCTGCCTCGCTAGTGTATTTATATGCGATTTCATGTGTATTTTCGGAAAAAAATTTATTCCGGCCCTCTCATTTAATGTATTTCTTGAAAAAAAATTGTTTCGGCCCTCCCACGAAAAATTTTCTAGCTCCGCTACTGGACGGTAGCATATTATTGATTCGTTTAAGACGTACCAATCTTAGACCAAGTGGTGTTTGCTCTATAAACAAACAGTACAGTTAATAGGTTGCTCATTATGGGTGTTTGGGATAGCTAATTAAAACTGTTGCTCATTATGCAAAGACTCGATGACACTTACTATGCATACTTTCATCTATTTATTGTTTTGGAGTAGTAGAGTAAAACTAAATAGGCGAAGTATTTATTTTTGACTTCATAATCGATTTTATAAATGGATTATGTCGAGTGGTCACCACTATCAGTAGTACCATGTAAGTATCCTCAATTTATAGTTTTTATGGCTAACTGATGATTTAGTGGTATTTTGTCTAGGTTCATTATCATTGATTTATTTTCTAATTATTCTTTAAATTTTATAAGATTTATGTTTAATGAATTAGAAAATAATACAGATAGCAATAATTAAGATATAAATTTTGAAATATGAATTAGCTAAAAGAATACAGCTTATGCAAAATCTGTGCGCGCACATTTGTTTAATTAAATGTAATGTGCCATTCTCATATTTATGATAAAGAAATGTTAAAACTCTACATCGAGCAAATAATTTGTATATTTATCTATTAACGCAACCCCATGCGTGCATACATCTATACTAATTTATAATCGACGAGGCCTTCTAAAATTGAATTGTAATACCGAAATTTCTAAAGTTCACAAAAGACCAAAATAACCCTACAATTAAAAGTATGAAAATTTAATTCAAAAGAATACCAAGTAAGCTATGTAAATTCGAGAATTTTAAGAAATATCCTACATGACCTAAATAAATATTAAACACTTTGTAAAGGTAGTTTTATAGTTTATGATTTTATAAAAATTAGTTTTGTATTTTATATATTAGCGAAAATATTTAATTAACTTTATAAAAGAAATAAAACTAAATAAAAGCCCAATATAAGTTATATTATTAAAAGACCATTTAATCTAAGTCCAATACATATTAAAGCCCACAAGAAAAATAATAACTCAAGTATATATACAAATATTCGGTTCCATAATCCCTAAATAGCGATTAACCCTAAACCGACCTAAAACCTCTCCCAAGTCGACTTCCAGTTTCCAGAGGTTGGGACCATTTTTCTTGGACGAGATTCAAGGCATAGAAGGTGGGAAAAATAGTGGTTGAGTTCCAGAATTGCTGTGGTGATCGTTGGGAGTTTTCGAAAAGATTAGGGTTTCGACAAAGTGCTAGTTTTGGTTTCTTTTGTTCCGACGATTCAAGCACATAAAGGGTATGTTCCTAATGTTATTCTCAGTCCTATAAGTCGTATATAACACATAAAAACTAGCCATGCATGATTTACAAGTCGTATGAAATTATTTGAAACCTAAAACCCTAAAAAGCATATATAATTAACGATTGAGCCTATAATATTTTTAGAGATCATGAATCGATTTTTCCAGAAGTTGTTACATGTTATAAGACCTGAGTAAAATACATGTTTATGAATTTGAAGCTTGTGTGAATTGTTTTGGGTTTTTCTTGATTCGAAACACATAAAAAGGAAAGTAATTAAAAAGGGGCGATTAGGGTTTTGTATAAACTAGGGTTTCCTTATAATCATGGAAGGTAATTAATGAAGTATTAATGATGAGCTAATGATTGGTGTAACCTAGGTTTAGGGCTTGCTTTTGAATTATGCCCTATTCGGCTTTATATAAAGGTTTGGGTAGGTTTTGTAAATATTGAAACTTAAAGGTTATTTTGTAAAACAGTAAAAGACATGTACTAAACGTATAAAATAAGTGTGGGGTTAAACGTGTGATTTTGGATAGTTGGAGGCCATTCAATTGTTATTAATTTAAAAGGTGTGTTTTGTAAATTCTAAAACCTTTGGGCTAAAAGTGTAAAATCGATAATAGAAGGTTAGATCGTATAATTAAAGATGTTAAAGGTGCAACATGTAATTTTGGGTAATTATGGGTAAACATGTGTAAATGAATTACGTAAGGACATGCATGAGTTTGAGTTAATTTCCGTTTGAGTTTTCATGTACGTTCTAGGTCAAAGTGGAAATCATTAAAGGAAGTAACATGTTAATTGAATGCGTAATAAATGATGTTAAAAGTATGGAAACCCTAGAACTAAAAATGGGAAGTTGATTAAAGGTTAAAAGTTAATTGTGTAATTTCGTTATTTCATGTGAGTTATAAATTATGTAAACTATTTTGAAAGAGAATCTTAAAATCCGTCTTTGACATTTGTAAACCCTATGCTATGAATAATGATCATATAAGCTCTTAAATAAGATGATTATCATATTAAACCCATACGTTTGGCTAATTAATAATTGAAACCCTAAAACGTTGGAATTCGTCATCACTAAAATGAGAATAATCGACAACTTTAAAAGTATTAATGAGATTAATCCGTTATACTAATAAGTATTAAATAAATCATAATCCGTGTAGATTCGTTGGAGGAGACGCGACGTTACATCTTCGTATTCGTTCATTTGTTGCTTTTCTTTCATTTGCTTTAAGGTACGGATATTCATCTTACTTTAAGACACTTGTGTTATCGTTCATGATATTCGACCTTTTCAAGAAAGGTCCCTCATGTTTTCCTTCTTCATCATATCTCTCATGCTTATTAGGATTTCCAATGCCATTGCTATGAACCCTTTTCGAATGTTTGATCCATTATGTATCCGAATTTATGTTCTAGTGAACTATGCAATATCCGATGTGAATTTATGTTAGGAAGACTTTGATATATACATTTGTTGAACCTCGCTATATTTGGGTTATGAACTTATGATTATGAACCTCGGTTATGAACTTCTTTATGAATATATGATATGCCACTATGATATGAACTTATGATTTCGACTATCCGAATATGAACCTTATGATATGAACTATCCGATATGATTACGTGACCTTGTGTGTGACTATGATCCGTGTTATATCCGAAATCTGTTTGACTTAAGTTGGTTGACTATAACCAAATATTTAACTAGTCATGGGGTTCCATGTCCGTATCGATGATGCACCTCGATATGACTCTAGGCGATGAGTGATGTTCGCCACGTCTCGGATGGTGAAGCATATTTTTGAATATGTAGGAAGGGCGTATGGATGCATCCTAGATCCGATCCGTTATCCGATATGTTATCCGGTGAATGATGTCGTGTGCAATACGCGTCTTCACAAAATTCGGAGCTAGCTACTCCATATATGTATATTTGTTTTCCGATGTTACCATTTAAGAAGAAAGATATTTCGATATGATATGATTAGTTAATGTGCTTATGACGTATTTGTTTAAGTGATTATTAGTTGCCATGTTAGGATAAGACTAATACGTTAAATATGATTCGTATATCCGATATTATGATTTGTTATTGTTACGTGAATGGGTTGATCTGCGAGATGAATGTGCTAGTGTATAATTGAGTGTTTTGAAGGTTAATTATCATCGCATATGTGACCGCCATGTTTAACTCGCTAAGGTTAGGATTTGATATGAGAACCGGTTTAGCTATATTTGTCCGCCATGACTTGTCGATTATTCATTGCTATACTATGGTATCAAGAGTATTTAAATGTTGATTAATTGATTTGTATGAATGCCATGTTTATTTGTTTAGAAGTGTTTTCCGTTAGTTTTTAGACTTTCCGTTTGGCTTATAAGTAATCTGTTATTCTTGATATGCTATGTGTTTGGTTGTTCGATGTGTTTGTGTTTGTGTCTTTAATGTGCTATGTGATGTCTAAGTGGTTATGTGTTTGTTTGGATTTACGATATTTGTGCTTCATGCAAATCCTAAAAGATCCTTCGTCATTATTTCATTTTATTTTGTTATTCGTATATTTTTGTTTTAGCTTTTGTTTCGTTATATCCGTTCACTGGGCTTTGTAAGCTCACCGCACTTTTCTTTTCTGCGGCGGTATTTAGCATTCAAGATGAGCTTATGGGATAGCCGATCCGGGTTTGAGAGTAGAGATGAGAGCAAGACTTTACCATAGAGATCTTAGATTTATTTTGAAGTTTTATCTATTTATGTTTTCTTTTGGATATTTTGTAAAGGCTTCCGCTATTGTATAGTTATTAAAGTTCGATATGAAACCAGATTGTGATATCTTTACCCTTGTCGGGTCGGGTGTTACAATTTATGGTATCGAGCTCTAGGTTTTAGGACCCTTAGAGCTTAGGCTATGACCGTGAGAAGTGGGTAGATTTAGGATTTTCCTTTCTGCATACTTCTTTGCGTACCCTATCGTATTTAAGTTTTGCTGATAGTTGGAATTTCTTTTAGATGGTTATTCCCCGTCGCGCTAGTTCATCTGATAGGAATAATCGAGGACCGGCTAGGCAACATAAGGAGAAGACGAAGTGGGCCTTTATCATTGCTAAGGGCTGCACGAGGTATGGTAAAGTGAAGAGGACTAATAAGAGGATAAAAGTTCCGCCAATATGTGGCCATGTACCATCGAGGAGAAGCTGACCCTGAGGACCATTGACGGAGAGATGGTGGAAGAATATGAAACCAAGGTTGTTGACAACGAAGGTTTCACTACTAGATATCCTGGGAGGTGTCCCAAGTTCGTTGAGGATGAAGGAGTAGGACAAGTTGAGAATCGCGATCTGTATGCCTTCGTGGATCGTGTGCAGGAGGAGGAAGAGAGGAAGCGTAAAGGTGGCTTTGCTAGTCGCTTCCTACCACAGCATGAAGGACACAAGAACGGATGGATAAGCGAGGAGGAGGAGGAAGAAGAGGAACCTAAGGAAGAGTATGAGGTGGAGTCGGAAACGGAGTCTACGGCCACTAGTAGGTTCAATCCGACACAAGAATAGGAGTTTCGTTTCTGATTTGTTACTCTCTTTATGAGAATTTTCTGACGTTTGATTTTGAGCTAGACCTTTTTGTTTTCATTTGACGTTTGAATCTGGGATTTTAAGTTTTGTTTTGGAAGATCATCGTAAGACGATTCTCGCAAATTTTGTTTGATTAATGGAATAAACAAAATTTTGATAGTATAGTTCTGTCGTGTTGTTTTCTTTCGATAGATTCGTTGAGTTTCCGTTAGTCCTCATAAGTTTCGCTCGCTATTCGCTTTCTTGGTGATGTTGTTTAATTTCGTTTGAATGAAGTATGGCCATCATGATGGTATACTCATGTGTATCCGGTTTGTTATTATATGTTACTTGCTATCTGTGTGTTATCCGTATGTGGTATGTTTTGTTATGATATTAGTTATGTGTTTTGTCATGACCGAGACCGAATATAATGACAATAAGAACTTGTTATGTGATGCAAGTATTATGACGCTTTGATCAACGTAATAATACCGAGATCACATAATCTGAACTTATTGGAAGTATACGACGTCTGGGAAATGCCTATGATTGATGTGTGTATAGACTTTGATTTGTATCTGTTATTTGGTGCTTCTCATGTTCGTTTGAATTCCGTACCTAATTGTGAGATGTTCGTCGATATCTGTTTCATATAAGTTTTGTGTGTTTGGGATCCGAAGTTGTTATGATGTGCGTGACCCTCTAGATTGCTATGACTATCTTAACCTTATATGTCTCCCCATATTTTGCGACTATTGAGGCCGATAGTATTTATTTCGCCTATGCATTTGATGTCCTCATCATTTGATATCCGAATATGTTAGAATTTGTCGTTTGACTTTCTGCGTCTCATCTGTTCTCCGCCATTATTCGATAAGTATATAATTATCTATTATAAGTATTTGACTATCGTGTTGATTTACGAATAAGTATGAGTTCAAATAATCGATAAGAAATTCATTTGTTTCGAGATAAGATTAACGTCCGTTATATTCTAGAAATTCAAATCCGATTCGTTCTACGCTCGTTCGTCTTGTCCAATTTCGAGGACGAAATTTTCTTTTAGAGGGGAAGAATTGTAATACCTGAAATTTCTAAAGTTCACAAAAGACCAAAATAACCCTACAATTAAAAGTATGAAAAATTAATTCAAAAGAATACCAAGTAAGCTATGTAAATTCAGAGAATTTTAAGAAATATCCCACATGACCTAAATAAATATTAAACACTTTGTAAAGGTAGTTTTATAGTTTATGATTTTATAAAAATTAGTTTTGTATTTTACATATTAGCCGAAAATATTTAATTAACTTTATAAAAGAAATAAAACTAAATAAAAGCCCAATATAAGTTATATTATTAAAAGACCATTTAATCTAAGTCCAATACATATTAAAGCCCACAAGAAAAATAATAACTCAAGTATATATACAAATATTCGGTTCCTATAATCCCTAAATAGCGATTAACCCTAAACCGACCTAAAACCTCTCCCAAGTCGACTTCCAGTTTCCAGAGGTTGGGACCATTTTTCTTGGACGCGATTCAAGGCATAGAAGGTGGGAAAAATAGTGGTTGAGTTCCAGAATTGCTGTGGTAATCGTTGGGAGTTTTCGAGTGGATTAGGGTTTCGACAAAGTGCTAGTTTTGGTTTCTTTTGTTCCGACGATTCAAGCACATAAAGGGTATGTTCCTAATGTTATTCTCAGTCCTATAAGTCGTATATAACACATAAAAACTAGCCATGCATGATTTACAAGTCGTATGAAATTATTCAAACCTAAAACCCTAAAAAGCATATATAATTAACGATTGAGCCTATAATATTTTTAGAGATCATGAATCGATTTTTCCAGAAGTTGTTACATGTTATAAGACCTGAGTAAAATACATGTTTATGAATTTGAAGCTTGTGTGAATTGTTTTGGGTTTTTCTTGATTCGAAACACATAAAAAGGAAAGTAATTAAAAAGGGGCGATTAGGGTTTTGTATAAACTAGGGTTTCCTTATAATCATGGAAGGTAATTAATGAAGTATTAATGATGAGCTAATGATTGGTGTAACCTAGGTTTAGGGCTTGCTTTTGAACTATGCACTATTCGGCTTTATATAAAAGTTTGGGTAGGTTTTGTAAATATTGAAACTTAAAGGTTATTTTGTAAAACAGTAAAAGACATGTACTAAACGTATAAAATAAGTGTGGGGTTAAACGTGTGATTTTGGATAGTTAGAGGCCATTCAATTGTTATTAATTTAAAAGGGTGTGTTTTGTAAATTCTAAAACCTTTGGGCTAAAAGTGTAAAATCGATAATAGAAGGTTAGATCGTATAATTAAAGATGTTAATGGTGCAATATGTAATTTTGGGTAATTATAGGTCAACATGTGTAAATAAATTACGTAAGGACATGCGTGAGTTTGAGTTAATTTCCGTTTGAGTTTTCGTACGTTCTAGGTCAAAGTGGAAATCATTAAAGGAAGTAACATGTTAAATGAATACGTAATAAATGATGTTAAAAGTATGGAAACCCTAGAACACGAATAGGAAGTTGATTAAGGGTTAAAAGTTAATTGTGTAATTTCGTTATTTCATGTGAGTTATAGATTATGTAAACTATTTTGGAAGAGAGTCTTAAAATCCGTCTTTGACATTTGTAAACCCTATGCTATGAATAATGATCATAAAAGCTCTTAAATAAGATAATTATCATATTAAACCCATACGTTTGGCTAATTAATAATTGAAACCCTAAAACGTTGGAATTCCGTCCGTCACTAAAAATGGGAATAATCTGACAACTTTAAAAGTATTAATGAGATTAATCCGTTATACTAATAAGTATTAAATAAATCATAATCCGTGTAGATTCGTTGGAGGAGACGCGACGTTACATCTTCGTATTCGTTCATTTGTTGCTTTTCTTCTCATTTGCTTTAAGGTACGGATATTCTGTCTTACTTTAAGACACTTATGTTATCGTTCGATATTCGACCTTTTCAAGAAGGTCCCTCATGTTTTCCTTCTTCGTCATATCTCTCATGCTTATTAGGATTTCCAATGCCATTGCTATGAACCCTTTTCGAATGTTTGATCCATTATGTATCCGAATTTATGTTCTAGTGAACTATGCAATATCGATGTGAACTTATGTTAGGAAGACTTTGATATATACATTTGTTGAACCTCGCTATATTTGATTATGAACTTATGATTATGAACCTCGGTTATGAACTTCATTTATGAATATATGATATGCCACTATGATATGAACTTATGATTTCGACTATCCGAATATGAACCTTATGATATGAACTATCCGATATGATTACGTGACCTTGTGTGTGACTATGATCCGTGTTATATCCGAAAATCTGTTTGACTTAAGTTGGTTGACTATAACCAAATATTTAACTAGTCATGGGGTTCCATGTCCGTATCGATGATGCACCTCGATATGACTCTAGGGCGATAGAGTGATGTTCGCCACGTCTCGGATGGTGAAGCATATTTTGAATATGTAGGAAGGGCGTATGGATGCATCCTAGATCCGATCTGTTATCCGATATGTTATCCGGTGAATGATGTCGTGTGCAATACGCGTCTTCACAAAATTCGGGAGCTAGCTACTCCATATATGTATATTTGTTTTCGATGTTACCATTTAAAGAAGAAAGATATTTCGATATGATATGATTAGTTAATGTGCTTATGACGTATTTGTTTAAGTGATTATTAGTTGCCATGTTAGGATAAGACTAATACGTTAAATATGATTCGTATATCCGATATTATGATTTGTTATTGTTACGTGAATGGGTTGATCTGCGAGATGAATGTGCTAGTGTATAATTGAGTGTTTTGAAGGTTAATTATCTGTCGCATATGTGACCGCCATGTTTAAACTCGCTAAGGTTAGGATTTGATATGAGAACTGGTTTTGCTATATTTGTCTGCCATGACTTGTCTCGATTATTCATTGCTATACTATGGTATCAAGAGTATTTAAATGTTGATTAATTGATTTGTATGAATGCCATGTTTATTTGTTTAGAAGTGTTTTCCGTTAGTTTTTAGACTTTCCGTTTGGCTTATAAGTAATATGTTATTCTTGATATGCTATGTGTTTGGTTGTTCGATGTGTTTGTGTTTGTGTCTTTGATGTGCTATGTGATGTCTAAGTGGTTATGTGTTTGTTTGGATTTACGATATTTGTGCTTCCGCAGAATCCTAAAAGATCCTTCGTCATTATTTCATTTTATTTCGTTATTCGTATATTTACTTTGTTTTAGCTTTTGTTTCGTTATATCCGTTCACTGGGCTTTGTAAGCTCACCGCACTTTTCTTTTCTGCGGCGGTATTAAGCATTTCAAGATGAGCTTATGGGATAGGCGATCCGGGTTTGAGAGTAGAGTGAGAGCAAGACTTTACCATAGAGATCTTAGATTTATTTTGAAGTTTTATCTATTTATGTTTTCTTTTGGATATTTTGTAAAGGCTTCCGCTATTGTATAGTATTTAAAGTTCGATATGAAACCGTATTGTGATATCTTTACCCTTGTCGGGTCGGGTGTTACAACTAACAATAATCTGGTGAAGATGGTTAATGGTTTAATGGACCAAATTGATTAAAACATGAGACAAAAAATAACAAAATAAGTAACTCTTGTAATGAGATGATAAAAAATTTTAAACAAATACTTAGTAGTTTAAAATTTCAAATTTAGGAATGGATTATGACCTTATGGTAAGCAAAGAATATAATGATCAAATTCGATGTGTTATATGTTAACAGTGCAAGTTGATGAGCCTAATACTTGTTAAGATTTCTTAAAACTACTTTAATTTGTACAAATGAAACTAATATCACGTTAAAAAGTATCTCAGTTAGGCACTATAACTCACCTTTTTGAAAGCCAAATTACATATTGATCTCTTTTAGGCCTATGAAAGCCACAAGACAAGTACATCATTAGTTTCATGTCTAATTATCATTTTGTAGCAATGCTGAAGAAAACACCATACTTCTTTTTCCTTTTTTTACCTGGGTTTCCTACTCGACATTGCGAACCGACTAATCCCAAAACGATTACCTTTTTAGATAGTCCGGAGTCAGCGCAAGTGAATCTGTGTGGCCACAAAGAAAAGAGTATATATACTGGGAGTGGTCACCTAATACCCTAGGTGCCACCTCACCTCCATCCAATAAAAACCTTACACATCAAAAGTACCCAATTTTACCCTAACCATACCCTAAGTGGAGGGAGTGGTCACCAATTTGTACCCGAATTTATTTTTATTTTTATTTTATTTTTTATTTTTTATTTTTTTTTCATACATAAAATCACATACAATATTTAAAATAACAACATACCATTTCATTAAATAAAATAAAACATTACATAATACTTTAAAAAACATAACATAATACTTAAAAACATAACATAATATTACATTTCTTTTTGTGTACGAGTTGATTTCATCCGCAACACTTGAGATCGAGGAGGATAAGGCTTGCTTTTTTTTCTTTTTCTTGAAAGTGGAGGGTGGGGTCTTCATTCATGTCGGGAGCAGTGTTGTTGTCCGATTCATACTCCCCAACTTCCTTTTGAAGAGTTGCTTGTCGCACCGGAATACCTTGAAAACATTCTTGCTCCGTCCATTTGTCATGACCTCGACAACCTCCCACGCCAAGGTATGAGTAAATTGTCTTTTCTTTCTTTGTATAGTAATCGGACTCGACTTGCCTCACCACGTCCAAGTCGTTGCACCCACTAGCCTTTAAGACGTTTCTACATTATATACAAAATAATAAAATATAGCTTAAACAAATAATGTAATTGTAAATAATATAGTATAGATTATGCAAAATAAAAAGTATAGATTATGTAAAATAATAAATATAATTTGTACCGATTGGAGGTAGTAGCCGTTGAAAATACCCATGGCCGTGTTCATTGTTTTCCACTTGGTATTCAACGAATGAAAAGTTCGTGAACTCGAACCCATACTTGACTCGTAATGCTTGAGAACCCGTTTCCAAAAACCGTCGGACTTTTGTTCATTACCGACAACACCACATTCGGAGATTTGAATCCATGCTTTCGCCAAAGCCTCCTCTTGTGCCGGCGACCAAAATTCACGGGCCTCCTCCCTCGAAAGCTTTTTCTTCCTCTCGGATCAACTTCTTGAACTTCCTCATCTTCGCCTTCTTCGCTTGGTAGTGGTTGTGTTTGAGCACGCACTCTCGCCTTCATCAATGTTTTGGAACAGGAAAACTCGCTTGTAGTAGTGATGTTGTAGTGTTGTGGATTCATTTGAGGAGGACCCATATTATAGTGGTAAAGGGTGGAGATTGGGGTTGTGGAACGTAAAATTCGGGATGGTTGAGAATAAATTGGCTAAATCTAACGGAGTTTGATGTGGTTGATTCGGGATGGTTGAGAACGACCTTGACGTGAGGTGAAAGTTTTTTTACCTCTTCCTCGATCCATGGTTTCGCCAAATTTTGAAGGATTAGTGTGTGAAATGGTTTGGTTTGTGTATTGTTATTATGAAAAATTGAAGTGAAATGGTTTGGTTTTAAAGAGGAATTTTTTTTTTTTTTTTTTTTTTTTTTTACAGCCAAATATAGCCGTTGCTATATTCCAACGTTCACTTTTTTCAAATCCAACACCAAAACACGCTCGGCTTTGTACCACGATTTTGGTACCCGATTTGCATACCCGAAGGGGCGGCGGCGGTGTTACCGCTCGGGTAAGGGTACCCGAATCCCTTACCCGTGCCCACTCCCTCCACATTATATCATCCAAATAATATGCATGGTACTAATTGATGCAAGTCATGTCCGTGAATGACACTCTTAATTTATGAAAAATCCAAGACCAATCAGTGATCAGTATAGTACATGTACTACCTTCTCTTCATGAACTTATGGACAAATTCTGTGTCTTTGTAAAGCATTTTTATCAACACAAAATATCCAAAGTTAGATGTGCAAATTTATCAGGTGCAGAAGAGATATTGCTTGGTTTGGCCTAAAGGAGAGCTAGGTCTCTAATCTATGCTTGTCATGGTCGATCGTAGCCGACCACAGCGAATCCTAGTTTTTGACCACTAAATCTTTCAAGTGTACTTGTATGGACAATGCATCCATAATTTTTTTTGTTCTCAAGTTTTTTTTCGGTTTAAGTGTTGAGAAGTGGTTGTTGTTCTTCAAAACGATACTAAGTACATTTTCATAGAGTCATTAGACACAAATCATAACTATAATAAATATAAATCCTACGTTTATGAACCACGATTAAGGAATCCCATTCACGTGATTATCATTTTCAATTTGTACTAAGATCTAATCTATAAAGTTTACCGTTCATTATATAATATACTAAAAGGCATTGGGGTATGAGCGAGAACTGCTTCATGAACGATGAATACGGATGAACAAAAAAAAAAAAAAAACTTTAGCAAATTCATTCCCGTGAATAAAATGATCGAGGGCAACGCACTCCCGGCGCAACGCGCGGGTTAACCCGCTAGTTTGAACTAATTACAATTATGTTTCTAACCCTATATTTGTGGCCATAAGTCGTACAAAAATGGTACCATGAAAAAAGTAACAAGTAGATAATAGTAAGTATGGCATACACTTTTGCCTATATAAACAAACAATGAATGACCATTTGAACAACCAAACTAAACCAAATGGTTGAGATGAAGAGCAAAGGCAATAACCATGCTCAAAGGAAAAAAGGTGGCATAATCACTATGCCGTTCATCTTTGGTACGTTATATTCACGTTTCTGATAAATACTGATAACTATATATAAGCAATGTATAAGACTTTATGTTTTGTTTTTGCTTCCATGATGTAATTAGTTCTTGAGTTCTAACGCCATATTTTGGTTTTTGGTAGCAAATGAGGTGGGTGAGAAGTTGGCTGTGGTTGGATTTCAAACAAACATGATTAGCTACTTAACACAACAACTTCATATGCCAATGACTCAAGCAGCTAACACTCTCACCAACTTTGGTGGCACTGCAAGCTTGACTCCGCTGCTTGGTGCATTCATGGCTGATTCTTTTGCTGGCCGGTTTTGGACCATAACCATTGCTTCCGTCATATATCAAATAGTAAGACTACATTTGTACATCTTGAAACTAGCCTAATAACTTATTGACTAGTACGTCAACACTGGTTCAGTAGCAACTAGACCAGTCTTGAAACGGTAAACCAGTTTTATAACAACTCTGTGATCAGTTTTGAAACAACAATCTGGTTGCACTTTACTTTTGTTATTAGGATATAGGATGTTAGAATTTTCAAAAAGTAGATTTATTCATTTTTTTTTTATGTTACTAGGGAATGATATGTTTGACATTATCCGCCGTGCTACCAAAGTTAAGACCACCAGCTTGTAAAGATGGTGAAACATGCCAAGAAGCTAATATGGGTCAACTAGCAATCTTGTACATATCACTCCTCTTAACATCAATAGGTTCAGGTGGGATCCGACCTTGCGTGGTGGCATTTGGGGCAGACCAATTTGATGAAACGGACGAGAAGCAAAAAACTAACACATGGAAATTCTTCAATTGGTATTACTTTTGCATGGGGGTATCTATGCTAGCGGCAGTCACGGTAATTGTTTACATTCAAGATAATGTTGGATGGGGCTGGGGTCTTGGTATTCCGTCCATAGCAATGGTTTTTTCGATTACTGGATTTGTACTTGGGTACCCATTGTATCGAAATATGGATCCTGCGGGCAGCCCGTTTACCCGGTTAATACAAGTGTGTGTTGCAGCTTACAGAAAGAGAAAGTTGCCTATGGTTTCTGATCCTAAGTTACTTTACGAGAATGAGGAGCTTGATGCTGCTATTTCTATAACAGGAAGGCTTCTCCATACTACTCAAATGAAGTAAGCCTTGTTTTTATCATTTTAAACAATTACTTATATTTGGTGTTTAGATACTTGTACAAACTCAAGAAAATGAATACTTGTGTAATAGGACTTATGCTCGTTAGCTTGTGAGCTCAATAAGCTTATGAAAGGACTTATATACTTATATGGCTCATATAAGCTGTTAAATCATACTCAAAAAAACTTATTGTATTTTCAGAATGCAATAAGCTTAAATGTCTTTACCATACAACTTCTCGATAGTTGTTTTGCCAAACTCAGCGTTCTTTTTCTTTTTGTACTTTGCACCTAATGGTTCAAAGCGCTAAACTTTCGAGAAAAAGCAAAAGAATAGCGAAATATATAGGGAATGTTAATTAGAGATTAAACACGTGTTAACTACAAACACATGATAGGTTATGTGAAACTTTATGCACTAAATGACCTATCTACCCTTGTGATGACTTTTCCTTACAAACAATATTGTTAGGGACATACGGGTATAATGTACACATAAACAACATTGTCTCTTTAGATAGCCTATCGATAAGCATGTCTCACTTATTGATTACCTTTTCCTCTTTTCTAAAATTTCATGAAACTGGCTACTTTGTGCCAAGATTCACAGTACTAAGTTTTAGCAAAAGGTGCATTTTGACTTTCAGAGCACACCTAGTACATTACAAACTACCAATGTTGTTTTATCCATTTATAACACGAATACATATCCATTTCGAGCATATATCGTGATATTAAACGCGTACACATATTAAGATTTTTGGAAGATTAATTGAACCTATTTTTATGTCGAAAAGTGGCAATATATGTGTTTGACCATTTAAGTCAAAGTGTATATCTTTTTGGACATTTCAGATTTTTGGACAAGGCTGCCATTGTGACTAAAGAAGACTTCACAAAAGGTCAATCCAACCCGGACTTATGGCGATTAAACACGGTCCATCGGGTCGAAGAACTAAAGTCACTAATAAGAATGGGACCCATATGGGCCGCCGGGATCATACTAATAACAGCCTATGCACAACAAAACACTTTTTCACTCCAACAAGCAAAAACAATGAATAGAAGCCTCACAAAATCATTCCAAATCCCAGCTGGCTCAATGACCGTCTTCACCTTAATCTCAATGCTAACTACAATAGTCTTTTATGACCGTGTTTTTGTGCCCATAACACGTAAACTCACAGGGGTAGAAAGGGGAATTTCCTTTCTTACTAGGATGGCAATTGGCTTTGCCATATCAGTACTTGCTACATTAGTAGCTGGTTTCATCGAAATAAAGCGCAAAAAATCCGCTTTTGCCCATGGTTTGACAAACAAACCTTATGAAACCATTCCCATTTCGGTCTTTTGGTTAGTACCTCAGTATTCACTTCATGGGATGGCTGAAGCGTTTATGTCAATCGGCCATTTGGAGTTTTTCTATGATCAAGCTCCAGAAAGCATGAGAAGTACTGCAACTGCATTATTTTGGATGGCCATTGCTGCTGGAAATTACGGTAGTACCCTTTTGGTGACTATGGTGCATAAACTGAGTGCGGGACAAGACGGGTCAAACTGGCTCCCGGATGATAATCTTAACAAGGGGAAGTTGGAGTATTTTTATTGGTTGCTCACGCTACTTCAAGTTCTTAATTTGGTGTACTACTTGTTTTGTGCAAAGTTTTATACTTTAAAGCCTATTGAGATTGCTTATAAGGTAAAAGAAGATGGTGATAATGTCTAATTGGGTATCTTTTAAAGAACCAACATGGTTTATTTGTACTATCTTTGAGGTAGAAAAGCTTTGGAAAGTGTATGAAATTTCATGGGTGTTAAGTTAGCTATGCTATCAATGACTAAACAACATTGACTATGGTTGTTTATTTGTAATAGAGATGAATGCCTATAAATCACTTGGGCATTGTACTTGTATTAGCTATGTTTAATATTAAACAATGATGTGCCTATCATATGGGCTAATTGTGCTATAGTCTGATCAACAACATTTGCCCTTTAATACTACCAACAATTGTAGCTCTATTCCTATCATTTGTGGCCATAAGTTGTACAAATGGTACGGAGAAAAAATATTGCAAGTAGATAATAGTAAGTCTGGCATACCCTTTAGCGTATATAAAGAACTTTGGATGACCAAATGAACAATCAAACTAAAGAAAATGGAGGAGATGAAGATCAAAGGAAAAAACCATAATACAAAAATTTAATGGTGGTGTCATCATAATGCCGTTCATCTTTGGTATGTTACATTTATGTTTCTGATAAAATGTTAAAACTGTCGGCAATCTTAACTTTTGAATTCTAATGGCATATGGTTTGTGATAGCAAATGAGGTGGGTGAGAAGTTGGCTATAGTTGGATTTCGAACGAACATAATTAGCTACTTAACACAACAACTTCACATGCCGATGACTCAAGCCACTAATACTTTCACCAACTTTAGTGGCACTGCAAGCTTGACTGCGTTGCTTGGTGCATTTATAGCTGATTCTTTTGCTGGCCGGTTTTGAACAATCACAATTTCTTCCATCATTTACCAGATAATAAGCCTAATAACTTCTAGTTTATTTAAAGTACCATTCCAACTTTTTTGTTGCTAGGGAATAGTATCTTTGACATTATCAGCAGTGCAACCAAAATAAAGACCGGCACCATGTAAAAATCTTGAACCATGCCAAGAAGCCAATATGGGTCAACTGGCAATACTGTACACATCACTTCTGTTAACAGCTGTCAGGTCAGGTGGGATCTGTCCGTGTGTAGCTGCATTTGGTGCAGACCAATTTGATGAAATGAATGATAAACAAAAGACTAGCACATCGAAATTCTTCAACATGTATTATTTTAGCATGGGGGTATCTAATCTTGTAGCAGTGACAGTGATTGTTTATATTCAAGATAATATTGGATGGGGTTGGGGTCTCGGCATTCCATCCATAGCCATGGCTGCGTCAATCTTTGGGTTTATGTTTGGTTACCCGTTGTAACACAATATCTATCATCCTTCGGGTAGCCCATGTTGGAAAATTTAGTGCACTTGTGGGATTAGTTCACATCTGGTTTTGGGTTAGGAGGTACGGAGTGTACACCCATGAGGTCCCTGAACACCTGACTCGACTCAATAGTGGTTTGTACTTGCTAGTGTATTGGTTACTACGATAGTGTAGTAACGATGGTTCCCTCTTGGTAGTGTTATGGTTCCCGCCGCTAGTGTAATGGTTCCCCGGTAGTGTATGGTTCCCGCTGCTAGTGTAATGGTTACTACCGGTAGTGTTGCGTAATTATTTTGGAACAGCTTTGACTCATTCAATTGGTTGTTATGACTGCTTTATGACCACGTTTAATTGGTCATGTAACCACTATTTCTATGATTATGGAGGTTTATTATGGGTGATTAATTGGCCGTTAATCACACATAATGTCCATTGATTAGTGTTGAGTGTTCTATACTATAAATAGAGAGTGACATCTTTAGCTTGAAGACACACTGAAAAAGAACAATACCAGGAGAAACAAACTGAAAGCTAAACACTGATAAGCGCAAGGGTTATTGAATTGTGCCTAATTCTATAACCAACATTTGGTCTTATCCCAAGTAGATATTCGTGATACCTAGGCATTAGGGTCGAATAGTTTACTTTGGAAAGTGATTACACGATTCCAAGTGATATCCGGTAACCACCTAGTAGTATTGCAGTTGCTACTGATTGTCTTAGCCCTGTTCTGGGAACTACCACACCAACAGCCCATTTACCAGGTCAGTACAAGTGTGTGTTGCAGCTTACGGAAAAAGAAAGCTGCATATGGTTTCTGATCCTAAGTTGCTTTATGACAATGATGAGCTTGATGCTTCTATTTCTGCTTCCGGGAAGCTTCTCCATACTAAACAAATGAAGTAAGTCTCTTGAAAAACCAAATTATTAGCATTTTATACCATATATGCTATTTTGGTTGTTGCTAAGTAAGTTTCATGCTTGCAGAAACTCAGGAAGAAAACAGTCTGAGTTGGCAGAAATATCGAATAGAACACTTTAACTGACATATATAATGAAAAGAACCCATCGCTGTTTCCTGCCAGCGCATTCTTTTTCCTTTTTTGGCTTTTGCAAGTAAAGTTGATTGTTAAGAAATCAAGTGTTGGAAATGCTAGTCTTTTGGGATAAAGCAAACTGATATTGGAATGATTAGGCGGTTAGGCCCAATTCCATCTATTTTTGTTGAGGCAATTCTGACTTGTTCATCGGCAACTGATCTAGCTCGATCCCGGAAATTTCTCAAGATTTTTGGCTCGCAATAAAGCTAGGGTCCTGTTCGGGCAAGCTATTGATTCCATTACCGAACCAAACAAGCTATCTATTCCTTCTTTCGCATTGTCTTTTTCAATGGAAAGTCCATCGTTATTAGCATTAGCCAAAACACATGTGATTAATAAAAACACATGATAGGTGTGGCACAACTTAATGCACTAAATGACTTTATCTACGTCTTTTAACTTTCTCTTTGTGAACATTCTTAAGGATATAACGCTGATTGCAAAAGCAATTTTTATTATTATTAGACATTTGATAATAATATCTCACCTATTGCTAACTTTTTCCTATTTAGTAAATTTTCAAGAAATTGCATAACTTTTAACAAATGGTGCCCTTTGACTTTTGGTGTCAAACTTGTTACTTCAAAAGATATGCATGATATGTTTTTTTTCACATTTCCTAACATCAGTTTACCTTAGTAGAATATGTTATGATACTTAACACATGCAACCAGATTTTACAAGATTTACTGAACTATTATCAGTTTTTCTAGCTTATATTAAATCTGTTTGACCACAAAAGTGTACAATTTGTTTTGAACATAATCACATTTGAAACTTGATTCATGTTTTACTAAGTTTTCAGATTTGTGGACAAGGCTGCCATTGTCATCCAAGAAGACTTTGCAAAAGATCAGCCGAACATCGACTTATGGCGGCTAAACTGCTAAACACAGTCCATAAAGTGGAAGAACGAAAGTCACTAATAAGAAAGGGTCCAATATGGTCCGCTGGAATTCTTCTAATCATTGCTCAAGTACAACGAACTACTTTCTCTCTGCAACAAACCAAAACTAGGAACTGAAGTGTCACAAAATCATTCCTAGTCCCAGCTGGCTCAATGATGGTTTTCACCTTAATCGCACTGCTAGCCACAATAGTCTTATTTGACCGTGTTTTTGTGCCCATCAAACGTAAAATCACAGGGGTATAACGGGGAATTTATATTCTTAGAGAATGGCAATTGGGTTTGAGGTATTGGTTCTTACCACATTGGTAGCTGGTTTCACTGAAATAAAGCGCAAAAATGCTGCTTTTGCCCATTGTTTGACATACAAGCCTCATGAAACTATACCTATTTCTGTATTTTGATTAGTACCTCAGTATTCCATTCAAGGGATAGCTGAAGCGTTTATGCCAAATTGCCAATCGGGCATCTAGATTTTTTTACGATCAGACACCGAAATAATGAGAAGCACCCACAACTGCATTGTTCTGGATGGCAATTGCTGCAGGAAATTACGGTAGTACCCTACTGGTGACTACGATGCATAAATTGAGCGCGGTTACTATGGAGTACTCTTACTGGTTACTCACATTGCTTCAATTTCTTAATCTTATATACGTAGTATCTGATTTGTGCAAAGTTAAGCACCTTTTAGCCTATTCAAGTTGCTCATAATGTTAAAGATCATAGGGTTGAGTTAGAAACCAATGTCTAAACTGGGTCCAGTATAGTGCATCACTATAGTTCATTTGCACTCTCACTTGTTTGAGGTACAAAGCATGACTAATGAAGTAAATCAAAGTTTAAAATCAAACAACAGTATTGTTTTATGTATTTATACACTTGGTCTACTTAACATTGCACCACGTCTCTTGGATATCTTCGTCTCTTACCATCCTTATTATAATTTCTTTTGGGCTCGCTCTAGTCTCTCTCAACTTTGCCTCTCTTTTTTTTTTTTTTTTTTTTTTTATAGAATTACTCTTATGAATTTTTTTAATTCCATATGCACTTTAAGGGTATGATGTTTGTTGGTAAATTTAGTGCATTTGTGGGATTAGTTCACACTTGGTTTTGGGTTAGGAGGTACGGAGTGTACACCCATGAGGTCCATGAACACCACGACCGACTCAATAGTGGTTTGTCTTGCTAGTGTATTGGTTACTCTCGCTAGTGTAGTAACCGATGGTTCCCGCCGGTAATGTTATGGTTCCCGCCGCTAGTGTAATGGTTCCCTACCGGTAGTGTATGGTTCATGCCGCTAGTGTAATGGTTCCTCTTGGTAGTGTTGCGTTGATTAATTTGTAACACTTTTGACTCATTCAATTGGTCATTGTGACCGCTTTATGACCACGTTTAATTGGTCATATAACCACTATTCCTATGATAATGGAGGCTTATTACGAGTGATTAATTGGCCGTTAATCATCCATAATGTCCATTAACTAGGAGTGAGTATTCTCTACTTTAAATAGAGATGGTTTTCATCAGCATGAACACGCTGAAAAAGAACAATACCAGGAGAAACAAACTGAAAGCTTAAACACTTATAAGCGCAAAGGTTATTGATTGTGCCTAATTCAATAACTAACATTTGGTCTTATCCTAAGTAGATATTCGTGTAACCCAGACATAGGGTCGAATAGTTTACTTTGGAAAATGATTACACGATTCCAAGTGATATCCGGTAACCACCTAGTGGTATTGGCAGTTGTTATTGATTGTCTTACCCTGTTCTGGGAATTACCACCAACAATCAAAGTAAACTATTTGTGATAATCAATGGGTGCTGCTGCAATGAAACACATGGCTTCAAACTTTGCCAAGCTGGACAAGTTTGAAGGGGTGGACTTTAGGAGATGGCATAAGAAGATGCACTTCCTGCTATCAAGCATGAGTGTGGTCTATGTTCTGACTACACTTATTCCTGATGATGGGGATGATGCTACTGTGGAGCAGATCAGGAGGAGGAGCAAATGGGAGAATGATGACTACATTTGCAGAGGCTTGATTCTCAATGGTATGTCTGATTCACTCTTTGACATTTATCAGCACTTTGAATCTTCCAAAGAATTGTGAGATTCCTTGGATGCCAAATATATGGCTGAGGATGCATCAAGTAAGAAGTTCCTTGTTAGTAATTTCACAAATTACAAAATGACTGATTCAAGACCAGTTATGGAAATGAACTTCTTGGTATACTTGGAAGGTTTACACAACACAATATGCACATGGATGAGGCTATTTCAGTCTCTTGTGTCATTGATAAACTCCCTCCTTCTTGGAAAGATTTCAAGCATACCTTGAAACATAAGAAGGAGGAGTTAACTCGTTGAGTTGGTAGTCATCGCACATTGAGGAATCTCTCAAGGTGCGGGATAATGACAAGCCAAAGAGTAGCAATGCTCTTGGTGCATCTGTTGTCAATATGGTGGAGCACAACAACTCCACCGGTACAATGACAACAAAGGCAAACGAAACATCATGACAACACAGGCGAGATCCTAACAAGAAGGCAACACCTACTTGTTGGAAATGTGGCAACCTGGTCACATTAAAAGGGATTGCAAAGGTGTTAAGGTTGGTGGTAAAGCCAATGGATCGAGCAATAATGGTTCGTGGAGTGGTGGTTCTTCCAACTCACCGAAAGGTCGAATATGGTTAATAAGTCTTTTCGGTTTATTATGTTACATATGTATATGAATCTCATTATGTGCGGGATGATGATGTTGCGTGGTGGGTTGACTCGTGCACAGTTCATGTGTGTAATGATAGAAGTCGGTTCAAGACTTATGAGTCACCGAATTATGGTTCTATTCTTCACATGGGAAATGAGTCAACGACCTTGGTGCATGGTCGTGGTTGTGTAGATCTTAGATTTAGTTCGAAAGATTGTAACTTTGTTTAATGTTATTCATGTTCACGATATAAGGAAGAACTTGGTTTCAAGTAGTATTTTGAATAATCATGGATATAAACAAGTTATTGAGTTTGATAAATTTGTTCTTTCTAAGCATGGTGTTTTATTGGTTTTGGATATTTGTGTAATCAAATGTTCATGCTTAATATTGTCATGATAGTGTTAATTCACCTTTGTGACCACCACACACGACCGACTCTACCCTATGGCATGCAAGACTTGTCCATGTACACTATAAAAGGATGCAAGATATGTCTAAGGATGGGTTAATCCCAAAGATTTGACATGGACATCAAAAGTGTAAAACTTGTATGTTGACCAAGATAACCAAGAAACCTTTTCGGGTGTTAGTCGTGAGACTAAGATCTTGGAGCTTATACACGTGTCTGTGTAATTTGCATGCCACTCCTCTTTGGGGAATAAGAAGTACTTTGTGACATTTATTGATGATGCTTCTAGGTTTTGTTATGTCTATCTCATACATACCAAGGATGAAGCATTAGATAAATTCAAAGTGTTTAAAACGAAGTTGAATTACAACTTGGGTCCCCGATCAAAAGATTAAGGATCGATAGGGAGGTGACTACATGGATACTATGTATTTTCGATCATTGGTATAATCCATGAAAGGATCGCTCCTATACTCCTCAAAGAAATGGTATTTCGAAAGGAAAACAGGTGTCAAGGAGATGGTTAATTCCATGTTGTCCTATTCAGATCGAGTCAAGGGTTCGGGGTGAAGCTATGTTAACAACTTGCTATTTATTAAATAGATTCCCAACAAAAGGAACAAGGTTACCCTTATGAACTCGGACTAAAAGGAAACCCAACCCGAACTATCTCGGGGTCAGGGTTGTAGGGTCATTGTAAACTCCCCGATCCAAAGTCGAAAACTTTGGGTGAAAGAGGCATTGATCGCATCTTTGTTGGATATCTTGAGCATTCCAAGGATTTTAGGTTCTATGTTATTGAACATAATGAATATGTTTCAATTAATTCTATAATTGAATCAAGGATGCAATGTTTGATGAGAATAGATTCCCATCGATCCTTGGACCAAGTCGAGGATTCCTAATGGAACTCATGACACCGGTGTATCGAGGTCCCTAATGAAGACCCATCGGTGGTCCACGATGAGGTTGTGGTTCAACAACACGAACCTATGCTCGGAAGAGCAAAAGGGTCAGAATCCAAAGTCATTTGGACACGAGTTTCAATTATATTTAATTGAAGGAACAAGGATGAGGTCTCGACCAATACTCCTATTGCTTCATTGTTGAGTATGATCCCAAGACATTTGAAGAAGCAATGAAGTCCCAAGATATTGCTTTCGGAAAGAAGCAATCAATGATGAGATGGATTCCATCATGGGAACAACACTTGGTGTTGGTTGATCTACCTCACGGTTGCAAACCTGCGGGTTGCAAATGGATTTTCAAAAAGAAAATGAAGGTAGATGGAACTATTGAAAAGTTCAAGGCAAGACTAGTCATTCGTGGCTTTAAACAAAAGTCGAATAGACTATTTTGATACTTATAATCACGTGGCTCGTGACGGTACCATAAGACTGCCGATTGCTTTGGTATCAATTCACAACCGATTATTCATCGATGAATGTGAAGACGACTTTCTTGAATGGTGAATTGGATGAGGAGGTTTATATGAACCAACCTCGTGGCTTCATCATGCCCGCAATGAAAACAAGGTGTGTAAACCGATTAAGTCTCTTTATGGACTAAAGCAGCACCTAAGCAATGGCATCAAAATTTGATGAAGTGGTTTTGTCTAGTGGTTATGTTCTTAACCAAGTCGAAAAATGTGTATATAGAAATTTTGATGAATCGGTAAAGGAGTCATCATTTGTCTATATGTTGATGACATGTTGATCTTTGGCACCGACCAAAATCGGTTGACTTGACAAAGGAATTTTGTCATCAAGGTTCTCCATGAAGGACATGGGGAGGCGATGTTATCCTTGGTATAAGGATTAAACATGAAAGTAAAAGAATTTCTATCTCTCGGTCTCATTATATTGAGAAGGTGTTGAGGAAATTCAATTACTTTGATTGTACTCTGTGAGTACACCTATGGATACTTGTGAGAATCGATGCCTAATAATGGCAAGGTCAGATCTCAACTTGAGTATTCTAGGATAATTGGTCGCCTGATGTATGCCATGACTTGTACAAGACCCGATATTGCTTTTGCGGTGGGTAAACCGGCGGTATACTAGTAATCCTAGTGCTCATCAACGCAAGCGCTCAGAGGGTATCTTGAAGTATTTGAAGAGAACTATGGATTATAGTCTCATATATTGGTTATCCTTCGATGTTGGAAGGATACAGCGATGCAAGTTGGATCAAGAATAATCAAGACAATTCGTCTACTAGTGGCCGGGTATCCTACTTGGTGGAGGTGCAATTTATTGGGAATCAAAAAGCAAACTTGCATCACCGGTTCAACAATGGAATCAAATTTGTGGCCTTAGCAATTTCCGGTAAAGAAGTCGAATGGTTGAAAACTTGCTTCGAGATTCCATTGTGGCTAAACCTATAGCACCTATTTCTATCCGTTGTGATAGTGCAACTACATTGGCAAAGGCTTATAGCCGGATGTATAATGGGAAGTCTAGACACTTAGGTGTCGTACATAGCATGATTCGTGAGCTTATCATGAATAGGTGGTATCTATAGAGTTTTTAGATCTTAACAAAATTTAGCCGATCACTTGACGAAGGGTTTGGCTAGAGACTTGGTTATAAAGTCGCAAAGGGATGGGTTTAAGTCCAACTTAGTCACTGAATGCTAGGACACCCAACTCCTCACGAGGAAACTTGGGAGCAAAGTTCAATGTGGAAAGTTGAACATTCGGTGGATTGGAGCACATGTTTTTATACATCCCAAGATTGTGCTCGAACTCACTTTGAAGGAAGATGAAATCTTTACTTCTTAATGGTTAATTTTATTTGAAAAGTGCTTGGCGAGCATGAATAAAGAGGAACCACCTATGTAAATGTTGAAGTTTTGCCGCCTGTGAGCTATGGACTTTTAGCTCTTACAACATTTATGAATTTGGATATGGACACATGGCTTGTATAGTGTCGGGAGCTTTTAAGTGTTAGAAATCTTGTGTGTATTTTATCTTCGTATTCAAATGGGTTGAAGGTTCAATTCTTAGAACACCACGATTGTCGAATATTTGAACGTGTAATGTACTAAGATGGAAATTCAATCCTCGTGATATTTTCGTTTATGCACATGTTTTGTTAGATGTTTGTTTTTCTTGAAAAGGAAGTGAACAAAATTTAGGGAGGATTGTTGGTAAATTTAGTGCACTTGTGGGATTAGTTCACACCGGTTTTGGGTTATGAGGTACGGAGGTACACCCATGAGGTCCCCGAACACCGACTCGACTCAATAGTGGTTTGTCTTGCTAGTGTATTGGTTACTCACTAGTGTAGTAACCGATGGTTCTATTTGGTAGTGTTATGGTTCCCGCCGCTAGTGTAATGGTTTCACGATGGTTCCTGCCGTAGTGTATGGTTCCTGCCGCTAGTGTAATTGTTCCTCCGGTAGTGTTGCAGGTGATTAATTTGTAACAACTTTGACTCATTCAATTGGTTCATTATGACCGCTTTATGACCACGCTTAATTGGTCATGTAACCACTATTCCTATGATAATGAAGGCTTATTATGAGTGATTAATTGGCCGTTAATCATCCATAATGTCCATTAACTAGGAGTGAGTATTCTCTACTTTAAATAGAGATGGTTTTCATCAGCATGAACACGCTGAAAAAGAACAATACCATGAGAAACAAACTGAAAGCTTAAACACTTATAAGCGCAAAGGTTATTGATTGTGCCTAATTAAATAACTAACATTTGGTCTTATCCCAAGTAGATATTCGTGTAACTCAGGCATAGGGTCGAATAGTTTACTTTGGAAAGTGATTACACGATTCCAAGTGATATCCGGTAACCACCTAGTGGTATTGGAAGTTGCTATTGATTGTCGTACCCAGTTCTGGGAATTACCACCAACAATCAAAGTAAACTATTTGTGATGATCAATGGTCACCGCAATGAACACATGGCTTCAAACTTTGCCAAGTGGACAAGTTTGAAGGGTGGACTTTAGGAGATCGCATAAGAAGATGCACTTCCGCTATCAAGCATGAGTGTGGTCTATGTTCACTACACCTATTCACGATGATGGGGATGATGCTACTTGTGGGCGGATCGGGAGGAGGAGCAAATGGGAGAATGATGACTACATTTGCGAGGCTTAATTCTCAATGGTATGTCGATTCACTCTTTGACATTTATCGAACTTTGAATCTTCCAAAGAACTCATGATTCTTTGGATGCCAAATATATGGTTTAGGATGCATCAAGTAAGAAGTTCCTTGTTAGTAATTTCACAAATTACAAAATGACCGATTCAAGACCGCTTATGGAAATGAACTTCTTGGTATACTTGGAAGGTTTACAACACAATATGCACATGGATGAGCCTATTTCGGTCTCTTGTGTCATTGATAAACTCCCGCTTCTTGGAAAGATTTCAAGCATACCTTGAAACATAAGAAGGAGGAGTTAACTCGTTGAGTTGGCGATCATCTGCGCATTGAGGAATCTCTAAAGGTGCAGGATAATGACAAGCCAAAGAGTAGCAATGCTACTGGTGCATCTGTTGTCAATATGGTGGAGCACAACAACTCCACCAGGTACAATGACAACAAAGGCAAACGTAAACATCATGACAACACAAGGGCAGATCCTAACAAGAAGGCAACACCTACTTGTTAGAAATGTGGCAAATCTGGTCACATTAAAAGGGATTGCAAAGGTGTTAAGGTTGGTGGTAAAGCCAATGGATCAGGCAATAATGGTTCAGGGAGTGGTGGTTCTTCCAACTCACTGAAAGGTCAGAATATGGTTAATAAGTCTTTTCAGATTTATTATGTTACATAATAGTAATTTGTTTGTTTATCATTGATTACAAAGTAGAAGTGGAAGAGACTAAAAAGAGGCGGAAAAAAGTAAAAGAGAACTTGATTTTTATAAAGGTCGGGTTAAACTCAAGTTAAAGCAAAACTAGGTAGGTTTGTAGGAAACTCAATTCGAATAATCCCACATATCAAAACACTGTAAAACTATCATAGTTATAGAACAAGAAAATACATATATATCAAAACACTGTTCTCGAGTTATTTTTTAAAGGAAGGGGAGGGGAGGGGACGGGACAGTAAGGTGGAGAAAGGGAAGAGAATATAAAGAAACTTGTTATTTTGTTTCGTGTTCTCGAGTAGTAAGGAAACGAAAAGGAAGAGAATATTATATTTACGAATATACCCTTTTAGTTAAATGAACATAGTTTGATAATTTTATGTCAGATACGAAATGAAATAAAAAAAGGATCAGAATTTTTTTTAGTTTTATACTGTACTCGATTAGCTAAAACCCACAATGAAAAAATATAGTTTTACCCAAATTTTTATGCCTGTCATAATATCCAATAAATGCTTATTTTAATTGTTTTCAAATTCACTGCACCAATCGGTATGAACAACAAAGCATTAGTTAGCTTCCACTTTACATTAACTTGAGTTATTAAATTTATAACCATGCACCATTCATTACTTGTTTAATTGTTTTTAAATTCACTGTTATAACAACTTGAATGATCGTGGAGTAAATGGGTTCGTGAGGTAACTTGCAGATCGTGGCTCGAAAGTGATTTAACAAGGCTAAAGTTGTAATTTTATAAAATTGTTAGACTTTGATAACTGCTTTCCTCACCAGTCATCCCAATTTTGGACAGATCACTTTGTTAACAAAATACATTGGGCGTCCCTTCCTTTCCTGAAAAAACTTAAGAACACCATTTTTTTCGGTTTCCCTTCCTGTTCCATTCCTTTCTTTAAAATAAAAAACTCAAGAACAGAGTGTAAGTGTGCTTACATTTTAATAATTGGTTTTGGCTATTATAACAAATGCCGCTTTTACATTATTTATTAATATAAAACTTTATGGAAAATAGATAGAAAATATTCATCAAGAAATGTTGGGAATTATCTAAGTAGGATTTCTCATCACATTCTGCCAAGGATTCTGCTGAAATAGAAGCGTAATCTGTGAAGAAGAGATTCTCATGAAGTATAAAAGCCGTGTCGTATCTGGCCAAGAGTGAAGCCGACTAGGATCCGCATGCGCTTTATTAATTACATGCTAACCCATCATTATTCTTGAACCGCCTGAGGTTAGCATGGGTATTATTGTCTTGCTCAATATTGTTTAGTTTTTAGCCATTAAATGCATGCGTGCATGCTTAGTCGATTGAGTAGAAATAGTTTAGGGTTCCTTGTCTATAAAAGGAACTTGATAGTATGTAATAGGAAATCAATTCGAAACATAGAGTTTCAGTTAATAAAAGATCCATAGAGGATCTAAGTGTTCTTAGTTATAATAGCTTGTATTTACATTCCGCTAAAGAATACGAGTTGTAGAGATTTTCTATTAGTTTGCTTATGATTACATAGGCAACACTAACGATCTACGAGTGCTCAAGATCATCAAGGTCTTTGTGTTTTCAACAAGTGGTTTGAGCCTCGGGAGAGTCTCTACGATACTAAGAACCATATTTAACCTCACCCCATACAACCAAAATACATTCACCATGCCCGAACGATGATGAATCAAGTCACCAACAACAACAAAGAAGAACACCACCTCTATGCAACAACTTAGTCTTTCCAACAAGAATGGTAAGTTTCCTTATCTAAAAAGGAAGAGTATGATCGTGGATAATGAAGATCTGAAATCGGATCTCCAATATTGATTGGAATCTTTGGGAGATTGTGAAGAAAGGAAACAATCAAGAAGACTATCCCGGATCTTGATGGTAAGTTTACCATTGCTCCTCCCAAAACTGGCCAAGAGATTCTAGTGTGCAAAGAGAGCACAAAGTAAGAACCATCCTTCTTCAAGCTATTCTCGAAGATCACTTGGGTGATTTTCACCACATGGATGATGCAAAGGACATATGGATGGCGCTTAAAGCAAGGTTCGGTGGCAATGAAGAGTCCAGAGAATGAGGAAGTCCATCTTGAGACAACACTTTCAAGAATTCAATATCTCGGAAGAAGAAGGTATCCACAAGGGATACTGACAGGGTTTCATAAGATTTTGAGTCACTAAACCAAATGAATGCAAACCGACAATGATGATTGCAATTCAAAGTTCCTCGATCTTTGCCTCCATCATGGTTACATGTAAGTATAGCCTTAAGGTTAAAGGTGGGTTGGACATGCTCACTTTTGATGAGCCGTATAACAAACTCAAATCTCTTGAACACGATGTCGAACTCCCTACCGTGCATCCTCTTACGGTCATCTGACCTTTGTTGGGACATCACACTCCAATATGATGATGCATGCTCCAAGTCCAACTTACTTACCATCATCATCTTACACTCCCACTCCACCATATAACAATCGTCCCACTCCATCATGCCCTCAAGCTAAAACGGTAGTATATTGGAGGATGTTCTTCATTCATTTGTTCTTGATTATGATACTCAAAACATCTCGCCTATGAATATTTTGAGCGGTGGACCCACTTGATATGGAGGAGATGAAACCGAAATGGCGGTGGCCATGCTTGAAGAGATATCAAAAGGTTTGAGGAGAGGTCGGGAAGAAAGTTTGGCTTCAAGGAAAGGATCCATTTCGCTTTGACAGAGAAAGGTCAAGTGTTTCTCTTGTCACCGGATGGGTCATTTCTCAGGGAATGCAAAGATAGGAAGAGTGGAGAGGAGCTAACTACAATTCCTATCGCAGAATCGTAAGGAAGCTAGAACTTCAGACTCTTGTCACCTTGGATGAGCAGTCAACTGGGTTGCACATGAACTGTGAATGAGGAAGGCTACGTCTGAGAAGCTTGGATTGTTTGGCAAGATGTACTTGGAGGATAGGCATGATCAATTTGCCTTGATGGGACTTTCTCGGTACACAATCGTATATTTGGTTGTAGTGAAAGATACAATGAACTTAAAGAAGCTTATGATACTATGAAACCTAAATACAATGAATGCTATGTTGATAATGAAGCTTATAAACTTTCGTTAAAAATATTAGAAAGACAAAGGTATGGTTTCAAAAGAATCGGATAGCTTATGAAGAAAAGATAAAGGGTTACGATTTGACCTAGATATTGCGAGACATTAACTTAAAACGACCGAAAAGGAAAAAGTCGATGCTATTGCCGAGAACCTAGAGCTTAAAGAGAAACTAGTGAGGAAATAGCTAGACATAAACAATGGATAATATCGGTGACAATCTAGCTAGAGAAATCTATAGTAGTCGATCGGTGACCTCGGAATAGGTTTAGGTTTTCAAAAGTATGTAGGATTGGAAGCTAGGAAAGATGGGCGTAAATCTACACTGCATGCTTAGAAAATTTTGTTAAAGAAGGTGATTTGCATGTCGTCCTCGGACCTATTAGAGGTGAATTCATGCCCACCGACCTATCCATTATTGTTGACTTTGATGGATCACACCATCCGTATGGCAAAAGTCAAAAGACTTGCACAGACACCGATGCTTCATCTAATGACTTTGTCTCTTTCTCCGACAAGGACAATTCATCGATCAAGGGTCTACTTCCACCGTGATTCAAGTGATAAGTCGACCTTCCCAAGCCCTCACCGAGCCTACACCCAAGCCTCGCACCCAAGTCTATCTACAAGCCTTCTAGGGTAGTCACGAGGAATCAACTTCCAAGCAGGTTTCCTCACGAGACTTGTCCTTTAAATCTTTGCATAATAAGTATGTTAAAACAATTCCTCTAATGTTTCGGTTTAAGTACTTCTACATGTAATAGAACATCTTCTTATTTGAATAAGTCTTCCAAAAGGAAGACATGTTTTGTATGTGAAGTAAATTTCATTTAATTAAGGATTGTGATTTCTATGAGCAAAGATTGGGTGTATGTGCTACTCGGTGAAACCTAGACCAAAGTGGACCAATGTTAAGAATATTCCACCTTATGTCCCACAAGCAACTTATACTGATTCTCCTTGGAAGAGATCAGTTGATAGACCTTATATGCAACCTGCTAGCCCATACTTTAAACATGGTTATTGGCCTGCACATGTTGACTCTATGAATGATGGGAAAGGATTTTGGGGTACTGCTGTCAAGAACAATGGTGGATCTTTCTCATCTGCTAGACCTAAATCTTATGATCCACAAGGCAGGTTCAAGTCAGTAATGACTTGAGCCTCCTTTGTATACTAACATTCTTTTGTATATATTTTTGTTACTATAGGATCATCCTCTTAAGCATAAAGATATTGGTATTGTTGATAGTGGTTGTTCAAGAAGCATGTCTGGAAATAGAGATATGATGCATAATTTTGTTCCTATTGAAGAAGGAGGCAACGTGACTTTTGGTGGAAGTGATGGTAGAATTATCGGAAAGGCACCATCAAGACACCCTCTTGAACTTTGAGAATGTGTACTATGTTAGGGAACTTCAAGATTCAACTTGTTCTCGGTCTCACAAATTTGTGACACCAAGAACAAGGTACTCTTCTCTCAAGATGAATGTCTTGTGCTTTCTAAAGAGTTCAAGCTTCCGAAGATACGTCAGTTCACCGAGAGTTCCTCGAACTCACAATCTATACACATTCAACCTCAATGAAGTTCATCCCGAAGGTGACCTCACTTGTTTGGTGGCTAAAGCATCCTTGGATGAGTCTACCAAATGGCATGGGAGAATGGCTCATGTGAATTTCAAGACCATAAACAAACTCTCTAAAATGGGTCTTGTTGAAGGTCTTTCCTCCAAAGTTTTCTCCAATGATCATAATTGTGTTGCATGCAACAAAGGGAAGCAACAGAGCCTCCTACAAAGCTATCAACGCTATGAGCATTATTTCGAGCCTCTTCAATGTTACATATGGATCTATTTGGTCCAACTCAAGTCGAAGCATTGATCACAAGTATTTTGTTTGGTTATCACCGATGGCTATAGCAGATTTTGTTGGGTGTTCTTTCTAAGGACTAAAGATGAAACATCTCCATCTTGAAAGACTTCATCACCCTCGTTGAAAATCGGTTGAACAAGAAGGTTAAGGAATTCGATTGTGATAATGGGACGAGTTCAAGAATGATATTATTATAGAACTCAGAGGTCTAAAGGATAAAGAGGACTATAGCAATCCAAGAACCCCACAACAAAATGGGGTAGCCGAAAGAAAGAATAGGACCTTGATAGAGGCTACAAGATCAATGCTTGCGACTCTAAATTGCCCACTATGTTACGGATCAAGTCATTGGGACGACTTGCTATGTGCTAAACAGAGTCTCCATTACTAGACCTCACCTCAAAACACCATATGAGCTTCTCTTTGGGAAGGTTACTGACCATTCATTACCTCAAACCTTTTGGTTGTCAGTGACCATTCTAAACACCGGTGATCCGTTGGGGAAGTTTGATGAGAAAGGCGATGAGGGTTATATTGTGGGTTATTCACTCATAGCAAGGCTTACTGAGTGTACAATTTATCCGCCAAGAAGATAGAGGAGACTTTGAACACGAGATACATGGAAGATAAGCCCAATGTTCAAGGACATGGTCATGTGTGGTCTTTTGACCTTGACTATAGCGATTATTTGGGTTATACTAGACATATGGCTAACCAAAGTGCGGGTTCTCAAGAGTCTCCCACTAACAATGCAGGTACCTTGGATGTTGACTCGTAGTGAATTTGAAGATGATGAACAACCTATACTTGTGCCTTCTTTCTCCCTAATAATATTGCAGTAACACCTCTAGAGATACTTTTGATGAAAGTGAAGATGCATCACATTATCTTGAGGACCTTGCTAGGCTTCGGACTCAAGAGTTTGCGACTAAGCTTGAAGTCGAGAAGGTGAATGGGAGCTTGCAAATGAGTGCGCTGGAAAACCATGTTTTCTTGACACCGATGCGATCCTCCCATCGTCATCAAATCTGCTTTGAAGGCTCGGCCGCTTCTACTCCTATTCCTTCTAAAGTGTCTCTGACTTTGGTGAACCCTATACTCGCTTTCCAAGACCTTCGGATCTTGAAATCATCAACCCAATCGGCATTTTCACCTCACCTTCCTATGACACAACTTTTGTACCAACTGTGTCTAATCTTGAACCTTCCATTGAAGTCAACCCCATCGCTACTAAAGAATCAACATCACTCACCTCAATCCAATATTATTGGTGACATTCTAGCACTGTTAGAACTCAAGGGCTATCTCTAGTCCTAAATTTGGATAGGTTGCTTTTCTCTTATGTCTCAAATCGACAAGAGACAATCACACAAACTTCAAGCATTGTCTGCATTTGCGTGTTTTCTTTCTCAAGTAGAACCAACCAAAGGTCACTCAAGCTCTTGAAGACTCAAGTTGGATTGAAGCAATGCAAGAAGAAATGGAGCAGTTTCAAAACCAACAAGTTTGGATCTTGGTACCATTACCGGATGGCAAATATGCTATTGGAACTAAATGGATTCAAGAACAAAAGAGATGCAAGGGTGTGGTTATTAAAACAAAGCAAGATTAGTAGCTCAAGGTTACTGAGCAAGAGGAAGGGATTGATTATGATGAAGTGTTTGCACTGTTGCTAGAGTAGAGGCTATTCAATTTTCTTGGCCTATGCTTCTTACATGGGCTTCATGGTGTATTAGATGGATGTTAAAGGTGCTTTTCAGATGGTGAGATAGAAGAGGAGGTTTATGTCACTCAACCCAAAGGATTTGAAGACCCGGATCATCCTAATCATGTTTACAAGGTGGTTAAAGCTCTCATGGACTACATCAGCACCAAGAGCATGGTATGCTAGGCTTTCATCATTTCTGTTGAAGCATGGCAATAGAAGAGTGCCATTGATAAGACTCTTTTCCAAGAAGAACTCGATGACATCATACTTGTGCAAGTGTATGTGGATTACATCATTTTGGATCCACTAAAGAAGCTTGGTGCAGAAATTTGAGGAACCGATGAAGGAGAATTTCGGATGAGTGTTATGGGGAGCTTACTTTTTTTGGGTCTCCAAGTTCAAATAGAACAAGATGGGATATTTATCACCAAGATAAATATGTGAGGACATTTTGAAGAAATTTGGTATGGAAGGTGTCGAACCGCCACAACACCTTATGAAGCTCCAAAACAAAACCAACAATGAACCAGATCTACTGTGAATGTTCATTTATACAGATCAATGATTGGTTCATTAATGTATCTAATGACTTCAAGGCACGATATTACTTTTCCCGTGAGTGTTTGCTCTCGACATCAAGTCACTCCACTTGCTTCACATCTCAATGCAGTCAAGAAGATCTTTAAGTACCTCAAAGGCCAACCTCATTTAGGCCTTTGGTACCCAAAGAGTCTCCTTTTAAGTTGGAAGCATATAGTGATAGTGATTATCTTGGTGCAACCGGATAGGAGATCCACAACCGAGGTCACACCTTGAAAGAGATTGATTTCTTGGCAAAGTCAAGAAACAAACCATTGTGGCTACCTCAACTCATCAAGCGAGTATGTTGTTCACAAAATTGCTTGTGACAGTCCTTTGGATTCAAAATCAATTGTTGGATTATGGGTATAACTTCATGAACACAACACTTTTTATTGATAATCAAAGTACCATATGCATTGTCAAAATCTAGTTTTTCACAAGAGAACCAAACATATTGAAATCGTGCACCACTTTATAAGAGATGCATATGAAAACATTTGATAAAAGTGGCTAAAATTCATACGAGATGATAATGTGGCGGATCTCGTTAACAAAAGCTTTTGATGGACCAAGGTTTCAACACCTTGTGGTCAATATTGGAATGCTTAACCCTTAATCGCAAGGGAGGCATAGGCCTCGGGGAGGCATATGCCTCGGGGAGGATTTTGTAGTAAACTTTGTGTATAATTTGTTTGTTAACACTAACTTGCTAATAATATTTTAGTCTGCTTTTGTCTCTGTTTTGTTCTTGTGTTTCTCTCGAGTTTTTTGCGGTATGCCCTGCTCGAGATCAAGTTCATCAGTGGTCTCGATAAATGATGAGATGAATGTCATTCATCGATTGGACAAATCTTCAATGGAGTTCACCTTTTAAAGGAAATACTCCATTTGGTGACAGGCGAATATACTTACTCAGACACTCTCGCCACCAACCATTACCGCAATCTTGCACCACAAGGTTACGGGATGTGCTTATTGGGAGATCTTCATGTCTGCTTAACTCTCAATCTCCCAATGGTAAAGGGCATTTCATTTGGAAGAACTCACATCTATGGCGGGTTGAGTCACGGAGATTTTATCCCACACCTCGTGTGCATGTAGTTGAGACAAAGGGTGGAATCACGATGCGCATGTTTCTTGAAAGAACTTATCCATTGTCCAAGAGACTTATGGAAAGGATGCTTTGTCGGTTGGAAATTCCTCCGGATCCATGGGGAAATGAAAGACTAGACGAACGATCAGTGGTTGGATTAATCAAGGCTCAACTTACAAGCTCAAGTCGCATCTTCATCATGAACGCGGTAATCTACATGGTTTTAACTCACCAAATATACCTTGTGTAGATCAAAGAGTTGACTAGTCCAAAGGGTACAACTTTGGTAAAGACACATCAAATCATTGATAGTTGTAATGATTTGCTCAAAATCATAGGGTCGCAACCACCCATGATTAATTGTTTGAGAGTTGTATGGTCATCAATTCACCATGGTATATTCCTTTGGAATCCAAGAATTGGCTAGCCCACAAGTATATGGCTTGTGTAAAGGAAACCGAATCCATATTTGGTTATCAACTCACCAATTCTAAGAATTGACTAGTCCCGAGCAAGCGGCTACGGTAAAGACACATCAAATCCATTTATATAGTTGCCGATTTGCTAATAAATCGATGGTTATCGATGTACCATAGTTTTCGAACTTAAACATTTGGCTACTCCAAAGAGGTGATGGCTATTGGTAAAGAGACATCAAATCCATTATTTTCAATGATTCACCTCTCAGTGAGTTAACTCACCGGATGTGATGAGAATAGTATGCAACTAATGAGTTTTGATGTACACTATGTCATTTGTTCTTTGCCGCAAAGACACAGCGTTTCAAAGTTTGGTCATCATAGAGATGAGATTATTATTGGTTCTTTGCTACTTGATGTTTGAGAACAATCCTCTAATACTGCAGTCTCTAAGATCTATCATAGTTAGGAAGCTGAACTTAACCAAGTCAAATTCCGTTTAGGGAGGATTGTTGGGAATTATGCAGTAGGATTTCTCATCAATCTGTTTGAAGGATTCTGCTTGAAATAGAAGCGAGAATCGCTAAAGAAGAGATTCTGTTGAAGTATAAAAGCCGTGCTGTGTCTGGCGAAGAGTGGAAGTCGACTAGGATCTGCATGCGCTTTATTAATTACATGCTAACCCATCATTATTCTTGAACCTGCCCGAGGTTAGCATGGGTATTATTGTAACGCTCAATATTGTTTAGTTTTAGCCATTAAATGCATGCTTGCATGCTTAGTCGATTGAGTAGAAATAGTTTAGGGTTCCTTGTCTATAAAAGGAACTTGATAGTATGTAATAGGAAATCAATTCGAAACATAGAGTTTCAGTTAATAAAAGATCCATAGAGGATCTAAGTGTTCTTAGTTATAATAGCTTGTATTTATATTCCGCTAAAGAATACGAGTTGTAGAGATTTTCTATTAGTTTGCTTATGATTACATAGGCAACAATAACGATCTACGAGTGCTCAAGATCTGTCAAGGTCTTTGTGTTTTCAACAAGACGGCACGGCTTTTATACTTCAGCAGAATCTCTTCTTCAGCAGATTCTGCTTCTATTTCAGCAGAATCCTTGGCAGAATTGACAGTAGAAATCCTACTTCGCATAATTCCCAACAGTAAAGAATATGGGTGAGCATGGTGTAGTTTGGAGCTGTTTTTGGCTAAAACCAAACCCCGAACCGAAAATTCGGTTTTAAGTTTTTGAAAACCGAACCCTGCACCAAAAGTTCGGTTTGGTTTTTGATTTTTTGCGGTTCGGTTTTGGTTTTTTCGATTTTCATATATTCAAAATTTGAGTTGATGGTTTTATGCTAGACCTATTAATTTAGCTAAGTTCTTTAAATTCAGATATCCGGAATTTCGGATAACATTTTTATATATCCGAATATCCAAATATCTATAATTTTCAAAAAACTTTATATGAGTTTCAAAAATGACATTTCACAAAACCCAATATTTTATTAAATTTTGATCAATTTTTCGGATATCCGAATACGAATATTTTCTGAACATCGAAAACCTAAATCAAGAAATCGTAGAATGTAAGTCGAATATTTTGTCGTATTACAATAAGATTACATAACATGTATATAAAGATGAGATGCGTAAACATATATGAAATAAAGAAAACTAACTTTACGAATTTATAGTGTTAGCTAAATAACACCTAACACGAATATCTAATCTCTTAATTTTTGGACTTTGGTGGTTACATGTCAAAACTAATATGTATACATTTTTTTTATTAGTTTTATGAATAGCATGTGGCGGTTCGGTTTTTTCGGTTTGGGTTTTCATATAAGACCAAAAACCGAACTAAAACTTTCAGTTTTTAAAAAAACCAAAACCGCATCATCGGTTTTAGAATTGATTCGGTTTTTTGGAGGCGGTTTTTTTTGGTTTTTTGGGTTTTGGTTCGGTTTTTCGGTTTTGTTGCTCTCCTCTAGTAAAGAATATAACTTTTATTTGGTGGTAGACCGGTAGATGTCCACATGATATGTTTTGGCTAAAAATAGCATACATGAAGTGAAAAGAATGGTATTGAATAGTACAAAATTTAAAGCTTATGCCAAAGTTTAAAAACCATTTTGGTGAAAATGAAATTGCCGGAAATGAGGTTGTGTTATAGTGTAACACAATATAGATATCATGATTAGAATTGATTACTCACATTAGTTAAAATAATTTGCTTAGATATTTGCTATAATTATGAATGGCAACGGGATATATTGGTGTAACACATCACATGGTGTCCAAGATATATGTTGCTTTCTGTGCAACAAGATATATATTGCTTAATTTCAATGTTAACTAACTGACCCGGTCGAGTCAATCCTTTGTGAGACGTTACCACTAGGAAACGAAAAATTAACCAAGAGGACCATGTATTTCCAGTCAGATATACTTATTCAATTACTAGCTAGATACTAAGAATATGTAAAATTCATCTTTCTACGTTTTCCAATCAAGACTGTATGTTGGTGAATTCCTGATTGAAGTCTGATTGTGGCTAATGTAGCGGCTACTGTAGCATGGATCAAGTTTCAGGGTCATAGTTGGAGTCCTAGTCCAACTCGCCCAACTATTAGTTATCTATCAGGTTATGTTTTAATGTGTAATCCTAGTTATAGTACAACGCGTATAGGTTAGTCTATATATACCGTGAAGGTAGGGATTCTCATTGTATCGTATTGGAGTTTTGAGTTAAGTTTCTTCAATATAAAGTCTTTGCGATTTGGCAATTATTGTTCTTCTTTTCTTGTATTATGTCTGCACGCATGTAGCTTTGTATACCTCAATTAGTTTCGAGCTTGGTGTGAATTGTGGAGGATTGTTGCGCGTCTAAAGGGTCTCAATCGGTGTTCCATAAGTTGTTCATTCCAAGTCCGGGAGTCTGATTGGAGCATAGTTAGCGATTTGATACAACAATTTAGGGTTTAATAGATACCCTAAAATAAGACGACTTCAACCCGTGGTCGGTGGTGGTTTAAGTCGCGCAAGTCTTGAATCAGTTGAAACAAGCAGTGATAAACCACCGGTTTACGATCGATAAGTGTTACGGTCCGTGGAGGCTTTGATCGATCCGGTCGTGTGGTTTTAATCGGTCAAGTGTTAATCGTGTCCGTCTTTGGTTTTTTTCATCGTGCCCGTTGTTGGTTTTTATCACATCCGTCACAACTCAATTGTTACTTTTGATCACCGGACATACACTATCTAGCCGTGTAATAAAAAGTCGGATAGTTCCCGTTACAAACCAATTCGCGATCCGTAAGACAAACCAGATGATCGGAGATCCATCGTGTTCTAACCCACCAAAGACCGCCGACAAAAGAATCAAATTTGACGTTTCAACGCCTGATGTTAACGCCAACTAACTATACCATATGGAGGATGCGTATGGAGGTACTTCTTGGAATTCATGGAGTCGGGATGTGGCAGATCCAGGCTCAGACGATGCCAAGAAAAACAATATAGTTAAAGGCTTATTGTTTCAATCAATTCCAAGATTTGATTTTGCAAATCGAGAATCTAAAAATCGACAAGGAGATGTGGGAAGCAATTAAGACCCGAACTTAGGTGCCGATCGTGAAAGAAGCTAGGCTTCAAACCCTAATTACGGAGTTCGAGAATCAAAAATGTCGATAACGGTACTATAGATGCATATGCCTCAACGCTATCGGGTATTGCTTCTAAATCGGCCACGCTTGGAGAGTCATGTCGAACACAAGTCGATAAAGAAGTTTCTCACAAGTCTTCCTAGACGGTTTGTCCATATTGTGGCAGCCCTTGAACAGTTTTAGACCTTAAAAAGCGGGGTTTGAGGATGTGGTTGGTAGATTGAAAGCGTATCGCAGAAAGAGTGAAAGAAGATGATAAAGCAAACGATACTCAAGAAAAGTTGCTTTATGCTAGGACTGAAAATTCCAATAGTAATAATGACTCAAGTGGAGGAAGAGGACGTGGTTCATACTCTCGAGGTCGTGGTCATGGTCGTGGTCGTGGTCGTGGTCAAGGACGTGGAAGGGGCAACTATCAAAACCAAGGTCAACGTGACTCCTCCAAAAACCGTAAAGATAATAAGCAAAAGGGTAAGAAACAGGAGCAACGAGATCTCTCACATATTAAGTGTTACCATTGTGATAAGTACGGACACTTTGTTTCAAAATGCCCGGATCGAAACTGAAACCATGAAGTTAACCTCAATGAGACACAAGAGAGAGTTGTAAATCATGAAGAAGGCACGTTCTTTATGATGAACTTGGTTCAAGAAACGGTTTTCATGAATGAAGAAAAGTTTACTCCTCCAAAGATCGAGTCCAATACCGATGAAGATGATGTATGGTACTTTGACAACGGAGCAAGTAATCACATGACAAGTAATTACTCTTACTTTTCTAAATTAAATGAAAACATTATAGTTCGTGTAAGATTTGGAGATGGTTCGTGTGTGAGTATAAAAGGAAAAGGCTCGATTTTGTTTCAAGGGAAAAACAGGAAACAAAGGTTGCTGAAAGATATTTATTACATTCCCGCTCTTCGTAGTAATGTGATAAGTCTTGGACAAGCTTCAATATCCGGTTGTGATATTAGAATACGAGGTAATTTCTTAACCATGCTTGATAGTTGTGAAAATTTGCTAATTAAAGTCCCAAGAAGTGCAAATCGTCTTTACAAGGCTCAACTACAAGTTGGGAAACCTCATTGTTTGCAAGCTAACATTGATGAAGAGTCGTGGTTGTGGCACGTGCGACTTGGTCATATCGGCTTTGGTGCGGTGAACTTGATGCACAAGTTAGCTAAAGGGGTACCGATAATTAAGCATCAAGATCAAGTATGTGATTCTTGCATGGTTGGAAAACAAACAAAGAAGTCATTCTCGAAGAAAGCAACATATAGAGCTTCACAATTACTTGAAATGGTTCACGGGGATATATGCGGACCAATAAATCCTCCCACTCAAGCAGGTAACTCTTATATCCTAGTTCTTATCGATGATTATTCTAGGTACATGTGGTCTTCCCTTTTGAAGCAAAAAAGTGACGCGTTTGGAATAATCAAAAGATTCAAGACAACAACTGAAAAACGAACGGGTAAAGAGATTGTAACATCCCATACGGATAGAGGTGGTGAATTTACATCACATGAATTCAATCGGTTTTGTGACCAAGAAGGAATAACATGTATGTTGACGGCTCCTTGTGCACCTCAACAAAATGGAATTGTGGAACGACGAAACCATACTCTACTTGAGATGACAAGGTGTCTTATGAAGGCAAGAGGTGTACCAAATCAATTTTGGGGTGAAGCGGTTCGACATGCAATGTATATAATAAATAGAACACCTACGCGAGCATTGGTAGGTGTTACACCATACGAGAAGTTTTATGGGGAAAAACCCAATCTTGAAGACTTAAAGGTATTTGGTTGTGTTGCATATGAGAGAATTGTTTCAAAGCACTTGAAGAAACTCGATGATAGGTCAAAACCGTTGGTTTATCTTGGAAAAAGTCGAGTTCGGGAGGTTTCGCCTCTACTACCCTCATGAAAATAAAATCGAAATTAGTGCCCATTTAATTTGTGACGAGAGAGAGGTTGGGCTGGAAAACAAGATTTGAAAATTAGCACCAATATGGAAACGAACCATGTATGTTTACTGATTATTGGAACAATATACATGTAAATGATTATGATAAGGTTTTGGATGATGAAGCACACGCTGCTGAAAATGAACAGACAACACCAGGTCGCAACACCAGCCCGACACCAGTTACTGTTCACGCGACACCTGATGTTACTGGTATTGTTAATGATACTGGTACTATTCACGCTACAGTACCCTATAATTTAGAACTTGATAGTTTTTTAACACCGGTCGCGACACGTCGTTCAACTCGAAACAAGGTTTTACCAAAGAGGTTAAGTGATTACCAACTTAACATTAATGAACTAATGTTGACAATTGACGAGGAACCAAGGAATTATAATGAAGCAAAATCGAAACCACAATGGGTAAAAGCAATGCAAAACGAGCTTGATTCTATTGTAAAGAATAATACTTGGAAACTCGTTTTTCTTCCTAAAGGTGTTAAACCGATTGGGTTAAAGTGGTTGTTTAAGATCAAAAGAAACGCTGATGGCACAATCAAAAGTTCAAAGCGCTTTAGTTCTTTGAAGGCTATGTACAACAACCCGATATTGACTTTAATGAAGTGTTCGCGCGAAGAGCTCGACTTGAGACCATACGTCTCTTGATTGCTCTCGCAGCCGGGAAAGGATGGAGGATCTATCATTTGGATGTCAAAACGGCTTTTCTTCATGGTAACTTAAAGGAAGAGGTATATGTTACTCAACCTGAAGGCTTTGAAAAACCAGGAGAGGAAGGAAAAGTATATAAGTTAGCTAAATCATTGTATGGCCTAAGGCAAGCTCCAAGGGCATGGAACATAAAGCTCGATAGTACTTTAAATGAGATGGGTTTTCAACAATGCATGCAAGAAAATGCGGTTTATAAAGCGGTAACCAATGGAGAATTTATCATTGTTGCAATTTATGTAGATGATTTGTTCGTGACTGGGACAAGCTTAGATTGCATCAATGAGTTCAAGAAAAGAATGGCATCTCAATTTGAAATGTCGGATCTTGGTGAGTTAAATTATTACTTGGGTATCGAAGTATCACAAGAAGAGGATTGAATCAAGATCAAGCAAGAGAGATATGCATTGAAAATTCTAAAAGAAGCTAGTATGGAAGATTGCAATGCAACTTTATATCCAATGGAGAAGGATCTTAAGTTGTCGAAAGCTGAAGATGAACCAGAAGTTGAAGCTACTCGTTATCGAAAGGTAGTAGGTTGCATACGTTATCTCTTGCATACTCGTCCAAATTTGACTTACTCGGTTGGAGTGGTTAGTCGATATATGCAAAGTCCAAGAGAATCACATGCTCATGATATCAAGCAAATCCTACGCTATCTTAAAGGTACAACTTCGTTATGAATTGAATACAAGCGGGGTAATGACATGAATTTGGTAGGATATAGTGATAGTAGTCATAATGTTGATATTGATGATGGACGAAGTACTACTGGACACATTTTCTATCTTGGTACATCGCCCATTACATGGTGTTCACAAAAGCAAACTACCGTGGCATTATCTTCGTGTGAAGCTGAGTTCATGGCAGCCACTGCAGCGGCGTGTCAAGCTATTTGGCTTAGGGAGTTATTGGCGGAAGTGACAGGAATGGAAAGACAAAAAGTGATAATAAGAGTTGATAACAAATCGGCGATTGCATTATCAAAGGACCCGGTCTTTCATGGTAGAAGCAAACACATCCACACTCGATATCACTTCATTTGTGAGTGTGTGGAGAATGAGCAGGTAATTGTTGAGCATGTATCCGGTGAAGAACAAAGAGCAGACCCATTGACGAAGGCCTTGGCGCGCATAAGGTTCAAGGAGATGAGATCGTTACTTGGTGTGCAAGAGTTCCCTCTTCGACTCGTAAATTCGGGGTGATTGTTGGTGAATTGATTGAAGCACGATTGTAGCTCTGTAGCGGCTCTCGTAGCATGGATCGAGTTTCGGGGTCATAGTTGAGTCCTAGTCCAACTCGTCCAACTATTAGTTATCTATCGGGTTATGTTTTAATATGTAATCCTAGTTATAGTACAACGCGTATAGGTTAGTCTATATATACCGTAAAGGGTAGGGATTCTCATTGTATCGTATTGGAGTTTTGAGTTAAGTTTCTTCAATATAAAGTCTTTGCGTGTTTGGCAATTATTGTTCTTCTCTTTTCCTGTATTGTGTATGTCGTGTAGCTTTGTATACCTCATCGATAGCATTATAAATATGTGTTAACTTTCACTTCAATAGACTCGTCCCATCACATTTACTAAATACTTGTAATCTTTGCAACTAAAAATCTCACTATGGATCAAAATCACGAACCACTGAAAGTCATGGGAATTTTAAAAATTTTCACTCACTCCTTCAAAACAATCTTCAAATGTAACAAAATCTTCACCCAAATCACACTCGCTCTAATTCTCCCCCTCACGACTATCTTCATCGCTAATATGGATATCTCTAACCGCGTTTTTCACAACCATGAAGATAATCCGTACCACGTGTTATTTCAAACCTACACTATATACAATTCATTGTATCATGCTGAAGAACCAAACCTCGACCGCCATTGGGTCTATTTTCTCTTGATAAGTGATCCATGCCAAACCGTCGTGTTTTCTCACAAGTTAGCCACTCATGAATGGCTAACCGAAGAAACTTAAAACAGTTCGGACACCAATGCAATGAAGATCGAGAGTATAGTGTATCCCGGTCGTTATGTCCCAACGAGTCAGTATGATGAATCACCAAACGAATAGTGATCGAGAGGATTTGAACGGAAAAGAGTTTTGATTAATTATAACTACGAAAAAGTATATAAACTACAAGGGCTTAAATGCAAATTAAAGAAATTAAAAGATAAAATATATTAAATAAACGCTATCACTATTTGCAAAATGATGTTTTGATTTTCTATTACAAATTTAACTTTAAAACTACGTAACGTCAAAAGAAAATGTGATCTTGAGCGGTATTAATCCTAAAAATATGAAAATGATATTTTTACAAACCTAATGATAAAAGAAAATTTATAGAAAAAAGAAAATTATTTTTAAAACTATTTATCTAATTATTATTAATTAAAAACTATTTTTAACTATTTAATAATAGCCTAAAATACAAGAAAATTTGAAATAAAACTAGAAAATGAAATTATGACTTAGAAAATCTAAAATAACTAAAGAGAATTTTCAAAACTAATTTTATATTTTCCGATTATTTTGTATTTTCTATGAATTAAAACTATTTAAATCTACTTAAATTGCTTAAAATACAATTTTAACTAAGAAAATCTGGAAAAATATTTTTTGACTTTTATATTTATCTTAACCTAGGAAAATGAAAACTTATTTTTTTGAAGTTTTTCTGATTTAATTGTATTAAAAGCTAATTAAAAAGGCTTAAAAACTTATTTAAATGAAGAAAAATAGCAAACTGACCTAGAAAAATCTGAAAAATTCAGGAAAAGTCTAAATTAATAGTATGAATCTAAGAAAAATATAAAAACAGTGGCTTGTGTGCAAGAATATGAAACTGCAATCACAAGTGCTTAAGAATAAGCACTCCAAATAAGCCAAAAGCCACAAATAAGTACCAAACTGTTACAGAAGCTATAAAATGCTAAAAGTACTAGAAAACAACTAATTATAACTATCCTAAACCTCTAAAGTACTCACTACCATGATTTGATGATTTGAGAATAAGTCTAAAACAGGTTTGAGGCTACTACTTTTAAGCTTAAGCACAAGCTACCCAATAAGCTGAGAATGAAAACTAGGTGTTGGAACTTAAAGAAGACCTGGCTAGGTGCTTATAAACCATAAACCAGACCTTGATGAGCTAAACTGAGCTCTGTGCAAGCCCTGCACAAACCTATGAAAACTGCACTGTGACTATGCCCTGTCACAGGGCATTTTCAACCAAATTGACAAGCTCATTTGGAGCTTTTAAAAAATTTACAAAAATATAAAAATGATATTAATAAAATAGACCAGTTGAAGTTTTAAAACCCAGATTTTCACTTAAATTGAACCAGAAATGAATCAATGAAAAATCATCCCATTTGGGCTCAAACTGACTTTTTCAATATTTTGACTTTTAAAACAGTTTTGATGTTTTGACTTTGATGAACTTTGAGACCAATTTGTGGACTGATCTTGATGTTAAATGATGAAATGAACTTAATGCAATCTATGTCTATGATATCTAAGCACAAAACAAGTTTTTGCTTTTACTAAATCTCAACAGTTAAGCAAATAAGACAGATTAATGATGATTTTGACTTTGAGAGTGTGCAGGCACAATGTGATGACTAGAATGAGTACAAATGAGCTAAACAAGCCTAAAACAAAGAAGTCCTAACTCTTGAACAAACCTCTAATACATTATGCTATGAAATCCAAACACCATTTAAACCACCGATATGCAATTTTAATTGAGCTAAACTCGAACTAGTTATTGCAGACACTTAAACCGAATTTAATTATCCTAATTACAATTTAATAAACAGATATAACCACTCCAACCACAAATCTGATTATGCGGTGGTGAAAATGAACTTACATATGGTCCTAGCCACAATGGCTTGAGATCAATCAACCAAGAACCACTAGCCTATTTCTATCAACCCAAATCATTCTAATTCAACCCATTTCCATCTTGCATCACAATTATCCATTCCATATCTGCTTGAACCAATTTTCAACAAGGTTTGACTTTTGTTGACCTAATGCCTAAGTTGCTTAAATTTGAGTTATAAAACATAAAAAGCTATAAGTAGCTTATATAAGCTTATTTGGATTGAAAAATGAGATTCTAATAGCTTGGATATAAGAATTGGCCGAATTTTACTACAATGACCATGAAACATGAAATCTTAATACAAACTTGAATTGATACTTAAAAGAGTTTCAATACATCGAAATTACTAAGTTTGATTCAAATAAACTTGATGTTACAACCGAGAAACTATTTAATACATAAAAAGCTTAAACGACATACATTTGGAAAATAAACTAAGTACTCCTTTATCTCTCTTTCTTCTTCCTTTATTTATACCAAAATGTGCATCTCTCACTCCTCCGAGCGGTTCCCACTTTAATTTGGGCCTTTGGATGTCTTGAGATGATTTTAGCCGTTTGATCATATTTTTGCGCCAAATTGGTTTTTGCCAGTTGGGGTTTGAGTGTTAGGGGAGGATGCATTAAATGCATTTTGGAGTTTGGTGGAGGTGGATGGATAAGGGGTGGGAATTGAATGGGTGATGGGAGGATTGAGTGTTTGCGAGGATTTGGTGAGGAAGAAGAAAAAGGCGGGCAATGGGTTGAGGGTGTTTGACCTGAGGTTTTAATATTAAAGGGGTCAAATTGAGGGGTCACAAAGGATTGGCGGGGTCGAAGGGGTTTTGACAAGGTCGAAAATGATATAAAGGGTATTAATAACAAGGACTTGTTATGCAAATTAAAATACAAGGACCAATTCTACCATTTTGTCAAAGTTGTTCCAAGGGACCAAAAGTGACAAGCTCCAATAGTACAAGGACCAAACTTGACATTTTCCAATTTCCAAGGACCATTTTTGCCAATTTTTAAACTTGAAGGACCAAATTTGGAATTTCTCAAAACTTTTGATATTTTTCACGAAGGACTAATTTTGACAAGTTATGATTTTAAAAGGACCTTTGGTGATTTTTCTTTTGAAATTAAGTGCTCGGGGACTATTTCGACAACTTTTGAAACTGGGGACTCAAACTGCAAATTATGCAAACTTAGCTCATTTTCATTTGATTTTAAACATTTTGCATCCAAACATATAAAATGCAATTTTGAGATATTTTCGTATTTTGATGCATTTCGAGCATTTTAACCGTTTTGCGTTCAGATTTAACCAAAATGATGAGTATTTACACACTCATCAATCCCCACACTAAACTATTGCTAGTCCCTAGCAATCTTTGAGAAAACTTAATGGATTTGAATCTCTTTACCAAAAGCCATTACTTGGAGTAGCCAAATGTTTCAGTTCAAGTAAGAACTATGGTACACCGATAACCATGTGATTTTGAGCAAACCACCGCCAACGGTTTTGATTTGTCTTTACCAAAAGCCGTTTGCTTCGGACTAGCCAACTCTTAGATAAATTATCAATATTATCTTTGGTGAGTGATTACCAATTATGGTTTTTCCATCGCCTTTACCACAAGCTATAAACTTGCGGGCTGCCAACTCTTCACTTTTAAGGATATGGTGAAATGAATACCATACAATTTTGGGCAAATTGCAAGTCACAACGGATTTGAGATATCTTTACCAAGAGCCGTTTGCTCTGGATTAGCCAATCCTTTTGTTTATTAGACATGGCGGATGATAACCATAAGATGAGTAAGTGCAAACACTTACTCCAAAAAAAAAAAAAAAATTGGCCAAAATGGGGAATTAAGCGGTATAATTACATGATAAAATTCGTGAGAATTCCCCCCACTTAGAAATGAATATTGCCTCAATATTCAAAGTACCGCGGTTATGCGAAACAAAAAACGTAAAAGGGAAATACTCGACCATTATTTTGAAAGATTTTTTTTTTTTTTGAAACTTATATATATACACAACATGTGGGCAACCCCCACACTAGGGTGGTAGAAAGATAGAAAGAAGTCGAAATATGGGTGAAAACCCATATGGCATGCTCTCGTTTTTGATTCCCGAGTCGCTAGCTTGACTCGATCCCGCATTCATTGGTTCATGGGGAAAGTTTGTAGATCCGGACAACCACGGAGGAATGTCCTCTCCAAAATAATGCTTCAACCTATGACCATTCACTTTAAAGTTTGGACCATCGGGTTGAGATAACTCAATGGTTCCATACGGAAATACTTTAGTGATGGTGAATGGTCCGCACCGGCAGGATTTTAATTTTCAGAAAATATTCAATCTTGAGTTGAAAAGAAGGACTCGATCACCGGCGTTGAAAACGCGGTTTTGATTTTGAGTCATGAATCTTCTTTGTCTTTTGTTTGTAGATCAAAGAGTTCTCGTATGTTGATCACGGAGTTCATTTAATTCATTCATTTGAACTTTCCGGTGATCACCGGTATCTGAATATCGAAATTAGCATGCTTCAAGGCCCAGTATGCCTTGTGCTCAAGCTCAACCGTGAGATGACATGCCTTCCGCACACTAGCTTGTATGGAGTGCACCATGGGTGTTTTATAAGCACGGAAGGCCCAGTCGTCATCTAGCTTATCCGACCAAGAGGCACGGTTTTAGCCTATTGTCCTTTCCAATTCTTTTAATCCCGGTTGGAAACTTCCACTTGCCCACTTGTTTGGGGTGATCTGTGATAGAGACGGTGAGTTACACCATACTTTTGCATGACTCTATCAAACGGTCATTGCAGAAATCGTACCACGATCACCGATTATAGCTCGTGGAGTTCCAAACCTAGCAAAAGAGATTTTAAGAATTTCACAACAACTCGGGCATCGTTGGTAGGCAAAGCCTTCGCTCAACCCATTTTGACAAATAGTCAACGCCACGAGTATGTATTTATTTCCTCGAGATGAAGGAAATGGCCCCATAAAGTCAATGCCCGGATGTCAAAATCTCACACACTTGAATGGCGTTTTGCATTTCATTTCTTTGTGAGATATTCCGTGACGTTGACAAGCGTCGCGTGTTTTGACAAATTCATGGGCATCCTTGTAAATCGTGGGCCAATAAAATCCGGAATCCAACACCTTCGGCGGTGTAGTTGGGGCTATGTTGTCCCCAGTGGGTCCATAATGGCAAGCCTTGAGAATGTCATTGGCTTCGACCATACACACATCGCTGATGACTTAATCCGCGCAAATTTTGAATAAGTAGGGTCGTCCTAGTAATGTTTTACATCTTTAAAGAATTTGTTTTTCCGTTGGGACGACATCCCTTTCACCAAAAGTTACCCGCATGGTAATTTGCAAAGTCGACAAACCATGGGGTAGAAGAGTCTCCACGAAAAGAAACCACATTGAGTGTTTCGAGAGGAAATGTTTCGTTTATTTCCTTTTTCTCGAACACATCTGGTGAGGGTTTTCTAGACGGATAGATGATCGTGACCCGGGTTCTCGGCTCCTTTTTATCACGTATAATGATATCAAATTCTTGCGGAGGGAACCCAACGAGCAATCTCGGCTTTGCATCTTGTTTTGCAAAGATATATTTGAGAGCCGAGTGATCCGTATACACCACGCATTTGGTCAAGATAAGGTATGGCGAAACTTCTCAAACGCATACACCACAAATAATAATTCTTTTACGTAGTGGTGTAATGGGTTTGAGCTTGATCATAGTCTTACTCGCGTAGTGGATAGGCTGAAAATGCTTGGTTTTTCGTTGCCCAAAGGCGCACCGATAGCAAAATCACTTGCATCGCACATGAGTTCAAAGGGTAAATCCCATCGGGGCAACTAGAATGGGTGCTTAGTAGCTTTTCTTTAATGTTTCAAAAGCTTGATGCACTCGGTGAGAAGATAAAGGAGCATCCTTCTCAAGGAGATGAGTCATAGGCCGAGCGATTTTAGAAAAATCTTGTATGAATCTGATAAAACCCGGCATGACCTAGAAAACTCCTAATACCTTTGACGGTAGTAGGATGAGGCAATTGGCAATAACATCAACTTTTGCTCTATCTACCTCAATCCCATTTTGGAAATCTTATGGCCAAGGACTATGCCTTCTTTGACCATAAAGTGGCTCTTCTCCCAATTTAGACAAAGATTGGTGTCTTCACACCGTTTTAGCATTTTATCTAAATGGGAGAGACATGTTTGAAATGAGTCCCAATGACCGAGAAGTCATCCATAAACACCTCCATTGTTTCCCGATCATGTCGTGGAATATGGCCATCATACATCGTTGGAGCGTGCCGGAGCGTTACATAGGCCAAAAGGCATCGTCTGTAGGCAAAAGTTCCGTATGGGCAGGTGAATGTGGTCTTTTCTTGATCCTGCGGATCAATGGGGATCTGAAAATAACCCGAGAAACCATCAAGGAAACAATAGTATTGTTTCCTGCTAATCTCTCAAGCATCGATCCATGAAGGGTAGAGGAAAATGGTCTTTATGGGTGGCTTCGTTTAACTTGCGATAGTCAATACACACGCCATCCGTAACCAATCGAGTTGGAATTAACTCGTTTTCTTCATTGTGACAACGATTATGCCATCCTTTTGAACACGGTGGATGGGGTCGACCCAAGGACTATCGAGATCGGGTAAATTAAACCGCATCAAGAAGTTTGAGAACCTCTTGTTTGATAACCTCGTGAATCTTAGGATTCACCTTCTCCGATGTTGGGCTGGCGGCTTGAAGTCATCCTCCATCAAGATTTTGTGAGTACAAAACTCGTGGTTGATACCCTTAATGTCGGAGAGTTTCCAAGCAATTGCTTGCTTGTGTGACTTCAAGACCTTTATGAGAGCGATCTTTTCCTCCTCGCTTAAGTCCTTAGCAATTATGACGGTAATTTATCATCACCCTCCAAGAATGCATATTCGAGATGAGGAGGTAGGTCCTTAAGTTCAACCTCGGGAAATTCTTGATAGATGTTTGTCTTGATTTGATTTCCTCAATCGTGATCTCTTTCGGAGGAGTGACGGTAATGGATCTTCATTTAACAATTGCTCAAGATAAAGGATATCTCCTCCGAATCATAAAACCATCAATTCCGTGAATCGATTCATCATTAGCAAGAAACTCATCGATCTCTTCTAGAAAGAAGTCACCTCCCTCAAACGGAGTGAGAGGGAAAGAGTCGGCAATAATTGGTTGAGAAGATGTGGTGGGATCCCCACCACGAATTATGAAAATAACCAAGAAACTCTTGAGAGTACTCCTCAAGCAATATCAATTACATCGACTCGATTAACCGATTCCGCATCATAATTTGAGGAGTACCTCAAGTTTGATCAAGGTTAAAGGTGATGACTTCATTACCTACACGTAACGTGATTTCTTGCTTAAACACATCAATGAGAGCACGGCCGTTCTCGTGAATCCTAGTCCAACAATGAGGGAACCCGATGATCGACATCGAAATCAACAACCATAAAGTCACCGGAAAATGGAACTTTCCTACTTTCAGAATACATCCTCGGCGATGCCAAGAGGACGCGATATAGAACGATCCGCAAGCTCAAGAGTCATGCGGTAGGAACAAGTTCGAAGAGAAAGTTTCTTCCATCTTGAATAAGGCATCAGTTGATGCTTGCACCAAGATCGGCGAGGCAAAGCATTCAATCATTCTGGAAAAACACAAGGAAGAAGAAATTTTCCAGATCTCCAAGCTTCTCGAAGCTTCTTTACGAATCTGGCGAGCGCTTCGTTCAAAGGAGTTTAGCCATTTCAAGCAGTTTTTTCTTGTTACTTAACATGTGTTTTAGATTTGATGAAAACTTGGGCATCGACATGATAGCATCCGCAGCTTATGTCAAAATGAAGTTCTTGGAAAATTTGAAAATTTTTTCCATTTGATGGTAGGCTTTTTCGGAGTTTTGCTCATTTAAACGTGAGGGTAAGGAATAGAAGTTTTGGTTTGAGTTTTCAACCGGAGGTTCAAAAACAACTCGAGTTTGGTTTTGGGTTTCGGACAACACGAGGATGGACATTGTTGGTACCTCCGTTATTAGTAGGAAGTTCCTTGTCCTTTGTCGCCTCGGGTTCACTTTCCACTACCTTCGGGAGAGAAGAAGAAGAGTAGTAGGAATAGCGGGTCCATCATCTGAGCACCACTTACGGTTGTGATCGCTTTGCATCGCCCCTGGATTAGCGATCGTGTTGCTAGGTAAAGTACACGAGCCCGAGGGTCGATCATTTAAAGACTTCTTAATGTCGTAATCGGCTAACCAACAACTGTTCATTTCCTCTTGGGATTTCATGAATTGCTTCAACAACTCATCGATGATGGTCCAGTTGGAACAATGGCTTGATTTTGTGTAGGAAAATTCGCCTCTATTGTTTGGATTAGGGCCTTGATTTTGAAAATTTCCTTGATTATTGCCATGAAAATACCCAGGTTGAAATTTCCACGACCTTGGTTTCTATTAAAATTTCCTTGGTTTTGGAAGTTTTGACTTTGATTTTGAAAACCGTTATTTTGACTAAAATTACCTTGGTTTTGAAAACCTTGGTTCGTTCTATTCGATTTTGATTACGGTTTTGGTTTTGGTTGAAACCGGAGGTCCAGTAGTGGTTAGGACGGTGGTTCGGGTCCATAGGAGCACGGTATTGGTTGCCTCTGAATTGGAAATCCCGCCACGTTTGTTTCAAAGGGTTACCATCGGTGGCCATACAGCTTATAATAGGCATGGGGCCACCGCAGTAACACATACTTCCACTTTCTTAACTTCACAGAGGTGAAGTTTGTGGAAAAGAAACTTTCTTTTGGTTGGAGAGAACAAAGCTTGAATTGCTTCCGTGAGTTTGTCAATCTTAGCATCGGTGCTAGACCGACTCACGGGCGATGAAGTAGAAGGACCAACAACGACTTGGGAAACAACCGGTTTGCTTCGTGCAAAGGCGGACTTTAGACTTGTTTTCAATTATCGCTAAAGCTTCTTTTACGCTTTGCTCAAGAAATTTCCCCGGCGAGGCATTGAGAGAATCTTGATCGATTGACTCACTCCATTATAGAAAGTATCGAGTTGCATCAACTCGGAGAAACCGTGGTGAGGACATTTGCGAGCAACTCCTTAAAACGATCCCACGATTCACCGAAGGGTTCATCAAACTTTGTGTGAACTTGATGATTTCGCTTTAAGACTCGTGGTTTTGGAAGGTGGATAAAACTCGTTCAAAATTTCTTCACCGTGTCTTCCCATGTTTCGATCGATTGAGGGGTTGTTTTCAAGCCAACCGGGCTTGTCCTCGAGGAAAATGGGAATGAAGAAGCTTGACAACATCGTGGGGACATTCTTGTATTTGATGGTAGATGCAATCTTGTTAAACCATCGAATATGAGCATGAGGATCATCCTCTCAAAACCATAGAATTGACTTGAGGTTACAAGATTTAGTAACCCGGTTTTGAGTTCAAAATTTTCACCACAATGGTGGGATAACAATAGCATCTCCATACCCATCGATGGGTGCAGAAGCTCTCACATAGGGCGTTCTTCCGCCATGATAACGAAGTAGTGTGAGCGATCCGGATCTCGATCCGACCGATGGGGCGAGCGTCTGGACACGCCTTCTTGGAATCGACAAGCTCACGAAATGGGCTTACGGACCTAAGAAGCGAAAAGCACAAAATTTGATTCGATGCCAAACCGTCAAGTTTTCTCACAAGCTAGCCACTGTGAATGGCTAACCGTAAGAAACTTAAAGCAGTTCGGACACAAATGCAATGAAGATCGAGAGTATAGTGTATCCCGGGTCATTATGTCCCAACGAGTCGTATGATGAATCACCAAACGAATAGTGATCGAGAGGATTTGAACGGAAAAGAGTTTTGATTAATTATAACTACGTAAAAAGTATATAAACTACAAGGGCTTAAATGCAAATTAAAGAAAATTAAAAGATAAAATATATTAAATAAACGCTATCACTATTTGCAAAATGATGTTTTTGATTCTTCTATTACAAATTTAACTTTTAAAACTACGTAACGTATAAAAGAAAATGTGATCTCAAGCGGTATTAATCCTAAAAATATGAAATGATATTTTACAAACCTAATGATAAAAGAAAATTTATAGAAAAAGAAAATTATTTTTAAAACTATTTATCTAATTATTATTAATTAAAACTATTTTTAACTATTTAATAATAGCCTAAAATACAAGAAAATTTGAAATAAAACTAGAAAATGAAATTATGACTTAGAAAAATCTAAAATAACTAAAGAGAATTTTCAAAACTAATTTTATATTTTTCGATTATTTTGTATTTTCTATGAATTAAAAACTATTTAAAACTACTTAAATTGCTTAAAATACAATTTTAACTAAGAAAATCTGGAAAAATATTTTTTGACTTTTATATTTATCTTAACCTAGGAAAAATGAAAACTTATTTTTGAAGTTTTTCCGATTTAATTGTATTAAAAGCTAATTAAAAGGCTTAAAACCGATTTAAATGAAGAAATATAGCAAACCGACCTAGAAAATCTGAAAAATTCGGAAAAGTCTAAATTAATAGTATGAATCTAATAAAATATAAAAGCAGTGGCTTGTGTGCAAGAATATGGAATCGCAATCACAAGTGCTTAAGAATAAGACTCAAATAAGCCAAAAGCCACAAATAAGTACCAAACTCACATGAAGCTATAAAATGCTAAACGTACTAGAAAACAACTAATTATAACTATCCTAAACCTCTAAAGTACTCACCGCCATGATTTGATGATTTGAGAATAAGTGCTAAAAGCAGGTTGAGGCTACTACTTTTAAGCTTAAGCACAAGCTACCCAATAAGTCGAGAATGAAAACTAGGTGTTGGAACTTAAAGAAGACACGCTAGGTGCTTATAAACCAAAAACCGCACCTTGATGAGCTAAATCGAGCTCTGTGCAAGCCCTGCACAAACCTATGAAAATCTGATTGTGACTATGCCCTCACACAGGGCATTTTCAACAAATTGACAAGCTCATTTGGAGCTTTTAAAAATTTACAAAAATCTACAAAATGATATTAATAAAATAGACCGGTTGAAGTTTTAAAACCCGATTTTCACTTAAATTGAACCGAAATGAATCAATGAAAATCATCCCATTTGGGCTCAAACTGACTTTTTCAATATTTTGACTTTTAAAACAGTTTTGATGTTTTGACTTTGATGAACTTTGAGACCAATTTGTGGACTGATCTTGATGTTAAATGATGAAATGAACTTAATGCAATCTATGTCTATGATATCTAAGCACAAAACAAGTTTTGCTTTTACTAAATCTCAACAGCTAAGCAAATAAGATGATTAATGATGATTTTGACTTTGAGAGTGCGCAGCACAATGTGATGACTAGAATGAGTACAAATGAGCTAAACAAGCCTAAAACAAAGAAGTCCTAACTCTTCGAACAAACCTCTAATACAGATTATGCTATGAAATCCAAACACCATTTAAACCATCGATATGCAATTTTAATTGAGCTAAACTCTGAACTAGTTATTGCAGACACTTAAACTGAATTTAATTATCCTAATTACAAATTAATAAACAGATAAAAACCACTCCTAACCACAAATACAGATTATGCAGTGACTGAAAATGAACTTACATATGGTCCTAGCCACAATGGCTTGAGATCAATCAACCAAAGAACCACTAGCCTATTTCTATCAACCCAAATCATTCTAATTCAACCCATTTCCATGCTGCATCACAATTATCCATTCCCATATCTGCTTGAACCAATTTTCAACAAGGTTTGACTTTTGTTGACCCAATGCCTAAGTTGCTTAAATTTGAGTTATAAGCTTATAAAAAGCTATAAGCAGCTTATATAAGCTTATTTGGATTGAAAAAATGAGATTCTAATAGCTTGGATATAAGAATTGGCCGAATTTTGCTACAAATGACCATGAAACATGAAATCTTAATACAAACTTGAATTGATACTTAAAAAGAGTTTCAATACTCGAAATTACTAAGTTTGATTCAAATAAACTTGATGTTACAACTGAGAAACTATTTAATACATAAAAAGCTTAAAACGACATACATTTGGAAAATAAACTAAGTACTCCTTTATCTCTCTTTCTTCTTCCTTTATTTATACCAATATGTGCATCTCTCACTCCTCCGAGCGCTCCCACTTTAATTTGGGCCTTTGGATGTCTTGAGATGATTTTAGCCGCTTGATCATATTTTGCGCCAAATTGGTTTTTGCCATTGGGGTTTGAGTGTTAGGGGAGGATGCATTAAATGCATTTTAGAGTTTGGTGGAGGTGGATGGATAAGGGGAGTGGGAATTGAGCTGGAGTGATGGGAGGATTGAGTGTTTGCAAGGATTTGGTGAGGAAGAAGAGAAAAAGGCGGGCAATGGGTTGACTGGGGTGTTTGACCGGAGGTTTTAATATTAAAGGGGGGTCAAATTGAGGGGGTCACAAAGGATTGGCAAGGTCCAAAGGGGTTTTGACAAGGTCCAAAATGATATAAAGGGTATTAATAACAAGGACTTGTTATGCGAATTCTGAAAATACAAGGACCAATTCTGCCATTTTGTCAAAGTTGTTCCAAGGGACCAAAAGTGACAAGCTCCAATAGTACAAGGACCAAACTTGACATTTTCCAATTTCAAGGACCATTTTGCCAATTTTTAAACTTGAAGGACCAAATTTGGAATTTCTCAAAACTTTTGATATTTTCACCAAAGGACTAATTTTGACAAGTTATGATTTTAAAAGGACCTTTGGTGATTTTTCTTTGAAATTAAGTGCTCAGGACTATTTCGACAACTTTTGAAACTTGGGGACCGAAACCGCCAATTATGCAAACTTAGCTCATTTTTCATCGATTTTAAACATTTTGCATCCGAAACATATAAAATGCAATTTTGAGATATTTTCAGTATTTGATGCATTTCTGAGCATTTTTAACCGTTTTGCAGTTCAGATTTAACCAAAAATGATGATATTTACACACTCATCAATAAGCATCATTAACATTGGGTCTATATTCAACTGCCAGCGTCGTCTACACCATTACATCCATCTACACTGGATACGAGGTCACGTACACTAAGTCCATAAAAGTCATAGCACAGGTACGGGGCCAAGTTACCATGAATTTCATAATTATGCTCTTGATCTTGGTTCTCTACACCATGATAATGACATATTTTGATATCATTTTGGATGACACGTTTTCCCGAATAGTTTGGTTGGTCATTTACATATTCGGGTACTTGTACTTGAGCATTGTATGGCAGCTTGCTAGCGTGATTTCAGTTCTAGAAGATTGTAAATGGCATGAGGTGCTCAGAGCGATGATTCTCGTGAAGGGGAAAATGTTGATTGTTGCGTTTGTGATTTCCTTTACTCTATATGTGTTTTTTGGAGGTGTCGTGTTTATGTACATGGTGTTAGTCGTGCACAGTGAGTTGTTGGTTGTGTGGCGAGTGTTAATTGGAATAATATGTGGAGTTTTGCTGATGTTCGGGTTCTTGTTCAATATGGTGATCTACACGATATTCTATCTTGTTTGCAAGTCGTATCAGGGAGAAGTCATTGACCCGGTTAACTTATTGTATTTGGCTGGTTCGCAACCTGATGAAAAACCTCAAAATCCGCCTGTCTCTAAAGTTTGATGTTTCGTTTATCTAGTTTGATGGTATTGGTCTAAGTGGTTATATTTAAAACATCATATTTAGGTATTATGCAATAAGTACAGATGTTTTCATTCAATTACTAGTAAATTGGTCTAGATTGCATACATCAATGTACAAACCGCTATAAATTTTGATGATTATTTATGTTGGCCGGATAACTTATGAAAATGGTATTCGGGTTAGTGTCGCTACATTACTGTAAATGTATATAACAGTGACAAAAATATACTTAACTGTGCTTACAATCTGATAATTGGCTTTTATCAAAATTTATGACATTTTTACATTATTATTCATTAGAATAAAACTTAATGGAAAAATAGATAGAAAATATTTACGGGCAAAGAATTAAATCTTGTTAACGAATAACATATTATAAGAGAATCCGGAGAATGGAAAGAGAATCAAATATTGATTCACCGATTCCATTCTCAACACAAACAAACACGAGAATGCTTCTTTTTCTTTCTTCATCTTCGACCTAGCTTTTGATACCATGCAGAAACTAGAGGGAATAATGAAATTATATTATCAGATTCACTGAATAACTGAGATTACAAATGAATAAATAGAAAATACAAAGACAAAACCCTAAGTGCTTTTGGGGTCTGAGACATGTATATATTTTTACAAAACGAATATCGAGTGACTTTGCCATTTGCTTATTGACTCATATCTTGCAATTTTAACCAGTGTCAAAATATGAGATTTGAACTTTGGATGTCTATGGACGAGTCATGAGTGTACAAGTCTTTATTCGTTGGAATGACACTTGATCAGTTGCTTAATTTGGAATTTTGATGACCAAAATTGATTTTTGACACTGATAACAAGATAAGAGTAAAAGTAACATGTGACTTGAGTAGCCATAATGACAACTATGTGTTTGAGCAAGTTTCCGTAAGTGCTCTTCACCTCGATCCTTAGGAGGTCTTGTAGATGCTCTTGTGGAGGTCTTGCGATTACTCCTTCGCCTCTAGGCTAAAATAAGAAAGAACACCGTTAGCTCACCCCGGGTTTTTAATCCGAGACCAAGCTCCGGTGTGAGAGTAAGTATATACTTGGCATAAGTTCTAGTGAGAGAAACTAGAGAGAGAGATAGTAAGAAAGGTGAGTGAGGAGTAAAGTGTGTGTGTTCATGTGTGTGAACATCTCCTTTTATACTACCTGGGGTTAGCGCCACCACACAAGGATTGTGGAGACTAATTTGTCTTCTAGGGGCAGCGCACATATTGGTGATGAGTATCAGGCATGGTCCTTGGGGTCCAAGTTGTCGCTATGCTACAAGTACTAGTTGTGGACCAAAGCCTCTATGCTAATTCGTACATCATTGTACTTGTATGTCACCGCTAGTGTACTAGCTCCGATGCGCACCGCTCCGTCATTATGCCTCCTAAGCGCGCCGCTTCATCAATATACTTCCCGAGCGTGCACCGCTCATCACTATACCTCCCGCAGAACTTCTTCATCACTATGCTTCGAAAGTGCACCGCTTCATCAATATACTTCGAGCGGTGCACTTGCTTCATCACTATGCTTCCCGAGCGAGCACTCGCTCATCACTATACCTCCGAAAGGTGCACCGCTTCATCACTATACCTTCGCACTGGTGACCTCGTCACCTCGCCTACTCAAGGACCTGCTCCCACGTAGGGTGGTTTTATCTTATAAAGATTTGGAGTTGATTGTGATTGTCTCCTCCAAAGTATTCGGAGGAGGACATACCTCATCATGTCCCCCAATCTAGTATCAATGGATTGTCAAAGAGTTGGTACTAGACTAAAAAGAAAATAGTTGTCTAGTTTGGAGGTCAAAATTGCCAAAGATTTGGTACTCTCAAAAATTTTGTCTAACTAATTGAATGTCTCAATCAAGGTTGAAAGATTTCCAAGAATACCATTAATTTTTCAAGTCCGAGACAAGAATGGGTCACTAACCATACTACCTCACCGTTTTAGAAGGTTCGCTATTCATGCGCTTACTATGAAGAATATTATTGCCATTTGACCTGGTCACAAAGTGGTTGCAAAGGCTAAGGTAGCGGACATGCGAAAAACCTCTACTGTGCAAGAGCCTTCCGATGCAACCAAAAATGGGAGATTGACCAAGAGAAGTTCAAGTAGGGTCTAGTGAGCCATCAAATGAAGAAGGTGATGAGGTTGACAAGAGACTTTCCCCTCTTGACTGTACAAGTCTTCGGGGTGCGATGGGAAGAGTATTGATTCGGTTGGCGATTCCCACTTGGTAATTCAAACCACGTATTTTAGTGGTGAATTGTACGCCATATCTCCAGAGTCGAGACTAGAGCCGAATCCAATTCCCAAAATGATGTTCCTTATGTTGTCAGTCGCTTGGATCGTGTTGATATTGTGCCTCTGTGCCAAATTTCCGAGCTAATTAGAAGGTTGCTCGTCCGCCCGAGTGTTTCATTCTGAGGCTAAGAGATTTTTCGAACATACCAATAATTTTGGACTATGTACCTCATCATGCCCCTCAGTCTAGTGTTAATGTATTGCCAAAGAGTTGATACTAGACTATGAGAATGTGTCTCACCAGTTGAGTATCTCGTTTGGAGGTTAAAGTTATATTTCTTTGCCTTCCCGCTCGAGTACCTCGTTCAGATATAACATCACAAACTGAAGGGTTTCATTCGGATTTTTTGGGTTTGGGTATCACGATTAGTATTTCAATCGCAGTTGTGGGCTTGGGCATCACGATTAGTGTTTCAATCGGAGCAATTACTTGTACCACAATTCTAGGTTTAAATCGAAGTTTTAATCACAACCAAAGCATTTCGTTCGGAGCTTTAGTCGCGAGCAAAAACCAAAGGGTTTCGTTCGGAGGCCTAGATAAGAGCTCAACTACGTATTTTGGAAAGTTGGGGGCTTGTGTTTTCAAACCCTTTACACATAGCATTTTCGTCCACACTTTTCATTTTTATTCCTACATTTTTTTACATGTTACTTTCATTTACTTTGACCGAGTGTTCGATAGTGCTCGACCGGAGGTGGTCTTTCAGTCTTGATCGGATTTTCTTCTCGATTGGAGCTACAATTTAGTCTCGATCGGAGGCTTTTGTTGTCTCGATCGGAGCTATAACTTAGTCTCAATCGAAGCTACAATTTTGTCTCGATCGGAGGCTTTTGTTGGCTCTCGACCGGAGGTCTTTGTAAGTCTCGATCCGAGTTATTTGTAAGTCTCGATAGGAGTTGTTTGTTGGCTCTCGATCGGAGGTCTCGCTCGGAGAGGTGTTTGGGTTTGAGGTTTCTACTCATCGAATTTCACAAAACACGGAAGTGAGTGTTTGTTTTTTGGTTCAGAGTTTGTAGGGTAGCTCGCGAGTAAGTTTCTCGATCGGTATAGCTACTCGATGGGAGGTTTCCTTCGGTTTCTATTGGGTAGCTCGCGAGCAAGGATTTCAATTAAGGAAAGTGTCTTGATCGGATCTTTTAGCCTTTAAGCTTTTATTCAAAGTTTTTTGTTACTGACACAAGGAGGTCTCGATCGGATATCACCCCAAGAGGTCTCAATCGGAGGTATTTTACTTAGTTTTGAGTGGTGAGTTTCAATACAAGAGAGTCTCCATCGGAGGTACTCAATCGGAGGTGTATCGCCGAGATCTCCATGAGAGGTGTTTCACTTGAAGGCTTCGTGGTGAGGCCTCCACGAAGGTGTTTTACTCATAGGGTTCGGTGATGAGTTTCAATATGAGAGAGTCTCCATCGTAGGTCTCCACCGGAGGTGTTTCGCTCGATATCTCCATCGGAGGTTTTGTAACGAGGGGATCTCCATTGGAGGTTTCCGATTGAAGGTTTAGTTTAGATCGGGTGTTAATAAACCGAGTGTCTCAATCGGAGTTTTACTCAGCTAGCAACACAACACGATGGTTTCACCCAGAGGTTTACTCGCATTTTCGATCAGTGGTTTATTCATAAATATTTGATCAGTGTTTTATTTACAAACACAAGTAGTTTTTTGTCTGGAGTTATATTCATAAACACAAGAAGTGTTTCGTTCAGAGAAGACCACAACGTGGCTTGATCGGAGGTCTCTATCGGAGGTCACACCAAGATTTTTAATTGTTGTATCCATAACCCAAAGGGGCTGCGTTTGGAGCTAGCATCACAATCTGGTTTGGAGCTTTTATTCGACTAACATCACAAACTTAGAGTTTTCTTTGGAGCTTTAACGACAAGCAACATCACGAACATAGAGTCTCGCTCGGAGTAGACCACAACTTATCTCGATCGAAGGTTTCCATCGGAGAGGATCTCGTTCGGAGTTCTCATTTTGTGGTAACCCGACCACAAGGGGTTTCGATCGGAGTTCTCCATCGGAGGAAAGTGTTTGGTTATTTCGAACAAGGTTTTCGATTGGGGGTACTTTTATCTTGATTAGAGGTACTTACTAGTCTCGATCAGAGGTACTCACTCGAGAGTTTCAATGAGGTTTCCATTGGAGAGGATCTCGTTCATAGGTAACCAAACTATTGTATTTTTATACTTACTTATTTACTTGAATATTTGTGTAGAATCATCATGAGGTTTCTTCCACGGAGATTTCTTTTGGAAGAGGGTTTCGATCAAAGGAGACTCGCTCATAGGGAGTCTCATTCGGAGGAGAGTATTACTTAGAGGAGGATATCGTTCGAGGAGAGTCTCGTTTGGAGGAAGTCCCACTCGGAATGTTTCGATCGAGATTTGGTTCATGGTTTTCGATCTAAGGTTTCGATCGAGTTTTGATTCTACTAGCATCACAACTCTAAGGTTTCGATCGAGTTTTATTTGGCTAGCATTTGCAGCTATGAGTATCTATGACTTAATGCTTATGCCCTCTTGGGATGGTACCGAGGTAAGGGAGGAATCACATGATCAAAACACTAATATGTTACGACTTGTTGATCGAACCACACAACCTGCTCCGGAGGGAGCAAATATCTGTATGCCTACTCTGGAGGCGATCATTGCCACCCGGGCTGACCCTGGGGTGGTTGCAAATGCTAAGAACGCGGCTAAATGAAAAGCCTCTACTCGGCCGGAGGTATCTACCGATGCAACCGAAAAAGAAAGGTGGCCAAGAAGAACTACAGGGTAGGGTTAAGTGAACAAATGTTGAAGATGAGAACCATAGTGCGGAAGGGAGCACTGAACCCTAGAATACCAGAGCAACCACTCAAGATCATGGTACCAATATAGGTGCTCAGCTTCACGGTGTTCAAAAGAATTTTCATCAACATGGCACTAATGAAGACATGCATCATCCTGATATTGTTGTAGGTGAAAATTTTGATGGTGTTGGGTCAGATAAAGACGACCTCAACGAAAAAGACGATAATGAGAACATTGAGTTTTATTCTCGTGCTGAAGTCGGAGATATAGCTGGAGGCACAATTCACCGGGAACTTCTTTCCCCTGCTCCTAGTCCCTACTACATGCCATATCCTTATGATTAAGGTTTAAACAGAAATCCTCCCAAATATATAAGGGTAGAGTGGGATAAAGCTCATGTTGTAAGCATTAGGATTTTGAATAAAAAAAACTCTTCGAGGATCCTAAGGCATGCAAGATTATCATTGACCGAGCCCTTACACGGGCAGACACAAAGAAGAAACAACTCTCCGACCCAGATGCTCTCTTCGGAGTTTGATGTTCCAGTTTGTAATAAGTATTGTTATGTAATAAGTAGCTAGTTTAGTTTCTACTTCTTTACTTTTGTTAGTTTCATTCAGAGATGTAAAACTTTATGATTTTGTGACAGTGGTATTCCACCAGAGCAGTGGATCTTTATGCATACATTTGTCGTGTTATCTTAGTATTTGCACGTTTTTGGATGCCTTGGTGTTTCACATGTGCAGTGTTTACAACATCACGAATAGCACCAGGACCTGCATCGGCAGGGTTTCCCGGAGTAACATCTGTTAGTCACTCATAGATTTTAACAATTATAGATACACAACATTAATATTAGAATTGATATTGTCGATGCGTTCCCACACTTAGATAAATACACAACACATATTTCGTTCAATGCACGTTTGTCGATGGAGCAATCAGATGGAGCATTGCAGATGTAACGACTACGGATGCGATGGTTGCGTATGTAACATTGCGGATGTAGTGGTCAGAGATGCAAAGCATGCGGATATAGTGGCTTCAGATGCAAAACATTAATATTATAATTGTTTTGTTGATGTTGTCGATGTGTTCCAACACTTAGATGAATACACAACACATATTACAACACGTTTGCCAATGGAGCAAATTGTAGATGCGCTTGTTGCAGATCGTGATTGCAAATGCAGAGTGTCTAGTTCGGTATAATGCATTCACCCTTATATGTTGTAGGTTAAGTGTACCGACATACTCATTCCCATGTTTAGATGTAACACTTAGATCGATATCTTTGTATTACTTTTGTATTTGAACGTAACGTCTGCTTATATGCAACGCATACCAATGTAGCACCTTATAACAATGCTTTTAATATATGTAGCACTGGGATATCCTCGTACTACCCTCTCCCTTCGGTGTAGCTACTTGCCAGAGAGTAATTACTAGAGCTAAGTAGAGGTTGCTCAACAAGAGGTTGTACCATCACTTCATAGAAGACATCGTTCCTTTACCCCAAAGGAGACCATGAGCTAACCAGATATGTGACTCAACTAAATTTTATACCATCACTCTGGAGGAGACATTGTTCCTCTACCCTGGAGGAGACCATGAGCTAACCATATAGGTCACTCAACCAAAGTTTATAACATCACTCCGAAAGAGACATCGTTCCTCTGCTCTAGAGAAGGTTATGAGATAGTTACTAACCATTACATTCATTAATTTACCATCACTCTGGAGGGGTTGTTTCACCACTTCGAAGGAGGCTACAGGCTAGCTGTACTTTTAGCCAGATCATAGATTGCACCATCACTCCGGATGTCAATCCCTTATGTGGATCATCACAAGTGCATATACTAAGTCAAGGTGGTTCATCCTTAAGATGTTTAGGAGGTGTCCCTCCACGGAAGCATCCTTCCATATAGTACTAAACCATATGTTTTATTATTACGAGGCCCGGAGGTGCAAGTGATCCACGGGCACTGCATGCTTGTGATGTATCCTGGACCTAAGTCCTTTGAGTTGCTTAACTTGCCAACTCGGGAATGTAGTTATAATGTGTATACATTTCGCTACCGATGTAGCTAGTCATCCGATAGCCTATACGCGTGAAAGGAAAGGTGGGTGTTCCGGCCTTCACTGTGGAGTCAATTAGCAAAGGTTGCTCACCTAACCACCGATGGTATAGTTTCACCATGGGGAACATATTAGTAGGAGTTACCATTTTCATACAGAGGTAGCTAGCCTTCCGACGTTATTTGATTATTTCGTGATATCGAGTTTAATTACACAACTTAAACTGAGGTTGTTCCAGAGATTTTGCTTCCTCCCATTATTTATAACATAAAGGCAATAGTCCTCGGCCGGGGCATAATCGGGGATCCCAACTCAGAAAATAAGCGAATAGCCTCTATCTCCCCTTCTGGAAGGTTCCGATGCCTCTGGCTGTGGCAGGGCTACTCCAACAAAGGAAGCATGTAGTTCTCATTCATTCTGTCCGAAGGATAAATCTGCTCATATCGCTCTTGATGAGCGCATGATCGAGCATGCTCATGAGATTAGAGCTATTGGTCATGACTCAAAACTGCACCAGAAGGAAAGTTATGTATCTGAGGGTCGGAGTTTCTCGAAGAGTAAGGAGATATAACTCCTCCGATTTGATACATATAGTTGTTCATTAGCCTAAAGTTAAGGTTCTAACATGCACGTGCTAAAGCTCCGCAAGCGCTTATTAGCTCTCTCCCGATAGTAGGATAAGATACTCATACGCCAATGACCGAGGATGGTTTCAAGAGGCACGGCTCGGATGGATATTACGTAACAAAGTTTTAAGTGCATACTCTTATTCCTTTGCATACTTGCTCTTCTACGAATCATACTCCTAAAGGTAGGTATTCGACCGCCCATGTGTGAATCATTTTCACAAGAACATTTATATTTAGCCTGTATCTCACGGTGCATTATCATGGTACAAGCTTATAGTTTAAGTCAAGCCTAGTGTTAGTAGGGAGGAGATGCTCCTTCGGAGGAGACACTCCTAATCTACAAGATGACATCACCTTGCCAATAGGTGTAAACTATACATGCTCCTAGAAAGCCTAACATAGTGCCCCTTCATGCACAACGTGTGTTTTAGGTATGAGGCCCAAATATATACTAAGAATATGATCATATGCATTTTTTGCAAGAGGCTAAGGCAATATTAACAGTTACGCTACCAACGTAACAACTTATGTGCTTTTAACTTCGCATGGTAGTTTGAGAATGCGTAAAAACAAAGGGTTCAAGCACTTACAAGTATCTGAAACTGATATTTGAGATTAACAAGTGGGTACCGGATGAATGGAGCTTCGCATGGCCTTGATCCATGGGAGGAGTATCCTCTTATCTCCACCTATGGACTTTAATGACACTCCTCCGGTCCAGCACCTCATGATCCTCCGCACGAGAGTCTGCGGGGAATTGTTTTCTCTTTACCCCTTTTGTCAAGTTCCTTGATCACAGTCCTTAACACCTCAATGTTTTTTGCTTCAATAATTTCGGAGAATGTCCTACATGAACTGGCCTGGCTAGGACGGAGGGTATTCCCCGGAGAAGTCCTCCTAGTCCTTTGTATCCTGGTGTTCAAGTTTTTCCCTTCTTCCGGATGAGAATCCCTAGTACAACCGTCCATTTCTTAGAACTTAGTAGATTGGTATAAGGGTCCCATGGATGGCGCCAATGTTTGAGCAAGTTTCCGAAGTGCTCTTCACCGATCCTTAGGGAGGTCCCGTAGTCGCTCTGTGGAGGTCTTGCGCTACTCCTTCGCCTCTAGGTCGAATAAGAAGAACACCGTTAGCTCGCCCGGGTTTTTAATCCGAGACCAAGCTCTGGTGTGAGAGTAAGTATATGCTTGGCATAAGTTCTAGTGAGAGAAACTAGAGAGAGAGATAGTAAGAAAGGTGAGTGAAGAGTAAAGTGTGTGTGTTCATGTGTGTGAACATCTCCTTTTATACTACTTGGGGTTAGCGCCACCACACAAGGATTGTGGAGACTAATTTGTCTTCTAGGGGCAGTGCACATATTGGTGATGAGTATCAGGCATGGTCCTTGGGGTCCAAGTTGTCGCTATGCTACAAGTACTAGTTGTGGACCAAAGCCTCTATGCTAATTCGTACATCATTGTACTTGTATGTCACCGCTAGTGTACTAGCTCCGATGCGAAACCGCCCGTCATTATGCCTCCCGAGCGTACCGCTTCATCAATATACTTTCCGGCGGTGCACCGCTCATCACTATACCTCCCGAAAGGTGAACCGCTTCATCACTATGCTTCGAGCGAATCGCTTCATCAATATACTTCCCGAAAGGTGCAATCGCTTCATCACTATGCTTCCGAGCGTGCACCGCTTCATCACTATACCTCCCGAGCGTGCACCGCTTCATCACTATACCTTCGGACTGGCGACCTCGTCACCTCGCCTACTCAAGGACTGTTCCCACGTAGGGTGGTTTTATCTTATAAACATTTGGAGTTAATTGTGATTGTCTCCTCCAAAGTATCCGGATGAGGACATACCTCATCACTATGTTAGCTATTGCAGTGCACCATGGATGAATAATTGAGCAACTTGATGTGAACAATGCATTTCTCTATGGAGATCTACATGAAGATGTCTATATGCAAATCCCTCAAGGCTACACTCTTCCTTTGCACACCCCTCCCCCCCTTTAACACTGTGTGCAAACTTACCAAGTCTCTTTATGGGTTGAAACAGGCAAATAGGCAATGGTTTGAAAAGGGTACTTCATTCCTCATCTCCATTGGCTTCAAACAAAGCTATGTTGATACTTCATTGTTTACCTTAACCAAGGATCACTGTTTCATTACTCTCTTAGTCTATGTAGATGACATCCTCATTGCTGGCAATAGTAGACAAGTCATTCAAAGTATCAATTCTAATCTTGATGAGAAATTCAGTATTAAAGACTTTTAGGGCCTCTCCATTACTACCTTGGGATATAATTTTTTAGAAACTCAACTGGTTTAGCTATGAGTCATAGGAAGTATGCTATTGACTTGGTTACTTATGCTGGCTTACTTGATACCCAATCTTCTGCAATTCCCCTTGACCCCACCATCAAGCTTACCATGATAGATGGAGACCCTATCCCTGACCCCTCACTTTACAGAACCTTGGTTGGAAAGTTACTCTACTTAACCATCACAAGACCGATCTTGCCTTTGTAGCTCAAGCACTCGGTCGGCTTCTATAAAGCCCCACTACTCTACATATGACCGTACCGACTAAAGTTATCATACACATCAAACTTACCACCTCTCAACGCTTATTCTTTCTATTCAAGAATGATCTACATTTGACTGCATTTTATAACAGTGACTGGGCAAGCTGTCCATATTCAAGAAGATCAATCATTGGATTTGAGATATTTCTTGGTCACAACCTCATTTCATGGCAATCAAAGAAGCAGCTTGTGGTATCAAGGTCCTCCACAGAGGCTGAATACAGGGCTTTGGCTCACTGCACTTAGGAAGTTACTTGGCTTAAATGCTTGCTCAAAGAATTTCAAGTCAATACCACTGCTCCAATTCCTATCGTGTGTGATAATATCTCTTCAATAGCACTTGCTTCAAATCCTATCCAACATGCCAAGACTAAGCACATAGAGATAGATTGTCATTTTGTAAGGGACAAGGTTAGAACATGCATCATCTTACCAACCTATGTCTCTACTAAACACCAAATTGCAGACATACTAACCAAGGGACTTCCTAAACCTCTACACTATAAATTTCTGTCCAAGTTGTGCATGTGCATGAGTAATCCTTACTCAATGCCAACTTGCGAGGGGGATGATGTACACAATTACCCAAACACTCTGGTAATACCATTTCTACTCAACATAGGAATCCAAACACTCCCAAAGCTCTACACAAGTAAAAAAATGCAGCTGTTCAAGTCCTTGCAATCATTTGGAAGAATGTAGCAGCTTAGCTTATCTTAGTTGTAGCTTGTTAGTGAATTCAGTTACTAGATATTTGTAATGTAGATATTTTAGTTGTTGTACTATTTAAACCACAATGTGTGGTCTCATTTAATTTGTAGCACTTTCATAACTCATTTTCTCTCGTTAATCCAATTCACTTTGAGTGTTCAATATGTTTTAAGTTTCTCTATAAAGTAATAAAAATAGTTGGAACAAAAGTTACTTGTTGTGCTCATAACTAGTGGTTAGACATGGTATCTTAGTTACAAATCTAAATGACGAGAGTTCACATTAGCTATCCTACGATGGACTTTGTTTTATATCTGTGAAACGAAGATGCTCTTTTGCATGATGTGGCGGAAGAAATTGATAAGTATGTTAGTTACACCAAAAGGAAAAGGAAAAAAAATGGGTTAAGTCTATTAAATAGAAACATATTTTCATAATTTTCTCAAGTTAGGTAACCAACTTTTTTACTACAATATTTCGGTAATGAAACTTGTAATCGGTAAAAATTACTAATATGACTTGTTGAATTTCATTAAATTTTTACATGTATTTTTGTACCTTCATATTCAGAAGCTCATTGGAAGCATCATATCGGAGAGAGTGAGACAGCTTTATGAGGCTCAAAACTGTGATATGATCGGGAAAGTTAAATATGGTCTCGTTGCTTCGAAAATTCACGGAATGTTGATCAATACTGGATTGGACAAAAGGAGCTCAGATTATTATTTAAATTTTTGCGAGGAGAGATGAGCTACTAGACCATATTTTGATAAAAATAAAATCAGTTTTAAGAATTGAGTTTTTGTTAGCTTCTTCAGCTAATGCACATGCATCGGTACATTTGATCTTCACGGTGTCAAAGAAAGGGATTTAGGCCTTCTTGTCCATGGTAAACACCATGCATAGCAGCCATGTTTGCAAGCAATGCCTACATAATAACAGAATGTTTAACTTATAAAAAGAGAAGAAAAAGGTGTATCAATCTAGTATACTTGTACAGATATGTATGATTCTTGACCAGGGTATACACTGTCGTATCAAATTTTCATGTGAATGCCGTGTAGTTAGTTTCAAACCGCAAATTCAAAGATAGTCCGATATGATTAAAACAAAGACCATAGTAAAAGATACAGGGGTGTTTGGGATTGCTTAGAAAATAAGTAGGTACCAACCTCTTTTTCATGTGCTTATTTGATCTAGTGTAAGCAGATAAGCATACCCAAACACCAAAAGTGCTTATCTTCATAAAGATTTAACAGATAAGCACTACAAGAGAAATCCCAAACACACTTTAAGTTGTTCTAAAGTTGCATACCTTTCTTGTAACAACATAACTCGAGTGAATTAAGAAATCATGATACCTGAGCTGTACAAATGCTACTTGTAGCTTTATCCCTCCTAATATGCAGCTATCTCGTCTGCATAGCCATACGTAAAGCAGGTTTATGTGTAATAATATGCTAAAGGGTAAGAAAAAGAGTTTTTTTATTGCTAGTAATGGTCATCCTCAAACGATAGATGTGTGTAAGACTAGAGCGGATGGTTTTGATTTGAAAGTAGTGACATCGGATTTGAAGTATTTTGATTATTCGTCTGGTGATGTCTGTGGTGTGTCGGATCAGTATCCTGGTACTGAAGGTGAGGTGTTGGATTATGGCGAGTTTGTTAAGAACGCACATGCGAATGGCGTCAAGGCAGTTATGGCTAGTGATTTGTTGGCTTTGACTATATACCTTAAATGACATACAGACCACTCATATTCCTTCAACTTCATGAGTAAAACATCACACTCGTAAGCCAGATCACAGTACTATATTAACAGAAGTAGAAGCAAATAGTACCTGAATTGGTGCCTGGGGCATGGTGTTCCCATCCATCCTGTGTATTACTAGATAAATCCTACATGATTAACAATCACCAACTCGTTATAACTATATATTTCAGACCTTTATAGCTGCCCCCGTCAGAGTTACCATAATAGTTACTCAGAAACTTTTATACACCACAAAGTACCAAGCTATTAAAGAACCTTATTAGGAGACTATATAATGACAGATGGTAAAGAAAAGAAAGAATAAAAGATACCCTGTATAGTGGTCTCTTCAAAAGGATGTTTAGGAGGAGGAATGACATTACCAAAAAAAAACGTAAATACTCCAACCTTAGTCATCTTACAACCAGTATCGATGATAAAAAAACCAGTACTACCATCAACATTATCCGCAAAAAAATCTACTCCCCAACCTGGTGTTAACCCAAACACCCTTTGAATCCATAAAACTACAGCTGAAGACAACATAACTATTCAAAACAATACCTATAAAACTTAACCAACTAATATAAATTTTACTGCAAGTATCAATCCCCATTTTACCAGCAATAATATAAATTTTGTTGCAGTCCCAGAAACCATTACCAGAATCCATTCTAATATCATAAGCATTGCCGTAGATAAGATCTTGAAAGCCAAACATAGACTGAATACGCCACAGACCAAAAACTAAGAATCCCCAAACATAAAAAGGACCAGCAGAGAAACGAGAGCAGTAACAAAACCCAATCCTATGCATCAAAACCTTAACCTTTGAATATTCTACCCTGCACTCCCTTATAACACCAGACCAGTTAAAAAATAAGGTATACAGCCAGAGGTTATCCTCAAAACAATTTGCCTAAAGAAGGAAACAAGAGACACAATCTTTAATAATAATGATTTGCTCGAAACCAGAAAAGGGGAAAGCCTTGAGCTTTCTCATTGAGAAATCGAACACCAATTAAGTCAAACTTAAGTAGAATTCAGTACCGCAAATTGGATTGATGGAATTTATATTCTTAGAGAATGGCAATTGGGTTTGAGGTATTGGTTCTTACCACATTGGTAGCTGGTTTCATTGAAATAAAGCGCAAAAATGCTGCTTTTGCCCATTGATTGACATACAACTTAAGAATGCACATGCGAATGGCGCGTCAAGGTAGTTATGGCTAGTGATTTGTTGGCTTTGACTATATTGAAGCCGCCTGGTCAATTTAGAGTTCATATTTTGGTTGGTTCAGCTCAAAGATTTGGTGTTCCGATTGGGTATGGTGGTCCCCATGCTGCATTTCTTGCCACGTCTCAAGAGTATAAGAGGATGATGCCTGGTAGGATTATTGGTGTTAGTGTTGATTCTGAGGGTAAGTCATTGCCTCAGCAGCAGCCGTGCCTTCGTCTAATAACGAAGCATTAGACATAGGCAAGCCCGTGAAATCCATTAATCATAGTCTGAAAGTTAAGCTACGACTCGAGTCTACATTGTGCTATTTCAGCTTGATAAGGCGTATACTGAGTATACCAACCAGGGTTCTCCATAATATTCCTTAAAATAACACTAGGTACAAAAGTATTATAGTGTCTCATACCAAAAATGACTTACAAACTCTGTTCTTAGAAGCTAAACCTTCCATATGTTTAATCATTTCACCTCAGTCAACCCATGATCAAATTTGACAAACTTCATAGGACTAATACGTATCGTTTTGGCACGGTAGCATCTATTAATGGATTAGAAGCAGACTTATCCAAATGCTTATCCAGAGAAAATAGAGTTGTACTAACTGTAGAAGGAATACGAAAAGTATCAAAATAACCGAGATGATTTATGTATCAGAAACACACTTTGGTCATTATTGACCCATTTTTAATACAGTATAAGATAAATGTTTTATTGTAGTGACGTTAAAGACAAAAAAATTCACACAACTGCATGGTTACAATTAAAGGTATTTCTGTAAAACTCTCCATGCAAAACAATGTATAATATGCTTTATGACAAGATTTTATATTCAAAAGATAAAAGCATATATCTGTTTCTAAATGGATCAAAAGCTAGTCTTATTTCAGTTCTCGAATATTATGCAACATCAACTACGATGCAAGCATAAAGAATAAACTATCTATATTCTATATTTCTATATACCTTAAATGACATACAGACTACTCATATTCCTTCAACTTCATGAGTAAAACATCACACTCGTAAGCCAGATCATAGTACTATATTAACAGAAGTAGATGCAAATAGTACCTGAATTGGTGCCTGGGGCATGGTGTTCCCATCCATCCTGCGTATTACCAGATAAATCCTACATGATTAACAATCACCAACTCGTTATAACTATATATTTCAGACCTTTATAGCTGCCCCCGTCGGAGTTACCATAATAGTTACTCAGAAACTTTTATACACCACAAAGTACCAAGCTATTAAAGAACCTTATTAGGAGACTATATAATGACAGATGGTAAAGAAAAGAAAGAATTAAAGATACCCTGTATAGTGGTCTCTTCAAAAGGATGTTTAGGAGGAGGAATGACATTGCCAAAAAAAAACGCAAATACTCCAACCTTAGTCATCTTACAACCTGTATCGATGATAAAAAAAACCAGTACTACCATCAACATTATCCGCAAAAAAATCTACTCCCCAACCTGGTGTTAACCCAAACACCCTTTGAATCCATAAAACTACAGCTGAAGACAACATAACTATTCAAAACAATACCTATAAAACTTAACCAACTAATATAAATTTTACTGCAAGTATCAATCCCCATTTTACCAGCAATAATATAAATTTTGTTGCAGTCCCAGAAACCATTACCAGAATCCATTCTAATATCATAAGCATTGCCGTAGATAAGATCTACGCCACAGACCAAAAACTAAGAATCCCCAAACATAAAAAGGACCAGAAGAGAAACTAGAGCAGTAACAAAACCCAATCCTATGCATCAAAACCTTAACCTTTGAATATTCTACCCTGCACTCCCTTATAACACCAGACCAGTTAAAAAATAAGGTATACAGCCAGAGGTTATCCTCAAAACAGATTTGCTTAAAGAAGGAAACAAGAGACACAATCTTTAATAATAATGATTTGCTCGAAACCAGAAGAGGGGAAAGCCTTGAGCTTTCTCATTGAGAAATCGAACACCAATTAAGTCAAACTTAAGTAGAATTCAGTACCGCAAATTGGATTGATGGAAATTAAACCACACTTACAAACATGCTGATACATATGATATGTCACCAGGAAAGTAAACGTAACGTAACGTAACATTTAATAAGTTATGTCTCGTACACTTATGCAACAAGAAAATTAAACCACAATTACAAACATCGTTAACAACTTTAACATTTATTTAACAACGACATGCACTGCTCCTTGTTGGAGTTAATCTCAACTTCACCATACAAGCTTGATGATAGACCTGAAAGAGTTCAAAAATAAAATCATGGTCGTGATGATTTATTAACAAACTCATGTAAAATCAGATTTTACAAAAGGAGAGAACAAAGTACCTTGTATATTTTGAAGCACATCTAGAATGCACTGCAACTCATTGACAACAAATTCTATTTTCATCCGTTGTCGTGGGGAATCCACAGAGCATGATACTCCGATCTTCATAGTTGCAGCCAAACATTCTTCCACTTTCTTTGCATTACCTTCCTTACTTTGCAACACAAATGCATCACCATCAATAACATCGATTACATGATCTGGTAATGCCATGTAAGAAAATTTATGAAGGCTAAGACCTTCCTTAAACATATCGTCTGTCGGCCTTTTTCCAGTCATCACCTCTAGTAATAATATTCCAAAACTGTAGACGTCCCCACTACTTGTCATTTCGCTCCCCATACCATACTCTACAAATTAAAATGATCAGTTAATTTACAAAACTGTATTCTGCAGGTATCAATATAAGCATCATGAAATACAAGAATCATATATTACCTGGAGGTGCATAACCAATTGTTCCTTTAACCCCAGTTGAGCTATTTTGGTTTAAGTCTGCACCATGTAGTCGAGCTAAACCAAAGTCTCCAACATGAGCCACCATATCATCGTCAAGTAGAATGTTGCTAGGCTTCAAGTCACCGTGAACAATCGTTGTTTGGCAGAGATTGTGAAGATAATCAAGTGCTGTTGCAACATCTTTAAGAATATTTATTCTTTGAAGAAGGTTGAGTTTCGATGTATATGCACTTGAATGTAGCCAATCGTGTACAGTTCCATGGGGCATAAACTCATAAACCAAAGCTTCAAAGTCATTGCCTTGAAAATCAACACTTGAACATGAAGTTATTATCTTCAACAAATTACGGTGTCGAATATTCCGCCACGCTTCACATTCTGCTAGAAAACTTCTGTGAGCTCCTCGAGTTTGAAGACGTAGAACTTTGACTGCAACATATTTATCATCATTGGAATTGAGGATTCCTTTATAAACAGAGCTAAACCCACCCTCCCCTATTAAATTCTTTGTAGAGAAGCCATCAGTAGCCTTGAGAAGTTCATTGTATGAAACTTTCAAGAACTGTTCATTCTCTAAAGATTGAGATGGTTGACGCTCTAAAGATTGAGATGGTCGACTATTGTGTTTCTTCTTCCACAAAAGATACACGCAACATAATACGATGACCAACGTCAGTGCAATCACAAAGACTAATATGAGGAAAGGAAACCTTAATGTATGTCTACCCCTTTCCTTGCATTTGGGTAACTCAAGTGTAACCAGGCCACCACAAAGCCTATTGTTCCCCAAAACCGAAAACGCACTTGCATTGGCAAACACTCCTACAACGGGTACTTCCCCCTCAAAATCATTAAAGGATAGGTTCAAATATTCTAAGGATTTCCATTTGTCAAAAAATTGTGGAATTTTGCCTGATAAGTTATTTTGAGAAATATCGAGTGCCTCCAGTCCTCCCAGGGAACTTAGTGAAGATGGTATTACACCTTGAAATCTGTTGCCTCTTAGGTCTAACTTTGTAAGGCTAATGCACTCACCAAGGCTACTAGTAATGGTACCTGACAATTTATTATAAGATAAATCAAGACCACTCAACATCTTGAGGTCTTTAATCTCTGATGGAATTGAACCAGACAGGCTGTTTTGAGAAAGAACTAAAAAAGAAGTTAGCGATGGAAGTTGAAGAAGTTCTTTGGGTATGTTTCCACTGAGTCTATTGTCTGCAAGGTTTAACCCATTAAGCCTTTTACAATTCCCAATGTTTGATGGAATAAGGCCTTCTAATTTGTTGGAATATAAATAAAGTTCATTCAAAAATGATAAGTTACCGATGGCATTAGGGATAGGCCCTGAAAATTGATTGCTATTTAGACCAAGAATTTGTAGCTTTTGAAGTTTACCAATGGTACTGGGGATTTTTCCTTTGAATTGATTAGGTCCTAATGTTAAAGCAGTTAAATCAACTAGACTACCTATACTTGAAGGGAGGCTTCCAAATAATTGATTGTCTGCTAAACCTAAAGCCCTGAGTTGATCAGAAAGATTACCTATTGATATCGGAAGCACTCCTATAAGGTTGCAATTAGAAAGTTCTAAATATATTAATTTGGTGCAGTTTTTCAAAGAATCAATAAACCTCGTGTCATCAGCTTCTCCGCGTCCATGTAAGTTGTTATTATGTAAGGAAATTTTGTTAATATCTCTTAGCTTTGAAAAATCGATTGTCAACTTCCCACTAAAATCGTTGTTACCCATTTCAATACGTCCTAATTTAGAGCAATTAGAAAGAGAAGGTGGAAGAACTCCTGTTAGTTTGTTACCCCATAACTGAAGGAACTCAAGATTCGGGAGCTGATTACCAATTCCCGAAGGAAGACTACCACTGAGCTGATTACCAGCTAAGGCAAAATGAACTAGGAGTGACAGGTTGAAAATGGAATCAGGGATGCTTCCATCTAAGTTGCAACCACCAGCGCCAAATTCCGTCAAGCTTTTCCAAAGGCCCAAGGTATCTGGAATGCTCCCACCCAACGGGTTCCTGGCAGCATAGAACATTTCCATTGATGTTATATTCCCCAAGAAAGGTGGGATTCCACCTGTTAACTTATTTACACCAATTTCAAGACGAGAAAGTTTCGAGAGTAAACTCATGTCCTTGGGTATACTTCCTGCTAGATTATTTTGAGTGAGAAAAAGCTCTTTGAGGTTAGAACAACCAGACAAGTTTGTTGGAATGGCTCCACTGAATTTGTTTCTACTAAGAGAAAGACGACGTAGCCTAGATAGACGACCAAGTTCATGAGGAATGGTTCCTTCAAAGCTGTTGTTCGCAAGAGAAAGCTCACGGAGGAAGCTAAGGTTTCCTACATGAGGAGACAACGAGCCTTCTAAGCCTTGTGAACCCAGCCGTAAAGCAGTCACTCGTTGGTGCCGCTTTCCACATGAAATACCACTCCAGTCACAAAAATGAAAGGAATGGTTCCACGAGGTTAGAACTTGGTACGGATCTTGGCTGATCTTTGACTTAAATGACAACAACGCTTGATAATCAGTCTCATTACCACCATAGGAAGCAGAGACGGTGGCGGAAGTGAGACATATTATCGCGACGAGACCATAAAAGAGAAAAGAAATACGAGAGGAAGATGATAAGTGAATACTTGCTTGTTGTGACTTCATTTTTAGAAAGTTACTTAAAATTATAAGAATAAGAATTGGTTTTTATCCTGAGTTTTGCAAGTTAACGTCGTGACATGCGACTTGGTCATGAAATTAATGGCCGGCTTCTATAATTCTTTATCATCCTGACCTTGACCAAGACATTTCATTCAGAATATACTAACCAATATTAGCAGATAAAATGTATAGATAATAAACTAAGATTATCATAAATTTCTTTATTACATTTTATTGTTGAGACTTGGTCATGAAATTAATGGCTTCTATAATTCTTTATTATCCTGACCTTGCCAAGACATTTCATTCAGAATATACTAACCAATATTAGCAAATGATTATCATAAATTTCTTTATTACATTTTATTGTAGAGACTTGGTCATGAAATTAATGGCTTCTATAATTCTTTATTATCCTGACCTTGACCAAGACACATTTCATTCAGAATATACTAACCAATATTAGCAAATAAAATGTATAGATAATAACAAAAAATTTAGTATAAACGATATATAACTAAGATTATCATAAATTTCTTTATTACATTTTATTGTTGAGACAGACATCTAGTACAAACTTCAAACTCAAGATGATGATATTTTCTAATTTTAACGTCTAACGTACGTGACACGTAAATTGTGAAGCTAGAGAATGTCATCCACAAATTCCTGTTCAGCTTGAGCAAGACTTAAATTTGATTGATATCACAAAAGATTTTTAAGAAGATTTGGGATTGCTAGGGAAGATACAACATTAATTATGCAACCCAAGTAGCACAACTAGCAACACCTGTCTATGGTCTATTCACATTAGTTATGCAACCCAAATAGCACAACTAGTATCACCTGTACATGGTCTATTAACATTAACTATGCAACCCAAGTAGCACAACTAGTATCACCGTCTATGGTCTATCATCCACAAATTCCTTCACAGCTCGACCAATAAAATTTGATTGATAATAACAATTTTTTGATTGATAATAACAATTTTTTATGTGTAATCACAAAAGACTTTTAAGAAGACTTGGGGTATGAAAGACTATACTTATCTTGCATATAAAGTAGTTGCAAGTATAATTATATGATGTGAAATAGCATAAAATATAAACACATTTTTTATTAGCGTGTTTCAAATAGGAGCGTTTTTTTCTTTTAGTAACCATAATTTCCGACCTTTTGGCCGACTAATTCAAAGGGTTCGAACCCACCGGCCACCATCACACAGAGGTAGAGCCCTCCCTTTTCATGAGGTTGGCGTGGCCACTTAAGGTTGTTTGAACTTCAGACCTCACACATTTTAAAGTAATAGTCACAAGCCACTAGGCCACCCTTAAGTGGTTCCAAATAGGAGCGTTTAAACAAGCCCTTTTGCCACTAGGCCACCCTTAAGTGGTTCCAAAAAGTTCAAAAGCTAAACCCTCATTGCTAAACACTATTTTTGAGAAACATTCCCCAAACACCATTTCTTATTAAGTTTCCTAAACCCAATTATCAGATGTCCGAAACATGAATATATAGTTTCATAAAGTAGTAACAAGTAACAACAAACAATTAGTAGAAACAAAATCAATGAACGAATGTGAATGGAAACAACATATATAATAAGTATATGATGCAATACATACGTGTGTTGCGAGTGTATGTTTGGGGCTTACATGAGCTTAACCAACACCATCACCAGCAGTTGTATCTTTCATTTTTAGTTATTAATTTGCTAAAAATGTGTCCTCATTTGATAGCTAAAGTTTTGGTAGAATACGAAAGGGGGTATTTGTGATAATATCGGTTTTGGCAGTAATATAAAGTTTGAAAACTAATAATTTTTTTATTTATCAACTTAAATTCACTTTGATTAAATTTTAAACTGATATTTAATTTATTACAAGTAATTAAGAGGCACTTTACGCATGCAGACTCAAATACAAAATTTGATTCCTTAATTGCTTTAACTTAAATTCAATCTTTGATTAAATTTTAAACTGGTATATTTAATTTATTAGTTATAATACTCATGCATATACGGGTTTTATATAAAGTTTTCTTGTATTATCAATTAATATTTTATATAGGTTTTTGTTGAGCGAAAGAAATATTTTACTTTGTTTAACTGACATTATGTTGAGGTTTATATTATTGTTTGAATTTTACTATTGATATCATGTTGTTCACATTATGCGTGCTTGATAACATGTAATGCACATTGATATAGTTAAAAGATAAAGCGAAAAAAACATTTTTCCGGATATCCTTATTTAAACTTTAAAATAAATTATACGTAGTCGTTCTTATATGTGCAATTTTGTGTATTTGTTTTCATATCAGAGTAACTTGTACTTTCATTTTGATATTTATATTATTGTCAATAATAATTTTAGCCGTATTTAATTTGTATACTCGTGTACGCACGGGTTAAACTTATAAGGAGTAGTAACATGTGTCTTTATTGAACATGGATAGTAAAAAAAGAATTCCAAATATCCTTACTTAAACCCATAAAGAGTGATAACATGAGTCGCTGTATAATTATAATCTCATGTATTCATTTACATATCACAATAATTTGTGCTTTTATTTTGATATTTAAAATCATTTGTATATACATTAATTTAATCCATAATCATACTAATATTTATAAATAAGAACAACATATATATTGTTTTATAAATAAAATATGGAGTCTAATGGGTTGTTACTAAATTTAAAAAAAAAAAAAAAAAAAAAAAAAAAAAAAAAAAACTCATAAGTTTACATATAAGTCCATATAATTTATTTAAAATTAAATATTTAAAGTTTTATTAATTATCCCTTTCTTTTTTCTTTTGTTTTTGTTTTTTTTTTCTACAAAATCAATACATGTGTTTTTTATACATATCTTTCATATAATAAGAGAAAATAATTTATGAGAAAATAGATCATTTGATTGACCAATATAAGAGCTCGATTTTGAGATCCAACCCTCCCATTGGCTAATAAAAGACATAATTGGCTTTAACTTGGTCAAACAATATAAATTTCTTCCAGAAAAATAAATATGTATAAAAACACATGGGTCGATTTGTAGAAAAAAAATAAAAATAAAAAGATAGGGTAATCAATAGAACTTTAGTTGTTGCATTTTAAACAAATTACATGAACCTATATGTAAACTTATCAGCTTTCATGTTTTTAATAACTTTATAAATTTAATATATACACACAGACTTTATATATTTTTTAAAACAAAATATATGTTGTTGTTATTAGTAAATATTAAGATTATTTTATATTAAATTACTTTATATGCATTGTACTGTAAATATAAAAAATAAAGCGCGAATTGTATTGATATATAAATGAATACACAAGATGGGAATGGATCTAGTGAGAAGAGTTATTGAAATGAGAAGAGTGAGAAACAATTCTAGCCACACAATTCAAATAAGAAAAAAGAAATAATTGGAAATGCATCTATTTTTATGGATGCATCTAAGATTGGTGGTTGTGGTTCATTCTCATTCTTCTCATCTTGATTTATATTTCTCATTTGATCCTTACTGTACACAAGATTGCATATATACGAACAATTTATATTATTCCTCTTTATGAATTTAAGTAAGGATTTTCTAAAAAAACATATTTTTTACTATCCGCTTTTAATAAATACTCATGTTATTCCTTTTCATAAGTTTAACCTATGTGTACATGGGTTTAAAATTTAAATACGGCTAAAATTTTCATTAACGGGAATAAAAATATCAAATTGAAATCATGGGTTAATGTGATATGAAAATAAATACACGAGATTTCTCTTTAAAGTTTAAAGAGTTAATTACATAAATCGTCCATGTAGTTTACACACAGTTTCACCTTTCATTCCTTATCTTAACTTATCACCCCAGTCGTCCCTACAGTTGAGACCATGTAACCGACCGCTCCTTTGACAAAACGGACGTTATGTTTTTCGTTAAGTTAGGCCACGTGTTGGTCATGTGAGGGCAAAGCAGTCCATTTAAGTCCAAGCTATCTTTATAACCCCGATTTAATTACCACCCAACCCCACCCACCTTTTCCCGCTTTTCCAATACAACCTACCCGCCCTTTTATTTCCCCATTTTCCCAAAATCTCAATTAAATACCCCACCAATCCAAATTAAATACCCAAGAATCCTAATTACCATTTCTTTCTACAAACTCCTACAACTAAAACCGGATGGCATTTTGCGAATGTTGGAATGTCACAATTGTTCGAACCTCGTTAACAAACACTAATCATGGGCGTAGGCTCATCACTTGTCTCCAAATTGTATTTTTTTTAACATGGTTTCAGTTATATGTACTAAGCGATTCGTGATTGATATTTGGTGATTAGTTTTTTTTATTTGGTTAGATCCATCGATGTGTGCTAGATCCATGATGAGAATCCTAGGTTTGTTAAGGGCAAGAAACAGGGTGGAATAGTTTATGATGGAGCTTGTGCAAGCAAACAGAAGGTTGAAGATGTACTTGATATGTAGTTGGTTAGCTTTTGGTGTTTATGTACTTTTATCTTAGAATGGTTAGGTTTGTTTTCTTTGTCTTTGATCATATATGATGTAGTGACCAGTTGGTTTTGTTATTTAAGTAAAGGAAATTGGTCTTTTATATGTACAATATTGATGCAAGTTTCTTGTTGTTAGTTGTTCAAAGTTATCACAGTTTGTGAAAAAGTTTGTCTCTTGATGGTCAAACTCAGCAAAATGGCCCAAACAAATAACCAAGATTGTGACCATGATCATGCAACAACCTTAGCAAACAAAGCAACATGAAAAACATACATCTAGACCTATAAACCAGTTGACTTATAATGGTCAAAATTATCAAAATGACCAAATACATCAGTTGACTTTATAAGGCCAAACTCAGTAAACAAATTACCAATATTATGGTACAAAGTCAACAAACAAAACATGATGAAAAAACATACAAAAACATAATACATTTACCATACATTAAACTTTACCAAAGTTGTTACAAGAAAATTATGCATGGTAAGAATGTTATGAAACTACTAGTGTTTAAGGTACTAATACCCAAATAGATGAAAGTAAACATAATTCATATTTTTTAAGGTACTACATAACAGCTGAACTAAATGGGTTTCATGGGGTTCAGTCAATTAGCAGTCTTCTTAGAAAATCTTAGTAGTTTTGGAACTGAATTTGGAGTTGCATTGGAGCTACACTTGTAGCTTGTCTTAGTGCTTGAAAAGCTTGTCTAGGTCCTTAAGTAGCTTGACTTGGTCCTTGACTAGCTTGACTTGGTCCTTGACTAGATTATCTTGGTCCTTGACTAGCCTAGCTTGGTCCTGCACTCTGTTGACTTGCAAAATCAGCTTCACTTGACCCATTTCTTGCACCAGCAGCTTCACTTGACCCATTTCTTGCACCAGATCTTCTATTAGGTTCACTAGGACCACCTTGACCCTGACAACTGATGCGGCAGTTACAACACCTGGTTTTACAACCTCCTAGGTAAGTATACCTAATCGTTGTAGTGTAGTATGGGTAAGGACGCGAGGGGAGGTTGATCGTTCCTTAGAGGAATAGTAAGGTAGGCTCGAAGTGTATGATGAATGGGTCTAAAGGTTGACGGAAGAGTATTTGGTCTTTTTGTCTTTTTTAGAAAGCAAAGGAAATAAAATAGTTTGAAAGGGGGTTTTTTATTTTAAACTAATATTTAACCTAAATGCAGAAAATTAAATGACAATAAAAATAAATTGGTGGGAACTCATATACGGGAAAAGGTTTATTTACCTATAAAGCACTACTACCTAGTTTATTTACACGGTCTTTGAAATGCGAACAATTTCAAATTTTTAGTGAGCTAAAATGGATACTCGAAAACGTCAACATAAATTTGGTGAGGCCGTAGGTTTAAGTGTTAAATTATGAAGCTGTGAATAATATAGCGTAAGCCAATTGTAAGTTAGATATAAAAATGTAAGCACTTAATGAAACCACGATGTTTTGCGACAACTAAACATACCAAATGTCACATGTTACTAAAAATATTCATCGACGCACAGTGTCTGGCCTGGGGTAGCAACCTTGATAGTATTATCAAATGCTTCGGCTCCAAAATGGAGTTAAACAATTGCACATAATGAAATACATATGATGAAACCACACAACAAGGCACATATTGCAATCAAAACACACATATTGTCCAAAAATAAATAGTCTAACACAGCATGAAAACAGTCTAAATATCATTTGAGTACCATTTTCTCAAAGGAAAAATATAATGAAAAGGGGGCTATGAAAACTCACCTTAATTAGTGTAGTGAAATTCGGAATGTCACAAATAAAATGAATGCGCAAAAGTCCTAACCGCAACCTAATTAATTAACGAGGTGTTTTAGGTTATGCAATGAAATGAAATGAAATGATGTGTATGCGCATTTTATAAATCTTATATCACCCGTACATGTTTGCACTTAATTTTAATAAGTAAAATGTACTTTACGTCAAAGTTGTGGTATAATTATATAAGTTTCGGCACATTTACCATATTGACCAATCCTTGGAAGTCACAATCGTTGGAAGTCACATTACTTCTTGTTTATAAATATTTCCAACTATATTATACGTGTCTAAATAATATTCCCTTATAATTTACAAAAAGACTATATGTCGTTTGACTCGTCTCATAGCTTATGACACTTATTTTTAAAAAAAAATAAGCTTTATACAAACTTATATATACTTTATAAAAGTTCCCAAGTAGTCATCTTTAATAGATCATAATTTGTTCATTACATTACATTTTGGAAAACTTTCGACTCATACGGAAAGTGTATATATAGTACCACGTTATTCTTTAGAACTTTTTAACTCATTCGGACTCTAAAATGCCCAAAATGCAGTTAAACATTACAAATCCGCACTTGTTTATTAGAAGTATAAAAGCTGTCATTTTACAAAAATATATTTTTCAGCCCAACATTTAAAATGGTCATAACTCGTTTGTTATAACTCCGTTTAACTAGATCTTGGACTTTTCGGAAACATCTATACATATACTAATTAAAGTATTTTATAAATTTTCGACGATCTCCACCTTAAAGGCCTCAAAAACAAGCTCAAAGTTTTCAATCAGCATCTATTATTAATAGTGCAGTTTTGCTGAAATTTTTATAGTTTTCGAAAAAAAACTTTGAATCGTCATAACTTTTTCGTTATAAGTTCATTTTTAGTGTTCTACCTATCCACGCGAAGGTATTTAAGTATATTTTCATATTTTTAAGCTTTCGATTACCCAACCTGATTCTAAAAGTCCGTTTTGCCTCGAAAAGCGTGCCAATCAGCAACTATATATTTCCTAATTCATCACTTTATTTGCAAAAACTCCAACAACACCTTCACTATCCTAATCCCTTCCACTAATTTCTTCAATAGTATCAATATATACACTATGACATGACTTAATAAATAACTCAAGATTCATAATAACTAACACAAGTATATAAATATATGTATATGTTTACTTTTAATTCATCAAACTTTAACATAATCTTGTATAAAAGTCCAATAATCTTTGTAATGTCTTAAAATTTATAAAAAAAACATTTTTTTTATGAAATCTTTACTTTTTTATCTTTATAAATCATTTTTTGCACGCAAACATGATGTGGTGATATCTTTGAATGTAATTGATGTTATAATCAATTATAAATATGTATGTTATGTAAATAGGAAGTAGAAAAATGTGTAAATAAGTTTTATAGCTTTTATGATTGTGTGTGAGTGATTTTTGTGATAAAAACACTATATAGCCAAATAAAACCCTAATAAGCTTCCAACAACTTAACCCTTAACCTAATAAGCTTCCAAATAAGCTATGTATATATTAAAAACCCGAAACTTTTCTTCTCTCTTTTGTTTTTTGCTTGCCAAAAATGGGTGAGACAAGGGAGAATTTATGTGTGTTTTTATTTGTGATAAATGAGAGCTAGTTGATGGTATTTCTTTTATAATCAAACAAGTATGGTTCTTATTATTATTATTATTATTATTATTATTATTTTACTCTACATAGCTAAATGATTAAAAAAAACAAGTATGGTTCTTAGACTTTTTATTACTCTATATTGCTATATGATTAAAAAAAAAAAAAACAAGTATGGTTCTTAGATTTTTTATGACTCTACATACTAGTAACTATAAAAAAAAGTGTTGGGAAGGGTGTGAAAGGTTTGTGTCGTGGGTTGCAAAAGAGAAAGCAAAGTTGTTGGTGCTTTTCCAACTTAATCCAAGAGGTAGAAATTAGATACCAGTGTTAATGAAGTCCAAGTCAAAAGATTAAGAAAATAACACATTATTAAAATGTGTAGGAGGGGGTGGTCAAGACAACAAAAAGATATAAAAGACACAAGCATGGTTCAACGTATTAGAAAATGCAAAAGCCTAGCTTTAGGGAAAAAAGTATTATAGTTTTTGGATTAAAATAAGTAATGTGAGTAGTTAACTTTTATGTTGTGTTTGTGTATGTAGGCCGAAATTCAAGAGAAGGAAAAACCAAGCATTTTGAATTTTTGTAGTTTATAATAAGTGTAGTATTATGTAATTTAATTATTAAAGGTACTGGGTATGTTTTGTATGCATGCAAAATACAAAAATGTAAATTTACAAAACTACATAAATGTTTTAAAATCCTAAGCATAAAAATGGTAAAATAAGCTCGTAATGATGGTAATATGTCAAATATATGTAGACTAAACTTAGTTTGATGCCGTTGTGCGTTAATGTTGTTTTCCGATTTACGCGATTTAACTTAATAGTTATATGTAAACGTAAATATGTAAACTTCCGAAATATAAAATATTGAATTTATGGTCGAGTATTGCCCTGAAATATGCCAGTTGTTATATCTACCCCGTTAAAAGAATTCCGACCCGGAATTCAGTTGTTGTCATCTCTAGTTCGTCCTCACTAAAAGTTGAGAATATACATGCTTCAAATAATGAGTGTTCTCAAGTATACTCATGTCCACGGTCTAAGTTCCAACTAAGTTCATAATCAAAATCTTATATCGTCTAAGTTTTGGCAGGAAAGTCAGTTATGCCCAAAACTACTCTTAAATACCTGTTAGTATTTGTAATTCAATCATCACTTCATTTTGCAAACTTCTCTATAAACTTTCTACGATCATCTCATTGTAATAAATTCATAATTCTGATAACAATCCTTTTTCGAATCTTGTTTCTAATTCCATAGATTCCTAATTGGTTGTTGCCATTGAATCGTATTCTTCATTTCTTGATTGTTTTCCAGAATACACACGTTTCAAGAAACCACTTAGCATAACTGAAATCCCATTTGTTCTTATACCAAAATAGCCACACACACCAAAAGTATATAACTGATAGAAACCTTATTTCATATCTATTTGATGCTTTATTTTAGATCAAGTTTTAAATTTATAATTGCTCATCTACCTATGATCCACTCTTGCACTAACGGGCAGAGAACCCGGTCGTGTGTAGTATAGTATTCGGTAAAGCCAAGATCGTTCCAAGAGCTAATGGGCGGTTTCTATAACTTGAGTTCTAGTTGTCATGATTTTAAGAGTTGTTTAATTAATTAAATTACACGAAAATAAATGATGGGAAGTGAAATAGTTTTACTAATCAAGGAGAGAAAGTGTGCTAACCCAGTTAATCCTCTACTAATGCTATGATTCCCTATCATAATATATAGTGGTTCTAGTATCATTATGATCGATTGGTATTCGAATCCTAACCTATAATTCCTATGATCTCAACCCCGTTGTTCACGAAAGTAGGGTATCTAGTTCATAGTTATTAAGCTTCCAACTATCCTATAGACTATATATAATATCGACAATCCCACTTCTCGACATTTAAACCCCATTAGGTGTCAACTAACAAAGGTTTACATGCGCTTTTAAGTATCTAATCTAGTATATGCGGTGATATGGACAACCCCTACAATCAAGATGGAGGCTACCCCAACTCGAGTAACTTACTAGACTAACATTCAACTGTTTACGCCTACTCACTAGCTAACAAGCTTTATACTAGCTTTAACACTATCAAAACGCAGGATCAATCAATAAGCACAAGGATATCCATATAAAACAATAATTAACCGAATGAATGGGAATAAAAACATTTATACATTTTTAACAAGGCTAACACTAAATATGTTTAGCCAAACATGTTGTAAATTACAACAACATTAATGTATAAAACAAGGTTTGAATTAAACATAATTCTAGATACAATTTACTTGTTGTTGATCTAATGATGTTGGTGATTAAGACCGAATTCCTCCTTGAAAAGTGGTTGGGGATTGCTGGAAAACGCCCCCAATTGTCCTCTAGAGAAGGGTGGTGAAAGATACTCAAATTAGTTGAATTAGGGCTTGTATTTATAGGCTCGATCAAGTTACGGCGTAGTTAAAAATACCGAAGTACGTCGTAATTACTACGACATGAATTTTTCCAAATAGCTACGTCGTAACTAGAAATACTAGTTACGGTGTAACTTCTTTTATAATGAAACTTCTTATGAATCGCCCGTGTGTTATCCCCTGGAGTTGCACCTGATTTTCAACCAAAGTCGTTATGCATTATATGTGTAAAACCTTGTACGAATTGTACGGTTTCAGCCGCTCATTGTTGGGATACAAAGTCAAAGTGCTGAAGAAAGTCAAAGTACTGCTTAATGAAAGTCAAAGTACTGCTTGTGTCAAAGTACTGATATGCTAAAAGACTGCTATGCAAATCATTCAAGGATTATTATGTAATTCTAGAATATTCTTATATTAGAATTAGTATCACTTGTCGTACAAGGATTGAAATTGTAAACCGACTAGGGTATTCCTTATGCCTATAAAAGGACCCCTAGATTGGCATTAGAGATACATGACTTAGAACTTACATGCAAGTACGATATTAGAGTTATTTAGCGATTAGGTTTGTTAGTGAATCTGTATAACAAGCAGGTTCAAAGTTTGGTTTTAATATAATCGTTGAAGTTTAAAGTTATTCTTCTTAGCTTTGTTAAAGTAGATTCCGCATACTTAATAGAGTTATATCAGTGTTTCATTGTTAGTAGTTTTGGATTTATCCAAGGTTGCTAAACCCTTACAAGCTATATAGTTAGTTTGGTCAGAGTATATCGATCCATCAAGTGGTATCAGAGCTTGTGTGGAAACTCTAATTAAGAAGAAACCCTTAAAACCGATTTAACTACAAACCCTAAAAATGTCGAATGAAGCTGCACCACTCCCATCCATCACCTCACTCAGAATTCCTATCATCAAGAAGGGAGAATATGATCTCTGGAGCATGAAGATGAGGCAATACATTGCTATTACAGACCATGCAATATGGGATGTGATTGTCAATGGTAATGTCGTTCTTGAAGAGCCTATAGAAGTTCCTGGACAACCTAAACCACCTCAGCCTACCTTGCCGCCTACAAGAAGAAATCAAGAAAAAGCTCTCAACATACTTACATCGCTATTCACGATGGTCACTGCTAAAGTTTCATGATGTTAAGGATGCAAAACAACTATGGGCGCTATCAAGACAAGATTTGGAGGTAATGATGCTTCCAAGAAGATGCATAGAAATCTGTTGAAGCAACAATTTGAAACATTCATTGTTGGTGAAAGAGAAGGTCTTGATCTTGCCTATGATGATTCCAAAATCTCCTTAGTATGCTAGAGTTATATGAAGCAAAGGTATCTCGTTGAAGATGCTAATTTGAAGTTCTTAAGTTTGCCATCCGTATGGCATGTGGTTGCTACTATGATTAGAGGACAACTGGTTTGGATACTATGGACTTTGATGATCTATACAATAATTTAAAGGTGTATGAGCATGAGATGAATGGTCAAACAAGTTCAAAATCTCAAGCATTGCTTTTGTGTCTTACGAAAGAGAGGCAATACTTCCACTAAAAGTACCGCTTATCCTGTTCAAAATCATCTGGTGAAAAGCAGAATATTTGCACAACCATGACTACTACCACCTCATCACCATCAAACACCATCAACTCTGAAGATGTTGTATGTTCCTTCTTTGCTCAACAAGCCACTTTACCTGTTACTTATGAAGAAGATTTGTTGCAAATTGATGAGGATGATCTAGAAGAAATCGACATAAGATGGCAAGTTGCCATGATCACTGCAAGGATCAAGAAGTTCATGAAGAAAACAGGAAGAGGTGTTGACTTCAAACCCAAACAAGGTATAGCATTTGACAAATCCAAGATTGAATGCTTTAATTGTCAAAGAACTGGACACTTTGCAAGAGAATGCAAATTTGCTAAATATCAGGCAAATAGGATGATTGAGATACCCAAGCTTGAAATCAGGGAAGTTCCTATTCTTGAACCAAAACCAAAAGCTTTGGTTGCTCAAGAAAATCTATCGAAGTTGGTGAGGTCGAATTTGATGATGAACCAAGAACCTACTATATGGTTGTTGTGGAAGATTTTGATTGGAGCACAACTTTTGATGAGGAACCGTGATTTGTTTCCTTGGAATCAAGATATGGTCTTGGAAGCTTTGATTGGAGCATGGAAAGTGAAGAAGAACCTGTTCTGCTTGCTATGGTAGCTACTTCACCAAGTTCATCCACTATCTCTGAGGTATGTTCTAAGTGTAATGATTTTTATCAAAAAGTGCTTAAAGATTATGTGACTGAAAGAGATAACGTAGAAGGGCTAGGTCGAGAGTAATCGGTTATCAATTAACTTTAGAGTCAATGGAAGCCAAAATAATCACTCATGAAAATAATGAAATGGCTTGGGCAGAAAAATATGAGCAACAAGATTATCAATTAAAATTGAGTGAATGGAAGTTAGGATGTAAGGTTTCTAAACTTGAAAATATAACTAAAGAAAGGGATGAATTGTTAAAAAAATTTGCTGGTTGGAAAGAATCTGGTCTGTCACATGTTAGTTTTGTTGAAAAACAAAGAAGAGCACACATTATAACTGGCCTAGGTTTTGGTATGGAGTTTAGCAGTACAGAAGAGAACCCACCTAGTGATAAGGAAAAAATTGATTCAGAGGAGATAACAACTAGTGATGATAGCTCAGAAGAAAACACATCTAGTAATGAGGAATCAATTAGTCAAACACCTCCTGAATTTAAGAAAGACAAGGGTTATAATACTGCTCCTCCACCCACTGGTAGTTTTCAACCACTTAGGACAGATGTTTCTTGTTTTGGAGTAGACAATTTAGAGTTTAGAAAAAAGCTTACTGGTCAATCTAATTCAGGTCCATCTAGTTTTGAATCCCCAAAAGAAACAGTTGAGAAACCTAAGGATGATAATGTTAAGAGTTCATCAGTACCTTCATCTTAAAGTACTGCTAGACATTCCGCAGTACCTTCAAGAAAAACTTTTCAAAATACTGCTAAACCTTTTTGGGATAATTTTGGTCATTCACCAAAAAGTCGGGATAGTTTTGGTTATAGAACTAAAGGAAGAAATTTTGGGATTACGAGTCAAAAATTGTGTTTTGTTTGTTATAGTCCTGATCATTTGATTAAGGACTGTGACTTTCACTCGAATATTTAAGCAAATTCCCAAAGACTACATCTACCAACCATAAGCCGTGGAGAATAAAGCGATGGAATTCTTCACATAGGGTTAACCATAGTAATTTCTCAAAAGACTATAGGTACCCTCACGGAAAAGACCTTTTCCAAATCACCGTGCCCTCAAGCACTTTTCAAGGTCTTGGTAAGTCAAAGTTTCTCAAGCGGTACCTTCTCAAAGTATCGCTAGGTTTTCACCAATCAAGGTGCGCTAGCACTTTTTGAATGGAAGCCCTAGGAGATCCAATTACTATCAACCTAGAAAGCATTACACCTCAACTAGAGTACCTAGATCAAAGAAAATCAACACAAAATGTTAAAACCTATTGGGTTAAGAAGGAAAGTACTGATGGGGGACAAACAGTACTTTCAACAAATTTTGTTGAAAAAGAAAAAGAGAATTTTGTTGAAAAAGAGTGTTTTGTTGAAAATACACAAGTTCTGAAACAAAGGATAATACTTGATTCTGTTTTCAAAAACCGTGGAGATTACATACTCAAATAATTTGAGTATGTTACTCACAAGGGAACACAAGTCGATGTGGCTTGGGTTCCTAAAAAAACTAACTTTTTCATCTTTGTGCGGGGCAACCCGTAAGAGGAGCTTAAAGATCATTTGATTGTTGATAGTGGTTGCTCCGGAAGCATAACAGGAGACAAGGAGATTCATCCGATTTTAAATCATATTTTGGAGGAAGAGTTACTTTTGGGAATGATCCTAATGGAGGTAGAATTATGGAAAATAACCATCAAGGCGAAGCATTGATTTTGAAAATGTTCGTTATGTGAAGGAGCTCAAGTTCAATCTTTTGTCAGTATCTCAGATATGTGACAAGAAGCACCCTGTGTTATTCACTGACATAGAATGTCTTATTCTTTCCCCTGAGTTCAAGCTTGTTGATGATCACTTGGTAACACTGAGAGTACCAAGAACCAATGATGTGTATAGTCTAGATTTGAAGAATATTAACTCTTCTAAAAGAGCAACATGTTTAGTAGCAAAGGCAACACTTGAAGAAGCACATCTATGGCATAGAAGATTAGGACATGTGAATTTCAAGAATATCAACAAGTTGGTTAAAGGCAATTTAGTTAGAGGTTTACCTTCCAAAACATATAAGAATGATCATTCATGTTTGGCGTGCAAGAAGGATAAACAACACAAAGCTTCATGCAAGAAGATTGAGGAAAGAACAATTAGAGAACCTTTAGAGTTGCTACACATGGATTTGTTCGGACTTGTTTACATTGCAAGCTTAAACAAGAAGAAATCTTGCTTAGTTGTAACAGATGATTGCGATGATTTAGTTGGGTCTTTTCTTGGGATTTAAAGATGAAACCTTTGATGCTATTCATGATCTTATAATAGCCCTTGAAAATCAATTGAGACTCAAAGTAAGATCTATTAGATGTGATAATGGGACTGAATTTAAAAACAAGTTTATGGATGAATTTTGTGCTAAGAAAAGGGATTAAGAGGGAGTTTAGCATTGCTAGAACTCCACAGCAAAATGGTGTTGCAGAGAGGAAGAACAGAACATTGATAGAAGCAGCGAACAATGCTTGCGATTCTTTATTACCTATTCAATTTTGGGTGAAGTCGTAAGTCTTGCTTGTTATGTGTTAAATAGAGTATCGATCACTAAACCTCGATGAAGACACCTTATGAGTTGCTTATGGAAACAAACCCAACATTCGCTTTATGAAACCTTTTGGTTGTCCTCTGACTATTCTCCATACTATTGATACTCTTGGAAAATTTGATGGCAAGTCAGATGAAGGATACTTATTGGGTTATTGTACTAATAGCAAAGGATTTAGAGTGTACAACAAGGTTTCTAAAAAGGTTCAAGATTGTCTTCATGTTGATTTTCTTGAAGCTCAATATAATCAAAAAGGTAAAGGTCCTGATTGGATGTTTGATCTTGATGTTTTGACTCCTTCTATGAACTATGTTCCTGTCAGAGAAGAAAATCAAGTTGTTCACAAAGAAGAAGATTTACAGTACATTGTTCATGGAGTTAATCTTAGACCTGATGTTGTTCCTGATGAAGAACCTATATCAATTGAAAAGGAGAAAAGTACTGTTGAACCAAAATCCACATTGTCGATGAAGATCAAGCTCTCCAAGATGAACTTACTAGGATGCTTTTCAAGAAACAATAGCAAAATCTTATGAAGATGATCAAAGAAGAGCTTATGAAGAAGCAAAGAAAAGGGTAAGTCTCTGATTACTCTCACAGATGCTTTAGATCATAGTACTTTCGATCAAAGTTCTTTGCACCAATTGATGATGATTGATGATTTGAATGATCCAAACATGCAGGTTTAGAAGACACTGATGATGAATTCGAAGATGAAGGTATTTTCTCAAATTTCAATGAAGAAGCTGATTTCACAAATTTGGGTGATGATCTTGAAGTTCCACAAACTCCTACATTAAGAGTTCATAAAGATCATCATGCTGGTCAAATCATTGGACCTTCTACATCAGGGGTGCTCACAAGAACCAAAGCTAAAGGTTTCTCTAAGCCACATAATGCTTTACTTAGCTTTGTTTATAAACAAAACAGGCTGAATCATAAGGATCAACAAACATGCTTATTCACTTGCTTTATGATGAGTGTCTAAATACTCATCATTTTTGTATAATCTAAACTGCAAAATCATCTGAAAACACTCGAAAATGCATCAAAATGATGAAAATATCACAAATCAATGTTTTATGTGTTTTAAATGCAAAATATCAAAATCGGATGAAAAATGATTCAAGTTTGCAAAATTGGCGCTTTAGTCCCCAAGTTTTAAAAGTTGTCAAATCTAGTCCTCGAATTCAAAAATGTGAGTTTTGTCATTCAAGGTCCCTGAAATATTCTAAATTGTTAAATTTGGTCCTTGAATGATTCTTTGAAAAATTGCAAAAATAGTCCTTGGATTTCTAAAAATGGAATTTTATGCAAAAAGGGTCCTTGTTCTATCAAAGTTTGTCAAGTTTGGTCCTTGTAATAAGTTTGGAAAAGTGTCATTTTCAGTCCTTGAGGTTTGAATAAGTTGCAATTTTGGTCCTTGTATATCTAAACCAAACGGATCCTCTTCTAATATTTCAAGCCCAAATCCAATCCAAAGCAGCTGGCCCAAATGCATATCCAAGCCCAAACACCACATGACCCTTGAGTTTGTCCCCCTTTGGCTTGACCCTTGGACCCCGTTTAATATTAACCCTTCGGTCAACGAAAGTCAAACAGGCAAAAATACCGCCCTACTGTTCATCTCCTCTCCACAAGCTGAAACCCAAAACCAGTCATGGTTTTCCATGATTTACTCCACCCCCCCCCCCTTACCTTGTCCCCTCCACCTCCACTAACACCAAAACTCTTTAATTGACTCAAACCCACTCCATTTATTGATCAAACCTGCTAAAGAAGAATTTGGCGCCAAAATCCACTTGGACGGATATGAGGAGTTGGATGATTTCAATGGCTGAGATTGAGTGGGATATCTTCAGAGGTCAACATAGAGTCTCAAAAGTCATTATAAAGAGGGAGGAGAAGCATTGTATGATATATCTAGAATAACTTAGTTTCTTTTATGTCGTTTTAGCTAATTTTCCATTTTCAGTGTATGATTTAGCTTTTAAGCTCTGTATTTCAAGTGTTCAGTGTATTATTAAACTTTTGTAACCATCAATTTCAGTTTTAAGCTTCATTTTCAAGTTTGTGAAATTTCAAGTTAAAATCTCATATGATTTGAATGTTGTTTTTATTTGTTGTTTTGGACTGAATTAGATCATGTAAGCTCCTATATAGCTTATAAAAGCTATTAGATATCATAAAAATCAGTTTAGCATCAAAAAGCAAAAATCACCAAAAATCCAAATAAATAGTTGAAAAATAAAAAATTCAGTTGGAAATGGCATTCACAGCTGGAGCAGGGTGAATTTTGGATGGCCTTGGGTTAGTGGCTTAGTGGTAAGCCTATAGGAGTGTTCTTGGTTCCTTGTTCTCAGTTTTGAGCTTGGAAAGCTTTTGTAAGCCTTTTTATTCATTTTTGCATTTCACTGTTGTAGTTGTTCATTAGCTTAAATTTCTATTTCTTTGTGTTAATTAGTCTTAGTTAAGTGTATTTAAGTATTAAAATCAGTTAGTTGTTCTTTTAAATTTGTATTTAGTAAAAATTTCATCTTGACAGTTAAAAGTGCATAACTGTCAATTCTTAGATTCTTGTTGTTAATATTGTTGTTTTATGTTTCATTAGTTCTATTATATGATAATACATGGTCTGCAATCAGTTTAATGGGTTAAATCTGTGTTTTGCTCTAAAACTCACCAAATCAGTTATATAAAGTCTTGTTTGGATTTGTGAGTTAAACTGTCTTAAAGGTTGTTTGAGTGGTTGCTGGTTATTCTCTTGTATCACACTTGGTCTAATTAACTCAAAGAAATCAAGAAACACAGTCCTTGTTTCATCATAAGTCAAAATCTCTTTTGATCCAATCTTGTTAACTCACTGTTGGATTTTAGTAATTCATGGTCATGATTTTGTGATTACAAGTTGTTAAAATTACTCAAATCAGTCTTATTTCACCTTAAAACAACATAATCAGTGAGTAGTAGTGATTCAAAGTTCATCTTGGTCAAACTTTTAGTTTTTCTTAAAAAGTCAAATTTCCATTTGGTCGTTTTTGAATAAACTTTAGGATTTCACTGTGTGTTTAATATTAAGATTTAGGATATAAGCTCTTGGAATATCAAAGTTTAGTTGCTAAGCTAAATTAGAAAAATAGCAGTTCACTTCTCATCAGCTTATAAAGTGCTTTTTAACTAGTTTATTTTGAGTACCTTGTCTGCAATACTGTCCTGTGCACAGTGGAAACAACCAATTTGAAAAGCTCACACAGAGCTTAATTGTTGGTCTTAGCTTGTGATTTTTGGTTCTTTGGAAAGCCAACCAAGCCATCTTGAAGTCTCAAGCTTGGTTTTTCATTTTTTAGCTTGTTTGCTAGGGCTGCACTTAGCCTTTTGTTCTGTCCATTTTTCAGTTTAAGCCAAGTGCTTATTGTCTTTGTCCTAGCTTTTCAGTGTGCTTATTTGTATCTTTTAGCTTCATATTAGTAGCACTAGCTTGTTTGAATCTTATTCCACTCTTGTTTCCAGTTTTCAAGATTCTTTGAGCTTAATTCCACAAAATAAGCTAATAAGCCTACTGTTGGCTCATAAGCTTGTCAAACTGCTTATTTGTGATTTGTAAAATTTTGTGTTTGTTAAAGTTTCATATTTTAAGTAGTTAAGTAGTTTTCAAAAAGAAAATCCAGAAAAATATCAATTTAAAATCAGTGATAGTGTTTATTTAATAGGTTTTAGCTTTTTGATTTTTCTTTTCAGCTTATTATTAAGCAAATCTTGTTTTTATATTTTTCTTAGTTTTCTGTCACCTTAAGTTATTTTTAGAAAAAGTTTCATAATTTTCCTAATCTTTTTAGTATTTATTATAATTTTAAATAGTTAAAAATAGTAATTAATTAGTAATAAATAATTAAAAAGCATAAAAAATATCTTTTCAGTTCTAAAATTAGTTTTATCATATTTTAGATTTTTCCAAGTTAAAATTTCATTTTTCCAAGTTTATTTTATATTTTCTAGTATTTAAGTGTATTTTAAATAATAATTAATTAGTAATAATTAGATAAAAAGTGTAAAAAAATATATTTTTAGCTTTAAAATTAGTTTTATAATATTTTAGATTTTTCTGAATCATAATTTTATTTTTCTAGCCTTATTTTGTATTTTCTTCTATTTTAGAGTATTAATAAATAGTTTAAAATAGTTTTTAATTAATAATAATTAATTAAATAGTTGTAAAAATAATTTTCTTTTTCTAATAATTTTCTTTTATTTTTAGGTTTTCAAAAATGTCATTTTCATATTTTTAGGTCTTTTATTTCTTAGATTTCACCTTTTATTTTGTACGTATACGTAGTTTTTAACGTACGTTTTACGTTTCTTTTATCTGATTGTTGTGTTTTCCAATTCTGTTTTCAATCTCGTCCAATCAATCAGTAGTGTAATTTCTCATCCAAAACCTTTACTGATCACTATCCTTAGTGATCATTCTATCATCTGAATTAGTGTTTACACACCATCGAGTCTCAGTGGGACTTAACGACACAGAATTCATTGTATTCTCGATCTTCATTGCATTTGTGTTTTAAGCGGTTTAAGCTTCTTACGGTTAGCCATTCACAAGTGGCTAGCTTGTGTGAGGTAGCTTGACTGCTTTTCAAGACGATCACTTTATCTCTCAAGAAGAACCCAAGACTGTAGCTCAAGCATTAACTAAAGAAAGTTGGATTGAAGCCATGCAAGAAAAACTTCTTCAATTCAAACTTCAAGATGTTTGGGTACTATGTGATTTACCAGATGGAAAGAAAGTCATTGGTACAAGATGGGTTTTCAGAGTTAAGAGAGATGAAAGAGGGAATGTCATCAAGAACAAAGCAAGATTGGTTGCACAAGGATATAGACAAGAAGAAGGAGTGGACTATGATGAAGTGTTTGCTCCTGTAGCAAGGATTGAAGCCATCAGATTATTTCTTGCTTTTGCATCTTATATGGGCTTTCCTGTTTATCAAATGGATGTCAAGAGTGCCTTTATTTATGGCAAAATCACAGAGGAAGTCTATGTAAAACAACCTCATGGTTTTGAGGATCCTGCACATCCAAACAAAGTCTACAAAGTTATTAAGGCTCTGTATGGTCTTCATCAAGCTCCTAGAGCTTGGTATGAAAGACTCTCCACTTTTCTATTGCAACATGGTTACAGGAGAGGTGCTATTGATAAGACTTTGTTTATCAAGAGAGACAAAAAGGATATCATGCTTGTTCAAGTATATGTAGATGATATTATCTTTGGAGCTACAAAAAATTCAATGGTGAAAGAATTTGAGCAGCTCATGCAACAAGAGTTTCAAATGAGTTCCATGGGTGAATTAACTTTCTTTTTGGGGCTTCAAGTTAAACAATCAAGTACTGGAATCTTTATTAGTCAAGATAAGTATGTCACTGACATTCTTAAAAAGTTTAAATTCAGTACTATCAAGCCAGTCTCCACACCTATTAAAGCTATCAACTCATTAGGAAAGGATGAAGATGGACAAGATGTGGATGTCAAACTTTACAGATCAATGATTGGTTGTCTTATGTACTTAACTGCATCTAGACCGGATATCATGTTTGCTGTCTGTTTATGTGCAAGATATCAAGTCTCACCCAAGGTCTCTCATATAAATGCAGTCAAGAGAATTTTAGTTATCACAAGCAACAACCTAAGTTAGGGTTGTGGTATCCTAAAGATTCACCTTTTCACTTGGAAGCTTTTTCAGATAGTGATTATGCAGGAGACAATTATGATAGAAGATCAACCACTGGAAGATGCCAATATCTTGGAAGAAGATTAGTTTCATGGCAATGTAAGAAACAAACCATTGCAGCAACATCATCCACTGAAGCCGAATATGTTGCTTCAGCAAGCTGTTGTAGACGAGTACTGTGGATGCAGAATCAACTCTTGGACTATGGATTCAATTTTAAGAATACTCCTATCTACATTGACAATGAGAGTACAATTTGCATTGTGAAGAATCTTTTTTATCATTCCAAGACCAAGCACATTCAGATTAGGCATCACTTTATTCGTGATTGTTATGAGCATAGGCTCATTAATGTTGTCAAGGTCCACACACATGACAATGTAGTTGATCTACTCACAAAGGGCTTTGATGTTTCAAGATTCAACCATTTATTGGTGAGTATTGGTATGATTAATTATTAAGCTACGTTAAAGGAGAGGATTTAATCTTAGTTTAGTTTAGTCCTATGCACTGTTTGAGGGGAGGCAACACAATGCACTTTGATGTTTTTGCTTTTGTGGAGATGAGGATGGAAAGTGCTGCTTAGCATTTATCTGAAAGTATTGCTCTAAAAGTACTGCTTTGAAAGTACTGCTTACGTGGAAAGCACTGCAGTCTTGTCAACGTACTGTTCCAACGGTCAAAATAAGGGGTCAAATTCAAACAACGGTAACATTATAAATTAGGCTTTGATTTTTTAAATCTTACCTATAAATAACTACTCTACCGATTTTTACTCTCATCTTTATACTTATCCATCCATCTCTCTCTTTTTTCATCAACATACACCTTCAACGCACCATTCTTTCTTATACCAACACACAATGGCTAATTGTAACACTGTTAGTAAGCACAACATGGTTGCTAACTTGGACAAGACACCGTCTAATGTCACTTTTCATGATATAATTGATTTCCTAGCTGGATCTTCAATCAATTATGCTCTACTGGTCGAACCTGACATCATTGAACCCTGGATTCAACAATTTTGGGCTACTGCTACATCAAATATGCAAGATGATGAATCCTTTATTCAGGCTAAGGTTGCTGGAAAGATAGTAAGAATTACTAAAGCCACAATCCAGGAAGATTTATTGTTTGATGATAAAGAAGGTGTTATTCGTTTTGAGAAACAAGTGCTTTGGGATACACTCCGCGATATAGGGTATGAAGGTTCACTCACTGAAACAAATTTTAGGAAGCCCTTATTTAGTCCTCAATGGAAATATCTCGTTCATATTTTGCTTCATTGCTTAAGTCCCAAAAGTACTTCATGGGAACAATTTGGATCAAATATTGCCTCTGCATTAGTGGGATTAGCTACTAATCAACCCTTTAACTTTTCAAGAATGATTCTGGATGGTATGCTCTCTCATATCTCAAATGGTTCACCATTCCTAATGTATCCTCGATTTGTTCAAGTATTCTTGAACAAACAGCTTAAGGATGCCTCTAAACCTTCAAGCATGTTACCTACTGTTGTACTTCCACCAAAGGTGTTTACTTTCATGGCTAGAAAGAGTGACAAGTTTTATGGGAGGACTACCCCTTTAACTTCTCACATGATGGAAGTTGCACAAGTTGTTAGAGATGAAGCAGCTTCAAGTGAAGATAATGAGCCTTCAGTTTCAAGGGAAGGATCTGCTTCTCCTACTGCACCTTCCCCAGCTCATGAAGTTTCTCAACATACTGCTTCAAGGGGAAGTACTGCATCTCAACATACTGCATCTCTGCAAGGTCTTGTACCTGATGATTTAGAGCCAGATGTCAACCCGCCATCATCTCCCAATGATTATACTTCCACAGATGGGTCTCAAACATCTTGAGGAGATGAGGGAGTTATGGCTTCTGAGGGGTTATTTATGGATAACTATGCTTTGACAAGGGAATTATTGAGGTTGAAAAAGGATAATGAAGCTCAGGCTGCACACCTTTTGAAGCTGACCAACAAGTTTAAAATATTGAAGAAATTTGTCTGGCCATTAGTTCAACATCACAAGTTGTGGGTCAAGTCTTAGAAGAAGAAAGGTGAGAAATATAAGAAGGTTTCTAAGGGCACGAAGCTTCACAAGCAGTCTTCATTCCAATTGGGGAGGAATTTGGAGCAAGAGAATTTGAATGAAGATGATTCATATAAAGAAGCTGAGAAAACTAAGCCTCAAGGTACTGAGCCTCAAGGTACTGGTGTTCAAAGTACTGGTGATCAAGGTGCTGATGGTCAAAGTGCTGGTGATCAAGGTACTGCTCTTCAAGGAACTTTTAGGCAAGAGCTTATAACACCAAGAACCTTAAATTTTGAAAAAGAAGTTGGTCCTTCAATGCCTTACATGAAAAGAAGTCGGTACCTCTAAAGTAGAACATACGCTAGTGATGATGAGACCATTGCTCGAGATAATGCTCAACATGTCAAGACCAAGAGGTATTAGTATTCCTGGTGTTGAACAACAACAACCTCAAGTCTTACAAACTTCTCAACCTACTCAAGAAATAGATCCAAAGGATAAAGGAAAAGGTATCATGGTAGAAACAAAGAAAAAGAAGAAGCTCACTTTAGCAGAATTAAGAGCTATTGAGGAAGCTAAAAATGAAGAAGCTGCTAGAAAGTTACAAGCTGAATTAGATGCTGAGATTGTTCTACCAGAGAAGAAACCTGTTATACCAAAAAGACCACAAAGTATTGCTAAAGAAAGGAATGCCATGATGGCTTATCTGAAGGGTCAAGGATATACAGGTTTACAGAAGCTAAAATATCTTGAAATGAAAGACTTATATGATGCTGTTAGAGAGGCTTATCAAAAGCAAGTTGATAGTATTATTTCTTTTGATTCTGAAAAGCAAAATGAGGATGCAAGAAAAAGAAGTTTAAAGAGAAAGAGAACAACTGATGATGAACAGATATCAAAGAAGATACAATTGAGAACAGATACAATTGATGAGCTGAGGAATTATCTAAGGGTTGTTGATTTTGAGCATCCTAAGTCAAAAGAAGTTGCTGAGAAGAAGTCTAAAATTTCCAAATTTGAAGTTGTAGAATCAAAATATGGAGAATATCTTATGTTTCATAGAGAAGATGAAAGTTTTAGAAAATTCAACTTATTGTGGGACATACTGCATATGATAGATAGAGAAGATTTGTTTCATCTGTATCAACTAGTGCAAGATTATTTTGAGCATATTCCACCAAATGGAGTCAGTTTAGTCTTGCTGGGAGATCTAACAGCTATCTGGGAGACAGAAGAAACAAGTACTGATGCGCTCTGGAATAATCAAGAAGTTTGGGAAATCACAAGCTGGAGATTCTTTGAAGAATCAGGAGTGCATGTATTAGAGTTAGAAGATGGGACCATGATCCATATGTTAGCAGAAAGAAGATATCCACTTACAAGAGATCTTATGATCAGGATGATAGATCATAGTATGGAGGTTGAACAGGAGAATGAAATAGCTCTTATGGTAATTGAGTTGTTTATCAAATGGACAATTTTGGCTGATGATGATGCATAAATACTGGTATGGTTTTTATTATATAAATCTTTTGAAAAATCAGTACTTTATTCAAAGTCTTCTTGAACAAACAAGATTTTATCAAAGTCTTGCTTATAAAGACAAAACCGATAAAGTTTTTTTTAAAAAAAATAAGCAATTTTTGTAAAGTGCAAAATACTTTTTGAAGCACAAGATGACAGCAACAAATTTTTTTGAGAATAACACCTAATGGAAATCAACTCACCATGTTTAATAAACAAGAAAGAGTTTGACTCATCATGAGGGTACGGCTCTGATGTGATTATCAAATCCGTTTTTAGTTGACAATTTACTAAAAATTATATGGTTTTCAACTCACCATATCTGTAATAGTGAAGAATTGGCAAGCCCACAAGAAAATGGCTTGTGGTAAAGGTTGTGGAAAAACCATTTATATGGTAATTAGTTCACCATGGTTGTAAGAACTAACTAGTCCAAAAGCAAACGGCTATTGGTAAAGACTTAACAAATCCGTTGATAGTTGATGATTTTCTAAAAACCATATGGTTATCAATGTACCATGGTTTTACACACTTAAGCATTGGCTACTCCAGAGTTAATGGCTTTGGTAAAGAGACATCAAAATCCATTAAATTTTCAATGATTCACCTCTCACAGGAGTTTACACACCTGGAAGTGATGAGAATAGTCTGAAACTTTATGATCTGATGTACATTTTGCCATATGTTGTTGAGTAACTGAAAAGATGAAGGATGCTGATAATAGTTGCTGAAAAGGATTGCTCATAAAGATTACTTTGATGATGATAATACAAGCACAGTGAGTACAAGACAAATCTGAAGATAAAGACACAATCTTTCTTTGAAGACAAAGATGTTAAAGTTAAAGATACAAAGGAACTTGAAATCAAGCAAGTAGAATTCAAGTTAGGGGAGGATTGTTGGGATACAAAGTCAAAGTGCTGAAGAAAGTCAAAGTATTGCTTAATGAAAGTCAAATACTGCTTGTGTCAAAGTACTAATATGCTAAAGAACTGCTATGCAAATCATTCAAGGATTATTATGTAATTCTAGAATATTCTTATATTAGAATTAGTATTACTTGTCGTACAAGGATTAAAATTGTAAACCGACTAGGGTATTCCTTATGCCTATAAAAGAACCCCTAGATTGACATTAGAGATACGTGACTTAGAACTTACATGCAAGTACGATATTAGAGTTATTTAGCGATTAGGTTTGTTAGTGAATCTGTATAACAAGCAGGTTCAAAGTTTGGTTTTAATATAATCGTTGAAGTTTAAAGTTATTCTTCTTAGCTTTGTTAAAGTAGATTCCGCATACTTAATAGAGTTATATCAGTGTTTCATTGTTAGTAGTTTTGGATTTATCCAAGGTTGCTAAACCCTTACAAGCTACATAGTTAGTTTGGTCAGAGTATATCAATCCATCACTCATCCTCCTTGACGTTATTGTATTTGATCCTTCTGATATAAATAAACTTCATATGAATAGCCATATTTAATCCCTAAAGTCAATATAACTTGTCGCCAAAGGTACTTTTTACGGTGTAAGTCCAACGAGCTACTTACACCATAACTCTTCATTGATCATTTAGGCTCGATACTTCATCTTGACTACGACATAACTACAACGGGCATATTACGCCATAGTTGTCTTGATAACTTGATGGTCAACTGGTCTTTTTAATGTATCACATCGTAACTTAAGATGCTCTATTACACCATAAATATTAATTATGTTAATACAAATAAGCCGTTGACTAACTATGTTCGCCAACATAAACCCAATCAACCATGTTTATTTATATTTTACGATCTTCTAATGTTTTGTTGATAACAAACGAAAATCATTTTAACGAAACAAATAAAATAGGTAAATGGTTTGAGCCAATAGTTTTCTAACACACTTACGTTTTCATATAAAACACTAAAACAAGTATAAGTGATTTTATGATTTAATAATACATATGTACAACAACTAGTGTTTACATATTGGGCAAATATATACATAACTAATATGTATTATAATGGGTAAAAACTACAACCCATGGAGCATATCCATAACCCATGGTATTGACCCATACTTGACTAGATGCATTGCATCTATTAGGTACATTGTATCTAATGAAATACCCATGGATCAACCCATAACCCATGACCCATGACCCAAAACCCATGGGCAAAGGGGAGCGTCCCACGGATCCCCAGTATTGCACTGGACGGATCCCTCAAGTGAGGGATCCGTGGGATCCGTGGAACAGTAGACATTTTCTCTCTATAAATAGTGAGCCATTTCTTCATTGTTTCTCACCCCTTTCTCACATACTTTCTCTTTGAGTTAAAAACTCTCTAACCCCAGATCCAAGTGATCTATGTATGTAGTTTTGTTTTTGTGTGATCCTCTAGGTTCCTCTTAAAGGCGAGATCACCACCTTTGAAGTCAAGCAAGCTCAAGTCCATGAGTTGCCATGCTTCCTCATCATCAAGACTACTGAAGTTCTCTTGTTGATGGTTCTTTTCTTTCTCCTAAGAAGTGTAGTGTTGAAGACATTTGTGAAAGATGTCTCAAGTGTCAAGACGAAGACATTAGTGAAGGGTGTCGATCATCCGTATTATAAGCACTTGTGAAGAGTGCTTAGAAGTCAAGACTAGAGGCATTAGTGAAGGGTGCCTAGAAGTCAAGACACAAGACATTAGTGAAGGGTGTCTTGAAGATCGAGTCAAAGGCATTAGTGAAAGGTGCCTAAGATGTACATTCGATATGGTGTGATTCGATGTACAAGATAGATTAGTATTGGGTCAAAGGATATTGTTATCCTTATTGATATTATTATAAGGAGTAGATCTCCTTTGGGGTTAGGTGATTGGTGTAGTGTTGGGTAGTAGTTCCTCCATTGTAATGGAACTCGGTATCTAGCCTAGTACCGGATAAAGGGTAGGCGACGTTGTGATAGGATTGGTTCTCCTTGGTGAAAAGGACCCGTATCTAGCCTTGTACCGGATAAAGTGTAGGCAACGTTGTGAAGGTTTCTCCACCATAAGGAGTCGGTGTTGTGTAGTGATTACGAACTCTCGAGTAGGTGACTCGGGAGTGGAGTAGGGCAAGGAAGGTGTCCTTGTAGCCAAACCACTATAAATACTGCGTTGTGGTTTTGTGCTTCTTACTCTTTATCTTTTCATTACATATTTATATTTCTATATGTTTGTTTATCAACATCCAACACACAACCAAATAGATTGACATAAGTTGATCTAAATAGTTTAAAACGAGTTTTAATTGGTAAAACTATTCAACCCCCCTCTAGTTTTCCACAATTGGCATCGAGCTTGTTACCAAGTTTCTTAAAGTATATTGTACTTTAAAAACTTGATACGATCCATGGTTAATTGAAAACTACAAAGAAGGTTTTTATAAAACAAACACCATGTCTTTTAGAACTCTTTGTTTGTATGTTGATTAGATGACAACATTTTTTATTATTTTAATTGCACTAATCTTCTTTGTCATGTTGCTTAGTTAAAGCTCATACCTACCAAGCCATAGGAATCGCTTGGTAACAAGAATACCTTCTCTAAGAAGGTATCTTAAATACAAAGGAGCCGAAATTGTCTACTGACATTTGTTGTGTCATTTGTAAAGACATTCCTAAGTGCATTAGAGGTATGACTTTCCACTTATCTCTAAATAACATTAGCTTGATAAATAAGTATGCTTACATAGGTATTTATATGATTATCTTTTGTGCATATTCATGTATTACATGTAGCTTCATTAGGAAGCCTTTCTCACATACGTGTTACTTTTTCGTCTAAAGTCGTGGTTTATAAAATTTGTGTTTTATTTCATTTAATCCAAAAATCATATCCTTCTAATAATAAAACAAAACACAAATCTCAAAAATTCCTCCTTCCCCATAAAAACCCCTCCGTCGTCCACTCTATCAAATCCCCACTTTTTCAAATCTTCCACTTTCAAAAATTACCTCTCATTCAAAACTTCATCTTCCTCTTCATCTCATCTCATCTCAAACCAAGAAGGTTCGTCATCAACATGGTTTACATCGCCCTCGTGCTCATCGCCTTAACGCTCATCGCTCTTGTGTTCCCTATGATGAAGTTCTCATACGGAGACATATACTTTGTGTTGTTAATCTACATTGGGGTTATATACCCAATCCTTTGTATCATTCTTAGCATTGAAATGAAATATTACTAATATTCTAGTTTATCTAGTTTATTATCTTAATGTGTTTTTCATTTCCTTTGATTTATATCTTCGTATCTTTCGTGATACATTAGAAACCATTAATGCATGCTAAAAGAAAATGTAGGCTAATACACATATCTTGGTATAAAACTATAAAAATTATGTTTTTATCAAAATCGTTCACATTACTACGATCCACGGATCCTCAGAGGTATACTAGCCGGATCCCTGATGGAAGGGAACCATGGGAACCGTCCTTCTGGATAACAGATTTTCCATGCAAAATAAAAATCATTTTCTTCCTAAAAGAAATGTTCTACTAGAATGTCAAACATTAAGTGAGTTAAATGTCATTGTTAATAAACATCTTGTAAAAACGTTAGGTAATCATTGTTTTACCCGTAATACGTCACATCCTATTAACTTCTCTTTCCTATAGGTTTCGCTATGTCGCATGAATATGAGTTTGATTTTTCACTCACTAGCGTCTACACTCCTAACATCTCCCTTGAGCCCAACACACCTGGCAATCATGTCCGTGGGTTCAATAATCTCGAAACCCGTCACTTCCATGAAGGACGTATTGTCGACACCCTCTACAATTCGAAGAAGGGATCAATACCTCCTTCCGAGCCATAGGACTAGAATGTCTTCTCGAAATTAACGAGAAAATATGTCCAAGGTTTGTATTGGAATTCTTCCGTCAAGTTGAACTCGTTCGTAACGAGGATCGCTCTCTATCTCTTTGGTTTTGGATCAAAAACCAAAAGTTTGTTTTAACCCTTGGGCAATTTGCTCACATCCTCCGGATTCCAAATCATGGACAATGTGCCTTCACTGAAGATTGGTCTCTTGATTCTCTCTTCAACTTTCGTGAAGAAAATAGCCCATATTGTTCACACATACCTTCCCCGGAAGACTTGAATCGCATAATATGCAAACCCCATTACTCCGATCCAAACATTATCCATACACGGGATATCCGAGAAGAGTACAAGCCTCTTGCACTCATCCTACGTGAAAATGTTTGGAGCCTTAGGGGAAATCGAGAAATCCTTCCCGCTTGTTGTGCTCACATAATGTATTGTTTGCTAACACAACAACCATACAATCTCGCCTACTTCTTCGCAAGGCGAATTGTAAATCTTCAAGGCTCCAAGAATAAACTAATCCCTTATGGAATGTTCTTGACACGCCTTTATCATAACATCATGTACTTTCATCCTCAATTTCAAAGTCCGTTGTACGTACTTGTGAACAAGATGATGGAACCTCTAAACGCATCTCTCATGAAGACTTTCTTCATTCCTGAATCGGCAAACACTCATCAACCATTTGATGATCCATCTAGCGAAAACGCTCAAGGAACTTAGCCTTCTTTCTAAATAGGATCAATCCTTAGTATCCATGCTTTATCAATGTAATCCAATTTCTTTCATGAAATAAAACATCTTACATTTGATATCTTAGTGTTAGAACCTCTTAGAAAAACTAACTTTGAAATATGATGCATTGTCAAAATCCTTGCATACCTTTTGTAAAGGTTCTGCTTAGCGAGAGACGGATCCCAAAGTTTGTGCTAGACGGATCCCTACTCTTAGGGAACCGTGGGATCCGAGAAATGTAAAATGCAATTGCAATCATTGTATTTCAAACATGTCTTTAGATCACTTCACACTAAGCTAGACATAGTGCCTTAAGGCAAATTGAGTCCTTATCAAAGTTGAGTAGATTTTTCGTACTCACACATAACTCATTTAGATCACACTCAAAACACCCGTAGATCTATCGTCTCACCAAAACTCATTACTCTTCCGCTCTTATACTCATACATGATCCCTCACATGTTAAAACATCTAGCTTTGGAAATCTCTCAAAACTAATTATAATCATCCTTACCTCAAAATTGGTCGAAATTGATCAAATTCTAGTTTTTCCATTTTAAACTCTTAGGATATCCTCCAAGACATTATCCTAAGTTACTATCTGATCTCTAGGATCATTTAGTTCCATTTGACACTCTCAAAATCTTTAGTGTCATCTTTGGTCACTCATTGGTACTCTTAAAAGTTCCAACTTCTTCCATAAAAGGCAATCATTAGCTACATCACTCATTACCCTTAAGTATTTAAGTACCTCTTCATTTAAGACACTTAGATGGACTGAAACACTCAAGAAGAAATAGGCATTAGATCTTACAAACATCATTGTTATCCTTTCTTAGCTGCTGAGAGACGGATCCCTAGGATTAGCCTAGACGGATCCCTCATTGAAGGGAACCGTGGGATCCGTATGACAGATTTATGTCAACTCTAGCTAAAACAATCATTTCAAGCTCATCTTGCTAACTTGAACACTCCATCTCATCTTAAATAAGTTCATAGATCAGTACAACTCCGAGGTTGACTCTTGTGCATGCTAATCATCACATTCCAAAGAAGTTTAGTGGCTTAAGTCTTGAATGCACTTGCCAAATCCCTTGCTTTATAAACTACATTGTTAGGACTCCTAAAGTCATCATCTTCATCCTCATTTTCAGCACTTAGAAAATTTTACAAACCTCTTTGAATCATCTCATCATGAGGAAAGCTCCAAGTGGTAACTAATCCACCAAAGGACCACCCAAGAAAATTGCTCGTGTTATACACGAAATTTCTTCAACCGAATCATCTCCGGTCAAATCCATAAATGCAAGGATTTCCCCTCCACCAACTCAACTAATCAAACCAATCCCTAAAAGTATAGTTCCCACAAAACTACCTATGTCAAGCACCACCATACCTCCTAAACCAAACAATCCCATTTCCACTAAACCATCACCATTGGTGCCTAGAGCTATCTCATTCACGACTCCACTCTCATCACCACACCTCTATAATCTAGAGGATTTGCCTCCCAGGCCGCCTCATCCTCCTCCACCGCAACATTCTCCTCATTAGGAGGAATAATGGTACAAAATCAAGGTGTTGAGTCAACATTAGCTCCGGCTTCCTTTTCGCCGTCACCATCAAATAATCCCATTTGGATTATGAGAAATTATCAAAGTCAACCACCCGACCACATGGAAGTTGACACTTCTCTACCACCATCATTCTTGGTCGAGCTATCTTCAAATGCGCCCCTACCAATCCCTCCGTCGTCTGAGGCTCCCTAACCCACTTCACTTGATCCTTTGCATCAAGCAATTTCCTTTCTTCAACCACCACAACCTAGCCATGACAAAGATTGTTATCATTGTCAACATGTTGAAAGTTTGATACATGAAGTACGGGAAGATCAACGTTTCATGTTCTATCACCTCCTCGAACGTTTCGACGAGATTAAACCTAAACAAACTTGAGCTAGAGGATTTTAGTGGTGTCCTAGTATCAAGCGTTACTTAGATAAGTCTAGTAATTCCAAGTCATGTATCGCTCATTTTCTTAGTTTTTAGAGTCATGTATATCATATCTCTAGTTTTATTAAATGAAATTACATGCTACTTGCTATATTTCTGAGTATATGATTATGTTGTATAATACATATCTCACCTTGATGTTAACATTATTTGTTATATCACCATTGCTGAATTTAGTCATCAGCCAGACGGATCCTCGATATTTTCCTAGACGGATCCCCAAGGAGGGAACCGTGGGATCCGTGCAACAAAAACTAGTTTTCCACTAACTTGAGTCATATTTGTAGGAAATTATGCATTATATATTTGTTTTTCTAACCTTTGTTTTGTAGTTGTTCAATTTACACATGAAGACTTTGACACTCTAAAGCTAGGGGAGCTTTGTGTCAAAGCAATACATTGCAAAATCACTTGCAATATTAGGATTACATTTCATGACGCCCCTTTGCAAAGTTGCAATCATCAAGGGGAGCATATTCGTCGCTAAGACGAAATCTTTGCAAACTTAGTTGCAAATGCACTAGCTTAGTATTATTTTTTTTCTTGACGCCTCACATAGGGATGGACTCGTCAAGGGGAGTTAAGACGAGATATTTTCCGTTACTTGCTCTTTATTTTCTTTTTTTTCTTTTTTCACATGTTTTCTTAAAACAATGTGTTAGTTTATTTTCGAAGCTCTTTTGTTTCGACAAAAGGGGAGAAGAAAGTAAAACTACAATTCAAACTTTTACAAATTTTAGTTTTTCCTTAAAATAATTTTATGTTTTGTCATCAACAAAAGGGGAGATTGTTAATACAAATAAGCCGTAAAACGCTTTATTTATATTTTACGATCTTCTAATATTTTGTCGATAACAAACGTAAAATCATTTTAACGAAAAAAATAAAATACGTAAATGGTTTGAGCCAATAGTTTTCTAACACACTTACGTTTTCATATAAAACACTAAAACAAGTACAAGTGATTTCATGATTTAGTAATACATATGTACAACAACTAGTGTTTACATATTGGGCAAATATATATCAATAACTAATATGTATTATAATGGGTAAAAACTACAACCCATGGAGCATATCCATAACCCATGGTATTGACCCATACTCATTTGACTAGATGCATTGCATCTATTAGGTACATTGTATCTAATGAAATACCCATGGATCAACCCATAACCCATGACCCATGACCCAAAACCCATGGGCAATAGGAACGTCCCACGGATCCCGGTTATTACACCGACGGATCCTCAAGTGAGGGATCCGTGGGATCAACAATAGCATTTTCTCTCTATAAATAGTGAGCCATTTCTTCATTGTTTCTCACCCTTTCTCACATACTTTCTCTTTGAGTTAAAAACTCTCTAACCCCAGATCCAAGTGATCTATGTATGTAGTTTTGTTTTTGTGTGATCCTCTAGGTTCCTCTTAAAGGCGAGATCACCACCTTTGAAGTCAAGCAAGCTCAAGTCCATGAGTTGCCATGCTTCCTCATCATCAAGACTACTGAAGTTCTCTTGTTGATGGTTCTTTTCTTTCTCCTAAGAAGTGTAGTGTTGAAGACATTTGTGAAAGATGTCTCAAGTGTCAAGACGAAGACATTAGTGAAGGGTGTCGATCGTCCGTATTATAAGCACTTGTGAAGAGTGCTTAGAAGTCAAGACTAGAGGCATTAGTGAAGGGTGCCTAGAAGTCAAGACACAAGACATTAGTGAAGGGTGTCTTGAAGATCGAGTCAAAGGCATTAGTGAAAGGTGCCTAAGGTGTACATTCGATATGGTGTGATTCGATGTACAAGATAGATTAGTATTGGGTCAAAGGATATTGTTATCCTTGTTGATATTATTATAAGGAGTAGATCTCCTTTGGGGTTAGGTGATTGGTGTAGTGTTGGGTAGTAGTTCCTCCATTGTAATGGAACTCGGTATCTAGCCTAGTACCGGATAAAGGGTAGGCGACGTTGTGATAGGATTGGTTCTCCTTGGTGAAAAGGACCCGGTATCTAGCCTTGTACCGGATAAAGTGTAGGCAACGTTGTGAAGGTTTCTCCACCATAAGGAGTCGGTGTTGTGTAGTGATTACGAACTCTCGAGTAGGTGACTCGGGGAGTGGAGTAGGGCAAGGAAGGTGTCCTTGTAGCCGAACCACTATAAATACTCGCGTTGTGGTTTTGTGCTTCTTTACTTTCTTTATCTTTTCATTACATATTTATATTTCTATATGTTTGTTTATCAACATCCAACACACAACCAAATAGATTGACATAAGTTCATATATCTATCTAAATATATTAAAACGAGTTTTAATTGGTAAAATTATTCTCTTAGTGTTACCCCCTTCTAGTTTTCCACACCGTTTGGATGGTTTAATTCGAAAATTGATTTGAGTGTGGTGTCGTTTTAAAAAAATAGTAGTGATGGCGGTTAAAGTGAAAAGGCACGGCAAAATAGAAATTAGTGCAGATACCATGGTGTATAAACAATTGATTCTTATGTAAAAGAGAGCAAATATAATAAGAAATGTGTGTGTTTTTTGCATGTGAAAAAGGTTGAGAGAGAAGTTGAAACAAGGAAAGAGATAAATGAGAGTGGCATATGAGAGAGTACAATTATTTCTGTTAGAGAAATAATAGTGTTTTGTAGTTGAGTATATTTTTTAGTTTTTACACATCTAACACGGCTCATAACATGTGAGATCAAATTTACGGCTAATATCAAAAGTTGAATCAAGACATTCATGATCAAAAGCTGAGAGATTCAACGGTGCATAAAAATAAGACTCAAGTGGCAACAATAATAAGGACAATACTAGACGAGATTCACACATTAACGAAAAACAACCTGACAGTCAAAAATCATATCTTCCTTCCTTAGCAGGTCCAACGTTTTTCAGCCACTCGGATCTTTTAGGGGGTCAAAAAGACAGTTTTCAAGTAATATGGGCTAATTTAAATACTTTTTATTTCTTTATTTAGCTTCCTTGTTTTTGTATGCCTATCAAGTGTTTGATGAAAATCCTACGAGAATGCAAAATTGATTTCTCAGCCGCGATAATAATGGACTATTAGGATGGGATATAAGGATCACTGCTAATTCTATGCCCAAAAGATTAAAATCATATAATTTTGAATGTTAGTAACTAAGGCTAGAATCAATCAACAAATGAAAGTTCATAGTGGCAATAATAAGGTAAATGCTTTCGTCAAAGAATGGAACATTTAGTTCGTTGGAATTGGAATATGAATTCCACTCCATTGATCGGAGGCGTTTAACCTTCTGCTGCGAAATGGAAGGAACTGGACTTGAATTCAAGTTTTCCTGCGAATCAAACGCCCAAGAGATTTCAGCCTCAGCCTCCAGGACCCTTTTTTGTTAGGAAAATTCCTCTTTGTAGAATTTGTTACACAGTTTGCAGAAAACAGATATGACCTTTTGGTATTTCTATTTTCTTAACTTATATACCAAATGTATTGATGAAACTGCCTTGTGTAGATTTCGTGCTCCGAGAAATACAATTGGCTTTATAAGATGAGTGTGGTGGATGATGCACCGCCGAACTCATCCAACAGTGACGATTTTGCCGCTTTTCTAGATACAGAGTTGGAATCCACGTCTGATACCTCTCCGGCTCTCCTGAACCAGAAGAAGATGCTGATGATACACATCATTCAGATATAAATAGGTGCATATTAATATTGTTTCCTTGCATGAAATTTTCCATCCATTTTGATGCTCCTTTGGATTCTCTCTGTAACTGTAGCGTTCGCTTAATCATTTTGGTGGTCTATAGGACAAAGAGGCAGAAGATCGAGGTGTTGGAAAGTGTTTCAGAAGCCAATGATTCTACATCTCAACATGAAACAACATTAGCAGTAGGTAGTATGTTTTTGTCTTTTTTAAAGAAAACTATTACCTTAGGTGCCGAGCCATGAAAAGCAATGAAAAAATAACTAAATCAATGGAAATAGAGTTCCTTGCAACTAGCCATTATGTTTGGGAAATTGAGTTGTTGTGTTCTTATATGCATCCAATAGTCTCTGTATTTTCATATCCAGAAGCATCTGTGAAGAAGGATATATGCACACATCCTGGTGGTATGCTAGGATTGTGCACGAAGTGTGGTGAGAAGTGGGATAATCAGTCTGGTGTTCGACTTGAGTATATGCACAAGGTTTTCTTTCTTTTTGTAAAACCACACAATCTTCTCTTGTGTATATCCCGAAGTTGTCTGAAAACAATGTAATTGTCGCAGGATGTGTGGGTTTCTGATGATGAAGCTGCTCGAATACGTGAAAGGGATCTAAAGAATCTGTTAAGACATAAAAAGCTTTACTTGGTTCTTGATTTAGATCACACATTACTTAATTCAACTCACTTTATTGACGCAACTCAAGAAGAAGGTTATCTAATGAACCCAAGTGATCCAATGCAAGGTATTCTCTAAAGTAAATTATGTGTTTCTGTGTTTGCTAAAGATGTATTCCGGTAATAATATTTGACCCTTAGATATAGGACTATCTTTTTTAAAGTTGGTGAAAACAAATTCTATTGGTAGGATTAGAATATCCTGGGGTTTAAGGGCGTGCATCCTGAAAGTTATTATCTGATATTGGATGAACAGAATCACATAATTAGTTGTACTCTAATGGCCTGTAGAAGATAGTGTTTAAATGCGATTCCGGTGTTTCAAGTTGTAGTAAACCTCATGTTTAGGTGTCTGCGCTTTTGAATTAGTAGATAAAATGATCACTATATACATTATTTTTGTGGAAAGAAGAGGCATTTCGTGAATTAAGGATGAAAGTTCCTCCAATTAGGTAGAAATTTGGGGTAAATACGTAATACAGTACTAGTTTACCTTTTGAGAATTAGTTTACCTTTTGAGAATTAGTTCTGTTGTGAAACTGACTTTCAAAACTTGCTCTTTGACCTGAAAATAACAAGATCTAAAGATAAAGTAAAATTTGTGTATCCCAACATCTAAACTAATAATTGATTAATCTGTTTAAAAAGCAAATGCAAACGCACCATCATTGCTGTAACTTTTAATCATGTGTGTAACCTTTGGAATGTTTTGGCAGATCCATTAAGAGGCAGTCTATTCAAATTAAACTCCCTGCACATGATGACCAAGTTAAGGCCATTTGTTCATACTTTCTTAAAAGAAGCAAATAAACTGTTCGAGATGTATATTTACACCAAGGGTGAACGTGATTATGCACTGGAAATGGCAAATCTGCTTGACCCCGGAAAAGTTTACTTTGAGTCTAGAGTGATTGCACGAAGTGATTGCACTGAAGAGCATAAGAAAGGCCTCGATGTGGTACTTGCTAAAGAAAGTGCTGTTTTAATTCTTGATGATACGGAATACGTAAGCAACTGTTCACCACTTAACATTTTGACACTGATCTACGTTTCGTTGCGTAAAGGTTATTTCTTGCAATGTTATAGGTATGGGATAAGCACAAGGAGAATTTGATTTGATGGAAAGATATCATTTTTTTGCTTCAAGTCCTAAACAATTCAAGCACAAATGTAAATCACTTTCTGAACTGAAATCCGATGAAAGTGAAGCTGATGGAACCCTTGCAACAGTCCTACAAGTGCTCAAGAAGATCCACACTTTGTTCTTTGATCCGGTATATATAAACAATACGACATAATCTACATCCTATGTAGTATCTTGGGATTTCTAATTGATTAAAATTTTAACTTCTACTATAGGATCTCGGGGAGAATTTCTCTGGCCAAGACGTAAGGCAGGTGAGATAATCAGTTGGAACAAAATTTATGAAAGTGGTGTTTAAATGTCTTTTTGTTGTTTGAGGTTGTAATAGTCTGTCGTTTGAGTGGTTGGTAAATTCTGATTATATTAGAAACCAATAGATTAAAGGACCAAAAAGGACATTCTTATACTTTTGAAATAAAAGTAATAGTCTCTTAAACTAAGGTAAAACAAGGGGTTGATAATTTTTGTTGTGGCGAGTATGAAATAGATTACTTGACACCAAAAAAATCAGATAATCAGAAGCAGAATTTGTGTATCCAAACACTAAAAGGTCTGGGACTTGGTCACAGAATCAGATAAATATTCATAAAACGCACATCCAAACAGTGCCTTAACACGGGATCCAAATATTTATTTGTGCAGACATTGGGGACAGTTCGTAGTCAAATCTTGAAAGGCTGCAAAATTGTGTTCAGTCGTATCTTCCCTATAGATTTTAAAGCAGAAAATCATGAATTATGGAAGATGGCAGAGCGATTGGGAGCTACATGTGCCAAAGAAGTCGACCCATCAGCGACTCATGTCATTTCTACTGATGTGGGAACTGCAAAATTTCGTTGGGCAGTTCAGCAAAAGAAGTTTTTGGTTGAACCACGATGGTTAGAAGCTGCAAATTATCTGTGGCAGAGGCAACCCGAAGACCAGTTTCCCGTGAAGAAGATACAAGACAACAGATGAAATTATTTATTTTTTTCATTTTTGTTATTTTTTTTGGGTACAACGTAATTCACGAAATTAGAGGTACGCAAATTATTTACCTTGACTGGTTTCTGATTATCATTAGTCTTTTATTTACAAAGTTGATTAGTCAGATATATAGGATTTGCCCATCGAATTTGTTGTGTCATACGTTATTGAGTCAAAAATGCTTATAGGGATGCATACAAAGGATGCATACAAATGAAAACAATACGTTTGTTTGATCTGATAATAACAAGAAGCTGCAAAATATTACTGGAAGATGCAACAAACGACATTAAATTACTCACTAGAAGTTATGGTCATGTTTTATGGTCCGTTTTCAGCTTGGGTTTCAATATATCGTGAGGTTGGTTTAACGGTCAATCACCAGTCCAGCGTGTCATGTGACATACATTGAGGGCTGTCTGCATCAGTAAAATTGAAGTCCTTTGTGACCTTTGTATGACTGGTCTCCTATATTGTATGCCTAAGTTTAAGAATACTTGAATCAGACATAAACACTTATTTTGAAATATTTTGTTTTACTCTCACAAGTCACAAACAACTTCAAGAGTACTCGAACTTGATTCCATCACTCATTAGAGAACATCCAGGCTAGTTAAAACTTAACTGGCCTTAGGGAGGGTTGGAAACGGTCACATGTTACCCCGGTTAAGCCGTGTACATCTGAGTCAAAAGACTCGCCCTTCTCAAATAACCTAAACATGAAAAAACCTAATCCATGTACTTGTTTAACCGGTCTTAGGGACCAAAGTTCTTAAACTTTTACTGCAACAAACACCAACTTTCGAAACATGTTTTCCAGTATCAAACAGCAAAATGAGTTTGTTGAAAGGGACCATGACCATTTATGTCATTTATCATGGTCAATTTCATTTTATACTTTTGACTTTTGAGTCATTGAAAAGTATGTTTGTGTCTCGCTGGCGTAGTTTTATAAACCCTGATCTTATCAATCATGTACAATATTAATTATGTGTCGACTTATCAACTTTATAGAATTTTAGTATTTGAAAACACGTTATTGTGATTATGGAGGCTTTACGTGCTCGGGCTTAGAGCCTCGTAAGCCTCTTTCAATAAGCTTGGACTTATAAAAACTTATGATTTATAAAAGTTTTCAAAAGCATGTATGATCAACAAAGTTTATTTTAAAAATTAGCTTATTTTAAATGCTTAAGTCCTTATAAGCCTTTTTCAATGAGTTTGAGCTTATAGAAGCTTATGACTTATAATAGCTTTCATAAGCTTTTGTGACAAACAAAACTTATTTTAAAATCTTAAGCCTTTATAAGCCAAGCGCCAAATATGGCGAGCAACTTTGATACAAATAAACTCAATCTAAACCCACATAATGGAAGGCTTTGATAAACGTGACTCAGTTGATAACGTCATATTGACGTGACAAGAAGGAATGATGTGGCATGCCAATATGAACAATTTGGAAATAATAGATACATTTAATGTAAACATAATTTGAAAAATTATTCTTATTTACATTCCTAAAGTATAACACAAAGTTTTTCTTTCACACTCTTTTAATGTTATTTATATTTAAAATATAATAATAATCGACATAAACATATAAAAAAATATATATTAAAATTCAGATTTTTAATATGCAAAATTATATTTATTATATTGATCTTTTAGTCACGATTACTATGAATCTAAATATATAACTTTTTATATACTTAAACGTTCATTTTTATATAACCATGTAGAATGAGTAATAGTTTTTAAAATATTTTAACTTACAATTTACACTCTTACTTAATATGAATATTCAAAATAGGATTATAATTGGGCTATTATTACTTAAAAAGTCATCTAATTTGACACTTTTTGTATTTGTATGTACTGAACATTTTTTTCTCATTATGTGTACTGAACAATCAAATTTCGATCATTGTGTATATTTTGTGATTATTCAGCCATGTAAAATGACAATTTCACCTTTTAAAATTTGAAAAAAGTAAAGGTAAAATGGTCACAAAATACACACAATGATCAAAATTTAAAAATTTAGTACATACAATGAGATAAAAAAAAATCAAATGACACAATAACAAAAAGTGTCAAGTATGATACATTTTCAAACAATTATCCCATTATAATTATATATTTGTATGAATTAAACATGACAATAACTTTTAATAATATCATCTTCATTTTATATGTTTTTTATTTGTTTAATTTCATATTGATTATGCTCCATCCGTTCCAAAATAAATGTTCAGTTTGACTTTTCAGAGTCAAACTGGTTCAACTTTAACCTTAAATATTATTATTTTTGTTTATATAATACTTAATAAAAAATTATACCAATGAAAAATACATTTAAAAACCAATTCATTCATATATTTTGCATCAAGTATTATATAACACTCGCAAAAATAGATAAGGTTAAAGTTGAACCAATTTGACTCTTAAAAGTCAAACTGGACACTTATTTTAGGACGGAAGTAATAATATAATTTTGTTATCTTTTAACAATAAAGTGTTTACATATCTTTCTTTACTAAGCAATCGGAGATGATATTAATATTTATTTTGTGTTTAATACTTTATATTGATATAAAAAAAACATATGCCGTTCATTAAACAATCGTTTTTATTATAGAACTATTGCGTTCATCGGACATGTATGAAAACCTAGTATTCTATAAACTATCCTCGCAAAGACATATGAAGTATTAAACTCTACTCATAAGCTTTAACTTTTTGAAATCATGTGCCATACCTTTGTGATCCATACTCCTCATCTCCCAAGAAGTGGTAAGGTTTTTCACGAGTCTTAAAAAACACCTTTTTCCTCTCAATGAAAATAACGCACTTGTTTTTTCCTTTAATATTTACAAATGGAAAGAAAAAATAAAGGAAATATTTTTGTTTCTTTTTAGACATAGGTTAAAACCACTTTTTCCGCTTCATTTTGGAAAACTAGAAGGGGTTGAATAGTTTTACCGTTTAAAATCTTTGTTTTGAAACTTTATTGTAAGATCAATTGATATTGATCAAAGATATGTTAGTGAAGAATAAATAATATGCAAGCAATATATAATAAGTAAATAAGGAAAGAAACAATCAAACCACGACAAAGTTGTTTATAGTGGTTCGGTCTACAAGGACTCTTTTTCCTTGCCATACTCCACTCCCCGAGTCTCCAACTCGAGAGTTATCTTCACTAATCAACAAGCTCCTTTAACCGGCGGAGAAAACCTTTACACGTCGCTTACACAATATTTCCGACACAAAGCTAGATGTCGAGTTCTTTTACAAGGGTACAACCACTCCCACACACTATTTATTTTGAGGACTAAAATACTAACCACTCACACTCAGAGGTTTAAGATGGTTTGGTACAACAATGATGTATGAACAATACTAGATCACACAACAACAAAACAAACAAGCCTTCCAACTATTTGTTGAAGCTTGATTATGCCTTGATCTTCTTTGCTACAAAAGATGATCACTAGAATGAAATGAAACTGAGTTAGATGTAATAGAATGAGAGAATGTATGTGTTTTATGCTAAGAAGGATGAGAAAACAACTTGGGTTGGCTTGCTATTTATAGGCCAAATGAACAGCAGAGCCACGGACCAGACGGAACCAAAAAAAGGGTTCCGCCCTTGTTACTTTTTGGTTCCGTTGGTCTGACAGTAAGATTACAAAAATCTTTCCAAGATCACCCAAATCTAACCAAGATCATGTAAGATATGTAGAGTCCAAATCTAAACAAAATATTCTATGAAATCTTCTAAAGATTTCCAATGTGATGCAAGCCATGATGTAATATGTTGTTTTCTATTTTAGAATTAATATGTTAAAAGTAAATACATATGTAATGTTATGTTTAAGAAACTAAAACATACTTGTTCTAAAAATGTTGATGCACATTATGGTTTAGAAAGATATCAATGTTAATTGATACATAACTAATCAAAATGTGATAAGATGTAAATGCTTAAGTGATGAAGACTTTATTTAAGGAAAGCTTGTTTTAATGTCTATTAATCTTGACAAGCTTTATACTTTACAAAAATGAAATTTACTTTTGTCGTTAACAAAACTAGGTAAAGATTATAAAATATAAATAACGTTTAATGACGATATTTGTATTAACAATCTCTCCATTTTTGTTGAGGACAAAACATAAATTTTATTTTTATCAAAGATGTAAAGATGTACAAGAGTTATAAAAATATGAAATTAATTTGAACTTGGAAGAACTAGTTAGTTAGATAAAGTTGAAAATAAGTAGCTTATTTTATCTTATGACTAGTTTATCCAATTATTTGGTTTTTAAAAATTTTGACTTTTTGAAAGTCAAAGCATGATGTTGACATTTTGAAAGTCAATGGTCAAGTTCAATAATATTCTCCCCTTTTGTCGAAACAAAAAGAAGAGGCGAGGCGGAAAATGCAATGAGCCCAAGCCATTTTCTCCCCTCTCCAATGCTCCCCCTTAATTGGGTGCCAAGAGAAAGATACATGGATTGTGAAAAGCTACAAAAGAAAGGTTAGTAACAATCATCATCACAAGTATACAAGTAATTCCAACCAACAAGTAATAACCAACAACCATATAAGAAACATCATTCATTTGTTAAAATTTTTATGACTTAGAAGTCATAAAATAGAACACAATGGAGATGTTGATACATAAAAGAAATCCTAAAAATTAGAAAACTAACTTGAAAATAAAAAAAAATATCCTAAAATAAAAAAAATAACTTAGAAAGTAAAAAGTCCTAAAGAAAAATATAGAACCATCCTATTGAGGAGGTGGATGAGAAAGAGCGTTGATACGCTCAAGGATGAACCTAATCTCATCTTGTAACTCGTGGACCATGATTCGTGTCCGTTCGCTATGATGGGCGGTGCACTCACAATGTGAGCAATTGTGTCTAGGTGGGAAAGTAGGATCATTACTAGGTGGTGGTGGATTGGTGGAAGTGTTGGTGGTGTTTGATGGAGTGATGAGGGAGGAAAGCAAAGCATTTTGCATTTGCAAAGCCTCATTTAGGTGAGAATCCACCATATTGGAGAAGTTTTGGAAGTTTTCTAGTTGGGCTTGTATCTCCACTTGAGATTGTGGGTGATCTTCCCACATTGATTCATCAATGTCATCGATATGAGGAGAAAAGGATGTAGGTGGTAGAGCATGGTCTCCATACAATGGTCCATGAATGTCATTATGGATTGGGTGGAAGAGACGAGGTCTAGGTTCCAAAGGGGCATTTGGTTCAAATGATGGTCGTGGTGGTTCATGAGCGATTCGCTCAATGGTACCGAATGATGGAAGTGGAGGTGGATTTGCGGGCCTAGGAGGTAGGTCTTCTAAGTCTTCTAAGAATGGGTTTGGAGATGTTGGTGGAGTTGAGAATAGTTCTAAAGGTACAAGCTTTGGAGATTTTGGTGGTGATGGTGATTTGGATGTTTGGATTGGAGCCGGTGGTGGAGAGGTGACAATTGGTGTTTTAGTAGGTGGTGGAGTGGTGATGATAATGGGTGATTTTTGAGGTGGTGTTGGAGTGCTTAGAGTAAGGAAGTTTTCATCTCTTATTGGGGATGAAATGTTTAGAGGTGATGATTCGGAGGAGGAGCTAAGGTTTACGAAACAACAAGGTCTAACACTTATTCTTGCGGTTTTCTTACATGGTTTGTTTGATGGGGATGATGTGGATGACTTTGTCATTTTTGCTTAAGCTTATTCTAAGAGAAGATGAAAGAAATTGTTGAGTTTGTGAGGATGATCATCTTTGAGGTTCTTAATTTATAGGATCATGAGATTATGGAGAATTGTGTTTGATTTGATGTTAAGCCATACAAGTGAAGTTGTTTCTAATGATTTGGAAGAGTTTTAATGCATGTCAAATCATCTAAGTCAATCCATACAAGAAGTGTTGAGTAAAATGACCAAGATATGCAATAAATGGGTCCTAATGATTGCAAAATCTTGAAGTTCAGATCATCCACGGATTTCAAGGAACCAAAATTTTGGTTCCTTCCTTTATGGAAAAGGGTTCCTTGGGTAAATTTTGAGAATTTTTGAATTTTGGTGGGAAATGGATATCATATATGTCTAAGTAAGTTAAACTAGTTCTAATATGAATAAAAATCAGTAAAAACTATCCTAGAAACAAATTTTGGTAAATTAGAATGCGAGAATGAGCGAAATTCAGCAACTTACCTGGGCATCCCACGGCACCAAAATTTTACACAGACGGATCCCAATTTTTGGGTCCGTCTGGTCCGCCGGTGCAGAACGGCGGCACCAAAAATAAAACGGACGGAACCAAAAATTTGGGTCCGTGAGATCCGTCCAATGCAGAAATTTGGACAGTGGCGTTTTTTGACCCCCAGGGACTTTTCCGAATCCTGAAATTTTTCTTAAAACATATGGAGATAATTATTTCTAGTTAGGAACAAGCAATAACACACATATAAACATAAGGGAGCATGTATTTTCAACAAGGGCTATTAATTTTCACTAAAAAGTGAAAACGGGTAAAATTTGAAAACATCCGTATGTTATCCCCCTGCATGAAAAAGTTAGTACACATCAATGTTTTAAGTTATTTATCGTCCTAGAAAGCAAGAAAACACAAATAATATCATACAACATTGTTTTTGTCCTTGTACCAAACACCCTCTTAAAAACTCAACTCACTTATCCAACTTCTTGTAAATCTTGGTCATCATCCTTCCAAGAAATTTGAACATCCCCTTGGTTTGCTTGAACTCCTCCGTTGGGTTCTCAATTTCCGAAAGTGGGGCGTAGTATTCATGAGGTTGAAGCCTCGAGTTGGGGAGACCGTCTTCGGAGCTATTTGATAAGGATGAAGGAGTTGGAGGTTGTGGCCTTTTTCCCTTTGTCTTAGTCTTGGATACTCTTTCATCACTCAAGGGCACAAATATGTGAGGGATGAGGGGATAGTCTAGTTTCAACCCTCTAGGACTTGGCGGAATGGGTGCATAAGCTCTAAAAAGACGGGTAAGGAGCATCCCGTATGGAAGAGCAACGGAGCCTTGAGTAGGAATGTCTACCATCCTCCTAGCAATGTAGTATGCCAAGTTGAATGGTTGACGAGTAGACAAGCTATAGAGCATGTAGCATAGGCAAGCATTGATGTGGTCTCGGTTTCCTATGGTGCTAATGACATTGGCTCTAAGGAGTTCCTCCCACTTTTTGAAGTGAGGCTTAAGCTCATTGAGTTCCATACCGTATGGATCTCGGTTGACTTCCTTTCCCGCTCGAGTGACACGGGTTGGTGCTACCCTATCAAAGAAGAGGTGCTCACGAATGACGTCCTTGTCGACCAAAGGAGTTTGGTAAGGAGGAGAACGGTCATGAATTGCATCAAGGATGGTGAGTGACCACTTATCCGAGTATAGACAAGTACCAACACAAGGAATTCCTAACACTTGAGCGAATTGGTTGAGGGAAATGGTGTAGTCATTTTGGTTGATTCTAAAGTTGAGAGCCATGAGACCATCCTCATTTGTTACGGAAATGACACTAGCATAGAATTCTAGGACAAACCTAGGGCAAATTGGCTCGTCGATGTCAAGGAGACAATCGAAGTTGATAGTAGCTAGTTCTTGACGGAGATTTGTTCCGTCGACAAAGGATGGATGAATTGTCCTACCCTCATGAAAATACCTTTTCTCTAGACTCTTAAAGATCTCAACTTGGTCTTTGGTGAGACCCTTAGTTTTGTGGTGTTGAGGATGTATCCAAGGGTGTCTTTGTGATCGTAAAATTTTGCGGCTACCATGTTTGTTCCTAGGAGCAAGAAATTACAAGTTTTAGTAAAAACGAAAACTAAATTAGCATTTTGTTCTAGTGTGTGCCTATATGCAAACAATGTGGAGTTGCGGTTATCTCGACTCATTTTATGCATAAAATAGTTTTTATTAGTAGTGTTTGGCAAAATGCAAGAGATAACCCAAACGCTCCTAATTCAATGTGGCTTCGTTTGAATATACCGGGAATGCATATTAGTTATGCATTACCTTTAGTATTCAAGAGACATTATGCAAGTGATGAAAATAACGTTTTTATTTGTATGAACAATGAGAAATTGTTTTCCTATAAGTGAGAAATTTTTTTTTTTTTTGACATGGGGTTTTAGTTTAATTAGGATAATGCCTTATGATATGTAACTTCTAACTAGTGGGAAACATGATTAGTTATGTAATTTGACAATGTAGTTCATAATTTGTGTAATTAGTTATGCAATTTAACAATATAGTTCATGTTTTGTGCAAAAATATGCATAATCCCCATGTTTTGGTTTTGTGCATAAATTAGAACCCTAGACTCATAATTAAGAGAAGTAATGTAGTTAGGATACTTACAATGATGTTTTTTTTGCTGTGATTAGTTGAGGAAGAAACCTTAATTATGAGTTAGGTATGTTTGTGGCTCGTTTGGTAATGTGGGTTGTGAAGAAGAAGGTGCTTTGTATTTAAAAATTTGCTACGTTAACTCCACGGACCGAGACGGACCCAAAAATAGGGTTCCGTCTTTGTTGTCGATTGGTGTCATTGGAACATGCAACAAATTTTGCTAAATTGTTTTGTTTTGGTTATTCTAAGGTTTATGTTATGTTTTGATTATATGTTTGGTTCCATTAATCCTAAACCAAGTCTAAGAATATTAAATGGTTCTCGTTTAAGAGGTTTAGTTAGGATGTCAGCAATGTTATCTTCGGAGGATACTTTCTCGATTGAGATGTTTCCTTTTTGAACATTGTCGCGAAGGAAGTGATGGCGAATTTCAATATGTTTCGTTCGGGCATGTTGGACGGAATTTTTGCTGAGATCAATGGCTCCTTTGTTGTCACAAAGTATAGAGATGTCGTTGAGATGAATTCCATAGTCCACGAGAGCTTGCTTCATCCAAAGAGCTTGTTGACATGCCTTTCCGGCTGAGACGTACTCGGCTTTGGTAGTTGAGATAGCGAGAGCCGTTTGTTTCTTTGCGAACCATGAGGTGAGACAATGTCCAACAAAAGTACAAATACCACTTGTACTCTTTCTATCGACATAGTCACCGGCATGGTCCGAGTCGGCATACACTATGGTTTCTACACCCGTTCCTTTGGGATACCATAATCCTAAACATGTAGTTCTTTTAATGTATCTAAATATTCGTTTCAAGGCTTCTAGGTGTGGTGCTTTAGGATCTTCTTGAAAGCGAGCACATAGACAAACACTAAACATAATTTCGGGTCTACTAGCCGTGAGATAAAGTAGGCTACCGATCATTCCTCTATATTTAGTGTTATCTACGGATTCACCTTCCTCATCCTTTGTGAGTTTCGTTTCTGAGGACATGGGTGTTTTAGTTGGTTTTGAGTCTTCAAGACCAAATTTCTTAAGCATATCCTTAATGTATTTAGATTGGTTAAAGAATATGCCATCTTCTAGTTGTTTAATTTAAAGTCCTAAAAAGAAGTTTAACTCACCCATCATACTCATCTCAAACTCGTCATGCATGATTTTAGAAAAATCATCACATAGCTCTTGACAAGTTGATCCAAATATGATGTCATCAACGTGTATTTGAACTATGATAATGTGTGATTCCTTTTTCTTGGTAAAAAGAGTATTATCTACTAATCCCATGGTGTATTTGTGTTCAACTAAGAAAGTCTTAAGCCGATCGTACCAAGCTTTTGGTGCTTGCTTAAGTCCGTATAATGCCTTTTTAAGTTTGAAAACATGATGAGGTTTTTCAAAGTCGGTGAATCCGGGAGGTTGTGCGACATATACTTCTTCGTTAATGAACCCATTTAGAAATGCACTTTTAACATCCATTTGGAATAATTTAAAGTCATGAGCGCATGCATACGCAAGTAAGATTCTAATAGACTCAAGCCTAGCTACCGGTGCATAAGTTTCGTCGTAATCAATTCCTTCTTGTTGATTATAGCCTTGTGCTACAAGCCTAGCTTTGTTTCTAGACACTACACCGTTTTCGTCCATTTTATTTCGAAAACCCATTTCGTTCCAATTATAGTTTGATTTTTAGGTTTTGGAACTAATTTCCAAACATCATTTCTAACAAATTGGTTTAGCTCCTCTTGCATAGCAATTACCCAAGATTCGTCTTTTATTGCTTCGTTTATGTTTTTCGGTTCAACGGACGACACAAAACAAAAGTAGTTACTTTGATTTTGGGCTTGTGATCTTAGTGTTCTTTGGTTTAATTGTCCTATGACCTTTTCTAAAGGGTGACTTTTGGATTCTTTGATATTTATAATTTCTTTATTTAATGGTTCATCTTCCTTGTCATTATCATTAATTTCTTGACTTTCAACAAGTTGACTTTCAACTAAGTCATCATCTACCAAAGGTGATGTCTTAGAGGGAGGTGGACTTTCGTCGAATGTTATGTTCAACGATTCCTCGACTCTCATTGTTTCTTTGTTTAAAACTATGTATGCTTTGCTAGTTTGTGAGTAACCAAGAAACACACCTTCATAAGACTTTGGGTCAAATTTGGTGAGATAGTCTTTGGTATTTAGAATGAAACATTTACATCCAAACACTCTAAAGTATCCTAAAGTAGGCTTTTTGCCTTTATATATTTCATAAGGTGTTTTGTTCAAGAAAGGACGTATTAAGACTCTATTTAAAATGCATGTGGAAGTGTCAACGGTGTTACACCAAAACGTTTGAGGTATGTTTTGTTCAATAAGCATTGTTCTACTAATTTCTTGAATAGTTCTATTCTTATGTTCTACAATACCATTAGATTGGGGTGTTCGAGGAGCTGAAAAGTTATGTGTTATACCATTTGTATCATAAAAGTTTCTAAATTGTGTTTCATTGTCAAACTCGCGGCCATGATCCGTTCGGATCGACACAATGTTAACACCTAGTTGATTTTGAATTTTATTACTAAGTATTTCAAATTTATCAAAGGCTTTGTTTTTAGTTTTCAAAAACACTGTCCAAGTGAACCTTGAGTAATCATCTACTATGACCAAAGTGTAGAGGTTGCTTCCATAACTTCTTATAGCGGATGGACCAAACAAGTCCATATGCAAAAGCTCTAGACACTTAGATGTGGAAACCATGTTTTCAGCCTTATGGCTACTATGAATTTGTTTACCAATTTTGCAAGCATCACAAAAGTGTTGGTCATATTTCAATTTAGGTAGGTTTCTAACTAACTCTTTTGAGGATAGGTTTTGAATGAGTCTCATATTAGCGAGACCTAAGCGTCTATGCCAAAGAGTAGAGTTATCATCTAAGGTTGTTATAAAAAGTTTGTCTTTAGATGTTCTATCTATTTTCGTGACATATATGTTATTTTTCCTAACTCCTTTAGCTATGGTGATACCATCTTTTAGTATTTTACTACCATTTTCTTCAAATAGTAGTTTATACTTTTTATCACATAGTTGGCTAATACTAAGTAGATTGAATCCTAATCTATCAACATGAGCAACATTTTCAATAGTTAAGGAGTTATGAGCGATCGTACCTTTGCCAATGATTTTGCTTTTGAGATTGCTACCAAAAGTAACATTACCTCCGTCATACTCTTGGTATGTTGAGAAGAGGCTTTTGTTACCCGTCATGTGTCTTGAGCATCCACTATCTTTTATCCATTCATCAGGTTCTAAGCCAACTTTCAAGCATACCTATGACACAAATAACTCAAGCGTTTGGTCCCCAATATCTCATGGGTCCGTTTGGGTTAAACATACCATTTACTTGGTTCATGTATGGAAATGATGGGTAAGGGTTCCATGGCATGTAATTAGGAGTTTGATATGGTCTAGGGTAGTTTTGATTCCAACCGGTATGTTGATAGTTGGGTTGTATGTTGTAGTTGCTTTTGGGAAAGGGGCGTTTGGCAAAAGGTGTTTTAGGCCGTTGTTGAGTAGTTTTAGATCTAAATTCATTTTTAGCAAGTCCTACTCCTAATGTAACAGCAGGTTTTAGTTTAACAATATCCTTAGATTTTTGACAAATTCACTACGGTCCATTTTGCAAACCTGTTGTCCTACTGTAGACACCATGGAACCATTTTTTTTCAACGGACGGAACCAAAATTTTGGGTCTGTCTGGTCCGTGATGTACTGTTGCAGTTGTGACAGTTTGTTTGTCTTTTTCGCCCATTTTGGTTTGACTACTTGAAATCATTACTTCATTAAAACCTAATCCACTTGTATTTCCTGGTACTTTTTGAATTCTTACTATTTCATCGGCACAAGAAATGTTTTTGTTGAATCTTTTAAATTTAGAGCTATGTTCGAAGAGAACTTCTTGTGTGAGTTTTAGCTTTTCTATTTCAAGACCAAGCTCTTGACATGATTTACAACCATCGTCATTAGCCTTGCCTTTTTCTAATCGTTTTGCCTTTTCTTTTAGCTCATAAACTTCGTTTTCTAAAAATTCCTTTTGGTCTTTAAAAACTTGTTTTTAGTTATGATTTTTAAGCTAAGCTCACACAATTGATTATATTGTTTTTGCAAAGTGTCATCATCAATAGAAGAGTAAGATGAGTCGGAATGTACCTCATTTGATTCATGTGCCATGAGAGCGATCTCATCCTTACTTGATTCTTCGTCATCATCACTTTCACTCCAAGCACCGCTTACAAAAGCTCGTTGAGTTTTGCTTTTAGGTGGCTTGGGGAAATCTCCTATTAGATGACTTGTATCACCGCATCTAAAACACTTCCTTTCACCTTTTCCTTTTTTGTCATCTCGGTCTTTCCGGAATGACTTCTTTTCATCTCGGGGTTGCCTTACGAACTTTCCTCTTCTTCTAAAAAACTTTTTGAAATCTCTTACGGCCATGGCATACTCCTCGTCTTCACTATCCGAGCAAGATTCTTCATCATCACTAGATTCCGTTCTTGCCTTTAGAGCAACGGATTTGACTTTCTCTCTTTTTCCTTTGATGATCTCCGAATCTTTCTCCATCACCATTTCGTGTACTTTGAGATTTCCAATTAGCTCGTCAAGTGACATTATTGAGAGATCTTTTGATTCCTCAATAGCCGTTACTTTTTCTCTCCATTTCGGATGGAGGGCTCTAATAAATTTCCTGACAAAGTTCTTACTACAAAAAAATTCATCAAGTGCTTTAAGAGAAGTAACAATAGTATTAAAGCGAGCAAATCCACAATTAATGGTTTCATCATCAGGGATAACAAATTATTTATATTGTTGAACAAGATGATCAATTTTGTTATCCTTGACTTGTGAATTCCCTTGATGTGTAATAATTAGAGATTCCCAAATATCTTTGGCGGTTTCACACATAAAAATTCTTTCATATTCTTTTTTAGGCAAAGCATTATAAAGCATCATTTTAGCTTCATTTTTTTAGCTATTAATTTCTTTTGTTCATCACTTGAAATATCTTTTGTTGTAGGATTAAAATCATCTTTAATAATAACAAACCAAAGATCTATATATTTTGATTTTACATATGTTTCAAAACGGTTTTTTCAATAGATAAATCCATTGGTTTCAAAGAGTGGTGGTCTTTGCATAGATTGCCCTTTGATAACATTAAATTGTCCTGATATTCTAAGCATTAATTTACCCCTTTATCATCATATTATGAGTTAAATGCTAGTGAAAACATCGTTATTCCTTATTATTTCATTTTAGGATCTATTTTATGCAAGGAAGCGGTAAATGGACATTTCCAAGCCCAAAGGATGATTTTTCTCTCAAATACGGCGTAACCAAGTGATGGAGTTACGTCGTAATAATGATCATGAAGAATACGGCGTAATAATGGAGTATAGTTATGTCAGAACAAGACTCATCGAACATGAAGCGACCAACTTTACGTTGGATACGGCGTAACCCTCACCAAAGTTACGCGTAATAACGGATAAACATCAATTTTACAAAGGATACGGCGTAACCCTCAGCTCATGTTACGCCGTAACAGAAGATGAGCATTTGATTTACAAAGACTACGGCGTAACTCTCAGCTAAGGTTACGCCGTAACCATGGATAAGTACAAGATTTATAAGAGTTACGGCGTAACTAGTTAATAAATATTATGCCGTAACTGGTATCTGAGCCTATAAATAGACAAAGTTTTCATCATTTATAGGCATCTCACCTTCTAGGGTTTGGGGAGATCAAACACAGAAGAAGAATCATGGTTTAGGAGTATGAATAACGAAGTTCTCATCTACGATTTCCGTTGTATTCGAGTTTGAATTCCTTTTATATTTTTCTAGGATTTATACTATGAATTCATGTTATTAATTTAAGTTTGCATTTACGTTTTTGATCTTCTCTTTATTTCTTTATAGACATTTACTAGTCTTATCATAGATCGCTAGTCTTGGTAATATTATAAGCTTGTTAGTATCTAAAGGGCTGGGAGAATTGACCAACTAACCTCAGTCCAAAAGGTTGCGAAGTGATGCAGGTTTTACTTACCATATTTTAATATTTATAATTACTTGTCGTTATACCTATGGTCTACCCTAATGCACTAACGGGCAGTGTACCCGGTCGTGTGTAGTATAGTATTTGGTAAAACCGAGGTCGTCCCAAGAGCTATGTGTGCGGATATAAACTAAGTCTAGGTGTCACAGATTTTAATATGATTTCGATATGATTAACTACTAAAGCAAATAAATACGTGGGTTGTGATCAATAGAGGATAGGGGTGCTAACCTAGTTAATCATCCTAATTAGTAGCGTTTACGTCTAATTACTTCCAATTACTTCAGGTGGGGTCAAAGTCGCTAGGACAGCATTTGGTCAGTTCGCCCTAACCTATCAGCAAAGGGTCCCATAGGAGAAATCAGGTGCCCCGTCATAAGTCCAGTTGTTCCTTGTCCCCAAAGCTAAGTCATTAAGTACCGCTACATGCTAGATTTATAATAGTGAGTGCCCATGCGCTAGCATCTTAAACACTCACCCCTTACTTATTAAGTTCATCCAAACGGTAGGTGATCAGTTGGTCAAATCGCACAAGTAGAAAGGTCGTCAGTTGGTCATATCTTACCCTTCCCGTCTCAGTCTACTCACTTAGGGTCTCCTAAGTAACTAGCCTCTACCGCCATTCAAAACTACCGAAACAAGGGTATCTACCAATAAACTATGCATACATACACTTAGAAATAATTATACGGAAGCAATGTAAACGCAAACAAAACAATTAAGGAATCATAACTAGGCCAACACCTAGAGGTGCTTAGCCACTCATATTAACTATAACAATCGATTCAATATTTAACATTACGAAATACATGAATTGAAAGTAAAGAAAAGATAAAATGCTAATGATTATCGTAGGGGAGTGATTTCTCCCTTGGAGATAGCTCCGTATGCTTCTCTAGATTTGCCTTCGACTTCTTCTCACATTCTCTGAATGTTGTGTGTGAAATGGGATGCTTTGAAATGCTGGAAATCGTGGGGTATTTATAGGCCAGATCTGGTTACGGCGTAACTAATTATAAGAGTTACACCGTAACATACAATTCTTCGTATTTTGCACTAATAATGCTGGTTACGGCGTAACCTCTGGAAGGAGTTACACCGTATCTTCAATAAATCTTGGTTACGCCGTAGTTGTTGCATGATTTACGGCGTAATTACTAGCGGCGTGGAACCTCATTTGACCTAATATGGTTACGTCGTAATCTTGGATAGAGTTACGCCGTAATCTTCTCTTAAGTTGGTTTTCTGAGCCAAGCTTTGGTTACGGCGTAATTGTGAGAGTGGAGTTACGCCGTAACTTCTTTAAAATGAGCATACTATGATATATCTTCAATAAACTCTCCAAATCCACGTCTCTTTAGCTCCAATGCTCGTAATTTACCTGAAAGTGAAATATAATGGAAAACAAGCGTAAATCCATATAAATGATATAAATTACAAGAATTATCGGGTGAAATTGACACTTAATATTCAGGATAATTTGATGTTATCAAATATCCCCCCACTTGAACTCTACTTGCCCTCAAGTAGACATTATTAGATAGATTCCTAAAAAGATATCTCCCATTACCTGGAAAATATAAGTTTACAAATCCCTTATGCTAGAATAAAACAAAGCCGAACACCTCACGAAATGGGAACGAAACACTCAAATCTCTCAAATATTCTAAGTGTCAATTTCGGGATGATCACTCAATCGCACAGTCATAGCATGTATTCTATCATAAGCTTGGCAGTTACACAAATCTCCACCACTAGAGTTAAGGGCTAAACAATTCTTGAAGGCAATATGGGTAGACACGACAAAGGTTAAGGGTGACTCGTCATTACTAACATGTCACGGAGAAGTGGACAAAACCAATGGTACATGACCAAATCCATGGCCAAGACACCAAAAATTGCTCGTTGCATCACCTAGACACGCTTCATGACTAAAGGGTATGATAAGACATGGGATATATAAATGGTGTAAAATAAAAATCAAGCAAATAGTCTAAATCTATAACCAAGTCATCACCACTTACCGTCCGCCCAAAGTTCAAGTTTCGAAGTTAAGAAACCGGATAATGATATACTAGGTAGATGTGTCATTAGAGGACGTCATGATGGGCACATTACCTTTTCTCCAACTGTTGGCGCAATTACCAACTCCAATATTCAAATGTGACCGAGGTGGCCTCCTCGATACTAAATCTATATTAAGCTCATACCATAGTGCTTATAACATCGCACTTTACAATCAACTGAATAATAAATACATAACTTATTTTTTTATTTTTTTTTTTTCACATATATATATATATATATATATTTTTTTTTTTTTTTTTTTTTTTTTTAACATAAACATAACATCCCCTACTTGAGATGAACAATGGGAATTCGGGGTCTTCAATGATCTTTAAGAATATGTCATCGACGAAAGCGTGATTCCGAACCTTTCCACTTGAACCTTGAACTTAGGCAAATGATGACTTCCCAATCACAAATAAAGACTACAGGGTAGACTAAGGTGTATAGGTGTAACGAAACAATATATTGGGTTAACAAAATGAAAGGAATGGCTCAGATGGGTGTATCTAGGGGTATCTTGCACTAAAGGTGAGTCAACAAAAGGGTTTCACATGGGGGTCGAGAAGTCGAGGTGACTAATCGATAGACACACAATGGTAGGCTATTTGGGTGATAATCCTATAATACTGCCTTCTTAAACTGAAAAGTCCAAATACATCGAGCTAACTCAACATACCTAGTTAATGGTCTCGAAATGATGTAAAGGCCAAGTTCTAAAGTTTACAAGCTACCGGCACACTCATAATTTGGTGGATTTGGGGTAGAAATTTGGAAACGGATAAGGCTAATCTCACCATATAATATCAAGGGTTATATGTGCTCGGCTAAGGTATAATCTAGTTAGGTTAAGAAAAACATGTCAAAATTTTAAAAATGGCATAAATTTTCAAAATAAACTAGAAAAGCGAGGGCAAAATAAAGTTCAAGAGACAATTCTACTCCCGTCCCCCCACTTGAATTGTACAAAGTCCCTTTTGTATTAAGCGTTAAATAAAGGTGAAGAGACAAGTATAATTAGAGCGAGAACTTCCCTGAAATTTGCTCCAAAAAGAAAGAAGGCCCACGAAAGAGAGTCGTGCCTTCGCATAAGCATCCACGAGCAAACTTCAATCCCTGAAATCACACTACCAACAAGCATAATTCTAAAAAAATGAAAAATGAAAAAGAAATCTAACTCACTTTTGTAGGAATCACGGTTGCATTTAGCGTATGCAACAAGCCTTTTAAACCACTTGGTGTCCCAAGTGGACGAGTGTAGTCTCGTGAGGGCTTACAGGGAACATACCCACAAAGTTCATTTAAAAGACTAATACAAGGTTATTGTGTTTAAAATGAAAGAAGTAATGCAGAGGATAGTTACGTCGTAACTCCAGAAGGAGTTACGCCGTAATTAGGCAAAACCTGGCAGACGCTGCAAAAGTGTAGCTACGGCGTAACCACTGAATAGGATTACGCCGTAATTGGTAATGCTTTTGAAGTTCTGCTGCAAAAGAGCTTGTTACGGCGTAACCATGAGAATGAATTATGCCGTAACTCTGGTCGGATCAGTATACTGCAGCAGCAACTTTTCTTTGTTTCCTGCAAAAATGGTTAAAAACACAAAACCCAACAGAAAGGAAATAAAACAAATGAAAGGGATAATTTAGGTTGTATCCCGAAAGATCACTTTTCTTTATTTACGAGTCTTTAAGTTAGACTCAAAGCCTCGGGGCTTTATGGTGGCCTTTGGACTTGGCAAACTTCCTCCACTAATTGGCGGCAATCATTCATCCATTCGATAAAAACCTTTTTTCTCGCTGTGTTCCCGATGCTACATGTTCCAAATTTTTGCGAGAGTCACTCATTAAACGATAAACATGACTTCCCGCTGTCGTCACTTTCTGCTATAGGACCAATTGTTGTACTTATGTTTGATCTTTCATCATTGGTCATTGCATCAATAAGGTTATAGTTATCGTAATTGCATTTTAGTTGTTTTACCAATCTCGAATTGATTTCCGAGTCTCCAAATCTTACCTTGTACCAATCTTCAAAGGATAATTTTCTGAATTCTATATCGTGTCTCTCAATCTCGTGAGGGCACATCCATTCATCCGCCCTTTCATCACAAAATTCACGAAAAGGGTTACACAAGGGCCATGCTTTCATTGATTCGTTATCTTCTGCTAATATAGGGTTGCAGTAATGTTTGTTAGGATCCAGAGCTTCCTTAATACCCTCAATCTGGAAAATCTCTCCCTGTTCCTGTTCATAACTATCAATATTTTCTCCATGATTATTAGTACTAAGATTATAACACATAGGTGGGTCGAGCGATGGAATATTGACAATATCAACTTTATTTGAAACTTCTAATTTTGGGTTTAATTGCTCTTTCATGCTGAAAGTTATTCGTTCTTTTTCAGTTCCCAAAGAAATTTGTTTTTCAAAGACCTTAATTTGTGCTCGACAAGTGGCCAGAAAAGGTCTTCCAACAATTAAGTTGTAAGTCTCCCGTTTTCCCATATCAATAACCACAAAATCAGTGGGAAAAAGGAACTTTCCAATATTAATGAGGACATTATTAACCACTCCCCTAGGTACAGCTTTAGAGTAATCAGCCATTTCAATCATCATTGTTGTTTCTTTTAAATTGGTAAGTTTTACTTTATCAAACAAAGTGGTAGAAATAAGGTTTACCCCATTTCAAATCGCCTAATGCGGAATTTTAAGATTACCGATAGTGCATGGAAGAAGAAAACTTTCGTGATAGTGTTGTTTCTCAAGAAGTTGGCTTGGCAGGTCCTCGTCGTCTTCCGATTTATCATCTTCTTTTAGGTAGTTAATCCCGAATAGATCATTGGTGACAGAAGAGGTGCAATGTTCTTTCTTCAGTTTATCTTGTGCAAATATGGCTTTGCAGGCAATGGCTTTGTCATTACTGGTCTCAAGGTTTTTAGCTAACTACCCAATTTGGGTTTCGAGGTTTTTAATTGCGGCATCTTGGTTCTGCAAGTTCATGTTGGTGTCTTCTTTTACCTTGACCATCCATTCTTTGAGTCTATCGCTTTTCTTTGTAGATTCCTCGATATGTTTATGCATTATTTCTTCAAGGTTTGGTCTAGGAGGATTGTTGTTGACTCTTGTAGAGAACCACGGGATTTTTCTCGTATCCGTTGAAGGACTTCCACCTCCATATTTTACTTCTTCACCTTTTATTGTATCCGTATGCACATTTTCCTTGAGTTTTTTCATGTCTCTTCCGAGACTTTCTAATTTGTTGTTTATCGCTGCAAGGCCTTCCATATTTCCACTCTTACTTTGATTGCTTCCCCCATTGTGCCATTAGTGAGAGTGGTCAGCCATCTTCTGAATAGTTTCAAGAGACAATGTTGGAGTCATTCCAGGTATTGGTCCCTGAGAATCGATCATTTGTCTTGAGGAGATGTTCGACCTTTGTAAAAGACGCTCACCTTTTCTCGGGTCGTTGAGGTCGTGAGTAGGGCACTTGTATAATAATTGTTGTACCTTTCCCATGCTTGGTACAATGTTTCGTCACCCTCCGCTTGAAGTTATGGATTTCTTCTAATTGTTTAGCGATCCGGATGGAGGACAATATCTCGAATGAAATATTTTTAGGAGAGGCGGTGTTGACTGCTCCTACCGGTAATCGATCAACCCATCTTTTAGCAGCTCCAGTGAGAGAAATAAGGAACACACGTAACATGACAGCATCGTTTGAGACTCTAGGAATTTTGAATAGGCTGACAATGTATTACACGTTGTCTATATGCTCATGAGCATCATTGGTAATGCTTCCTGAGAAAGAGTCTGCACGCAACTCCCTCATAAATTGAGGTTTGATTTCGAATTGAGCATCTTCTGCGATGGCCGGCCTAACAATCCCTTGTCCTTGTTCTTCTCTTGTCAACGCCAAATATTCCTCGAGAGTGAGGTCATCAATGTTAACAACTTCCATGGTACCTGAAACTTGAAAAGAGATCGTGAGAATTTGAGAAAATTTTAACAAAAATGAAAGACTTAATAGAAATCCTAATATAACTCCCTGGCAACGGCGCCAAAAACTTGATGCAAGTTTTACTGACCAGGTTTTAATATTTATAATTACTCGTTATACCTATGGCCTACCCTAATGCACTAACGGGCAGTGTACCCAGTCGTATGTAGTGTAGTATTCAGTAAAACCGAGGTCGTCCCAAGAGCTATGTGTGCGGATATAAACTAAGTCTAGGTGTCACAGATTTTAATATGATTTCGATATGATTAACTACTAAAGCAAATAAAGACGAGGGTTATGATCAATAGAGGAGAGGGGTGCTAACCTAGTTAATCATCCTAATTAGTAGCGTTTACGTCTAATTACTTCTAATTACTTCAATGGGGTCAAAGTCGCTAGGACAAAGATTTGGTCGGTTCATCCTAACCTATCGCCAAAGGGTCCCATCGAGAAATCAGTGCCTCGTCATAAGTCCGCTTGTTCTTGGTCCCCTAAGCCAAGTCATTAAGTACCGCTACATGCTAGATATATAATAGTGAGTGCATGGGCGCTAGCATCTTAAACACTCACCCCTTACTTCTTAAGTTCATCCAAACGGTAGGTGATCAGTTGGTCAAATCATAAAAGTAGAAAGGGTCGTCAGTTGGTCATATCTTACCCTTCCCGTCTCAGTCTACTCACTTAGAGTCAGTTGGTCATATCTCCTAAGTAACTAGCCTCTACCGCCATTCAAAACTACCGAAACAAGGGTATCTAAAAATAAACTATGCATGCATACAATTAGAAATAATTATACGGAAGCAATGTAAACGCAAACAAAATAATTAAGGAATCATAACTAGGCCAACACCTAGAGGTGCTTAGCCGCTCATATTAACTATAACAATCGATTCAATGTTTAACATTACGAAATACATGAATTGAAAGTAAAGAAAAGATAAAATGCTAATGCTTATCGTAGGGGAGTGATTTCTCCCTTGGAGATAGCTTCGTATGCTCCTCTAGATCTGCCTTCGACTTCTTCTCACGTTCTCTAAATGTTGTGTGTGAAATGGGATGCTTTGAATTGCTGGAAATCGTGGGGTATTTATAGGCCAGATCTTGTTACGGCGTAACTAATTATAAGAGTTACGCCGTAACATACAATTCTTCGTATTTTGCACTAATAATCTTCGGGTTACAACAGAACCTCTGGAAGGAGTTACGCCGTATCTTCAATAAATCTTGGTTACGCCGTACTTGTTGCATGAGTTACTGGCGTAATTAGTAGTGATGCGGAACCTCATTTGACCTAATATGGTTACTTCGTAATCTTGGATAGAGTTCTGTGTAATCTTACGTTAAATTGGTTTTCCGAGCCACGCTTTGGTTACTGGCGTAATTGTGAGAGTGGAGTTACCGTAACTTCTTCAAAATGAGCATACTATGATATATCTTCAATAAACTCTCCAAATCCGCTCTCTTTAGCTCCAATGCTCGTAATTTACCTGAAAGTGAAATATAATGGAAAACAAGCATAAATCCATATAAATGATATAAATTACAAGCATTATCAGGGGAAATTGACACTTAATATTCAGGATAATTTGATGTTATCATGAAGTATGGAAGGAATTGGCCATAGTACAACCACTCTTCGTGTGTGAACTGACCAAATGATCACCTATCAAGTGGAGGTATTTAAGAGGTTAGGGGAAATCTAAGTTCCTAACGGCCGGGTTTCCATAGACTAGATCTAGTAGATTTGGCCCTTAATGACTGCTATTAGGTTGCCGAATGATCCCGGATGACCTGTTCATCTTGGTGAGGAATCTAAGAACCATAGGCCATGACGAATTGACCAAAGGAGTCTGGCGATAATTAACCACTATATTGAACCTTCATATCGAGAATCAATTTGTATTTGCACTCTTTATTAAACTTTTCTTTTCTATCTCTTTTTCCTAAATTCTTGTATTTGTGTGATTGGAATAAGTCATATCATATCAATATATTATCAATATCATTTCTAATCATCTTAGTTCTTTCAAGGTCACAACTCTCTTGGGACGATACTCGGATTTACCTAAGGCTTTACTTCATCTGATCGGGTTCTCTCGCCTGTTAGTATGTGTTTATCCTAAGTTTTTAAGTTTTATAATTTACCTAAGTAAGAGGATGTGGCTTACCAAGACTACTTCATTTATTCCGCATAGCTAGCTCGGTCTTAGTCCGCACTCTTCCCATATCTCATTTTCTCCTTTTATCATCATACCTAAGGACTTCTACACTAACTAGTGGATTGTCCTCGGTAGATCCCTCCGGTTACGGCGGATCATGGGAACACATACCTAACCTTATCATCCTTATATCACCGTACATGAAGTAAAGTTGGTCGGTCTATTTGGTATTGTTAAATCGCCATTGGATCCAATTGAAACCATTTGAAAATCAATTCGGATACTTGTGATATATAATCAAAGCATTTTGTACTGAATTGTTTTGATATTTTAGAACGAACTCCCCAACATGTGCATCAAATATTTGAAAGAAATTTTGCACACGGAGGCAAGAGAAAGAATTAACTTCTTTGATTACCATTTTCTAAAGATATCAACATCGCTTCCTCAACAGATCAAGTAAATATGGCATTTCAGGAAGGATGAGGTTTCCATAAATTTGCTCCCCTCATATGTGCCTCGAGGTTTGAAAAGAGTTCTACATACTGTAGGGAACCCTGCATTGGGATAAATGATCACGTTTTAAATCAAAGGTTTTAAGATAGATGCTCCCCTCAACATGTGCATTGAAAAATTGAAATCGTTTGTCACATGTGGGCGGGATAGCATGTACATCCTATTATAACCATTTACCTAATTATCGGTTTAAATCCAATTTAAATCACACATTCTCCCCGATCACAATTATCAAATCATTTGAAATTTGTGATCTCGTATAGATTAAATTGATTTGAAAGCTTTTAAGGAGAATTGTGACTTGATTGTGAAAGCGTTTGAGCCGATAAGGATCGGATTTAAGACTTTAAACTCCATTTATAAAACATGCATGTATATCTTTTGAAAACAAATTTTAATGCCAAATAACTTTTAATTTAATTGAAATTATTCTCCCCTCAATCAATGACGTGGGTTGTTGATTGAGAGATAGAATTTTGACAAATAAGTCCCGATGATTATCAAAAATAGAGATTGAGTTATTTTTCAAAGCATTTAGTTTTCAATGAGATAGTAGTTTATAGAATCGAGCATAAGATTTGAAAACTTGGTAGATATGGCTCTGTTCTTTCTTTAAAACCGGTTATTGCTGAAGATGACAATAAACCATTTCTCTTTCTCCCAAAAATATTTTTGATTTTTTTTTTTTTTTTTTTTTTTTAAAGAATTCGAACAACATCTAAAGACCCGTGTCATTCTTTGAATGATGAAAGACCTAAAGCAAGAATATTATCGAACCGGAAGAAACATGACAAAAATGACAATATTATTTTTTTTATTTTTTTTTTTTATTTTTTTATTTTTTTTTTTTTTTTTGAAGAATTTTGAATTTTTCAAAATTTTTTTTTTATGGATTTTGAAAGTTTTATATTTTCTATTTGATTTTGAAGGTTTTATAATTTTGTATTTTGTTTTCAAATATATATCCTTAATGACCTGCTATTAGGTTGCCGAATGATCCGGATGACTGTTCATCTTGGTGAGGAATCTAAGAACCATAGACCATGACTGAATTGACCAAAGGAGTCCAGCGATAATTAACCACTATATTGAACCTTCATATTGAGAATCAATTTGTATTTGCACTCTTTATTAAACTTTTCTTTTCTATCTCTTTTCCTAAATTCTTGTATTTGTGTGATTGGAATAAGTCATATCATATCAATATATTATCAATATCATTTCTAATCATCTTAGTTCTTTCAAGGTCACAACTCTCTTGGGACGATACTCGGATTTACCTAAGGCTTTACTTCATCGATCGGGTTCTCTTACCCGTTAGTATATGTTTATCCTAAGTTTTTAAGTTTTATAAATATTAAAAGCGGGATGAAATAACACATCGACTTTTTGGCGCTTGTTTGGGTGAGCGATTAATGAAAGATCTAAGGTATGATCAGTCATATTTACCTAAGTAAGAGATGTGGGTACTTCCAAACCAAGGTACGTATCTCAATTTCTCGTATTGCAATTTTCCACATTTATCCTTCGAAGATATTAGTTACGGCGTAACCTCTATTAAGAGTTACGACATAACCATTAAATAATAATAAAAAATTTAATAAATTAAAATTTTAGTTACGGCGTAACTCTTTCCCTAATTACGCTGTAACATCCTGGCGGTATAAAACCCTTATACAGATGAAAAACTAGGTTTTTACCAAAACACACAACTTTTCACCGCCCACTTCTACAGTAAATTTTCCAAAAATTTTTCGTGAAGATTTCTTCTTTCCTTCAATCAAGAAATGGCTGGTAAGATTTATGATTGCTCTTTTTGATTCATTTCGATCGATTATTCAATTAGGGTTTATTTTTTCATGTTTGGGGATCTTGCTTCTTTATCTATTATTATTGCTATTGGCTTGATTAGTATATGATTATGTTAAATTTCCCATGTTGTTTTGATTCGTGTCATATCATTATGGGTTGTTTGGGATGTTTTGACTTAGTTTAAATGGGCTTTGAGTCAAACATGAACCTAATGGTTTAGGCGTGGTCCCTCAGCACTAATAGATTAAAAATTGATGATTCTTTTTACCACTTGGATAAAATTGATGGTTACGGCGTAATCTATTGCTAATCGTAAATGTTGTGCTGAGTTTCTGGGGAAGGTTATGGCGTAACATGTGGGTTATGTTATGCCGTAATCATATGTGTAGTATAATTACGGTGTAACCTGTAATGTTGGTTACGCCATAACTAGTCATCAGTAGGCTTGATTCCTGACTTTTATCTGTTTTCTTCTCAGACGAAAACCACATTCCCAACCCCGCTGAATGGGTTAGGTTTTTGGCATTTGAAGATGAAGGAATTAGGCAGCTATGCAAGGAGGATTGCGTGATGCTGACAAGAAAGGACATTGATCAGCCCGAAGCTCTAGACTTCGAGGCATTTGATGGGATTGACAACGGGTCTGCTGGGAGAAAGCTCAGAAAATTCTGCAAAATCAAGTTTACATGCTCGCAAGGTTCATTTACTTGCAATGCTTGGTTGAGGCTCTTTCGGATCACTGAGCCAATAATTCCAGAATATGTTCGAGAGTTTCTAGCATCAGTTGAGTTCAAGAGTGAAATCAACAATGATGATCAGGTAGCATTGTATTTTCAACTGGGGGAGAGAGAAGGCAGTTAACTTTGAATGAGTTTATCGAGAGAATGGGTTTGTATACACAGGACGAGTTGGATTCTGAAGTCTTTGAGGATTTTTACAAGACTTGTTGGAGGTATAGGCCCGAATACTATGATCCCACCACCTAATTCAACCGCATTTCTACCGTGCCCGGGTACAACTCGAGGCACCCACCTACTTACACCGTGGTAAGGACCCCTATTCGCCGACTGGTGCACCGACTCATTGCTTGTTCTATAAGGGCAAGACATTTGGCCAAAGAAAAAATGACCATGGATGACCTATACCTCTTAAATGGGATGGACGGGGGCAATCACATTGATGTTCCCCATTATTTGGCGAGGTTTATGGGTAATGGAGCAAAGGGTTTTACCGGGAAGAGTCTGATTCAAGGGGCTCACTTTATTGGTAGGTTGGCTAGGAGTTATGGGTTGATGTCTGAGGAGGCTTTGGCTTGGGCAACCCGTGGGAAGGAAACTAGTTTACTTGGGCTGAATAAGCTAGTGGAGTTTAGGATTTGTACCCAAGATGTGTATGGTGTGGTTGAGTTAGCAGGGATAGCCCCGATGAGAGAAGTCGGGGAAGTTAGTGGTGTTGGATCGAGTGGTGTCCAAGAGAAGGTCGAGGAGCGTGTGCCTAGAGGTCGACGTAGGGCACACGTGAACGTAGGGGAAAGGTTGCAGGTTATCGATGAGAGGCTCGAAGGAATGGCAACCCACTTCAATAAGGAGATCGATAGCCTCGGAGTGGGTTTATATGGATTGAGTGACCAGTTTGAGGGTTTTGCAGGTACACTGGATCAGGTGCAGCAGGTACACAAGATTTTTTCAGCTGGAGTGCGGACCGTACAAGTCAAATGCTTCAGGGGATGCACCTGAACCATCCACGATGGCATGGACCAGCTTATGTGTACCAGCCCGACATCCCCGATATCGGCATCCAGCAAGGAGTGGCATTTATGCAAACTGAGCCCACTCCTGGTAGCACCACAAGCACCCCATATGACCATACTCCGTTCCACTCCATGGAACATGATCACCACAGGGATGATTGATTCCCTTGTTATTTGGAAAATTTCTAAACAATTTCAAAACCTATGTCTGTAATAACTATTAAACTAGTATATTTGTATGCGGATAATCTATTGTGCCAATAGGTACAAAATTTTCCTAGTATTTCTGTGCAGGTTTTGATTATGTGATGCAATTACGGCGTAACCATTTGGGTTAGTTACGCCATAACTAGTGGGCAGCATGAAATTTTTGATGGCATTATAGTTAAGGCGTAGTCTCCAGATAAGATACGCATTAGCAACCTCCTGACCCACCTTCAACCTTTAGTGAGACATCTTGGGCAAGCATTTGAGAGGGGAGTTTATTTCTTTCTTGGTTATTTTTCATTTCTATTTTCTTTTTCCTTTTTATTTCGTACAAATAGGACTTTGTACACTTCAAGTGGGGGGATAGGAATAGAAATGAAGTGTATGATTACTTAGCCTACTTGCCCTAATTTTCTAGTTGGTTTTAAAAAATTTAAGCTCTTTTGAAAAAATTTGTCATATTTTTAACCAATCTAGAATTGCATATAGCCGAGCACACTATAACCCTTATTATCATTGGTGAGATTTAGCCTTTCCGTTTCCCCCATTTTTTCCAAGTCTACCAAATATTGAATGTGCCGATAGTATTGTAGACTTTAGAACTTGACTTTTACATCACTTCGAGACCATAGACGAGTAGTGTATCAAGTTAGCTTGGTGCATTTGGAAAAGGCAATTTGAAAAAGGCAAATGTTTTATGATTAAACCCAAATAGCCCATATGTGTTTACTTGTGTGTGTTTATCGATTAGGCGCATTGACTTTTCGACCTCCGTGTTAACCCTTTTTGTTGCACTCTCCTTTAGTGCGTAATACCCCTAGTTACACCTATTTGAGCCTATCTTTTCATTTTCTAACCCTTATTATCGTTACACCTTAGCCTTCCGTGTAGTCTTATCTTTTAATTTTGAAGTCATTGTTCGCTCTAGTTCGAGGTTTGACTAAAAGTTTCAGAAAATGTGCCAAATCAAAGACATCCTATTGAAGATCAATGAAGATCCCCCAATATTCTTGCTCATCTCAAGTGGGGATAAGTATGTTAAAAAAAAAAAAAAAAAAAAAAAAAAAAAAAAAAAAAGCACTATAATATTAGTACATATTGGTCCTTGTGGATAAAAGTGCAAAATGTTGTAGCACTATGTGATTGAAAGAAATTAGCATCGAGAGAACACCTCGATCACATTCGAAGATTGGAAGTTAGTCAAGTCACCATCGATTCTCGAACAGAAAAAGAATATTCAAATGGTGCATTCTCGTGACGTATTATGATCCTATTTTCGTGCCATAAAAATGAACCTTGAATGAACGGTGGGCGATGGCGACTTGGTTTTAAGCTAAGAATATTTGTTTTCTTTTTCTTTTCACCCATTAATACATCCCATGCCTTACCTTACCCTTTTTGTCGTGAAGCGTGTCTAGGTGATGCAGCGAGCAATCCTTGATATCTTGGCCATGGATTTGGTCATGTATCATTGATTTTGTCCACTTCGTCATGACACGTTAGTAATGACACTACCCCATAGCCTTCGAATCACTATCAACCCAACATTGCTTTCTAAAACTGTCTTCACCTTAGCTCTAGTGGTGGAGATGTGTGTATTTGCCAAGCTTATGATAGAATACTTGCTATGCCCGTGCAATTGAATGATCACCCCGAAATTAACACTTAGATTAGGATGAGAGTGACAGTGTTTTCGTTCCCATTTCGTGAGGTGGTTGGCTCGTATAAATATTCTAGTATGGAAATCTTAACTGCACATTCCTTGGTTTACTCCGGGGATGTATCTTTTGCAATCTAAAAAAGTCTACTTGAGGGCAAGTAGAGTTTAAGTGGGGGGATATTTGATAACATCAAATTGTCCTGATACTCTAAGCGTTAATTTCCCCATTTATCATCACATTATGAGTTAAATGCTAGTGAAAACATTCTTATTCTTTATTATTTCGTTTCAGGATCTATTTTATGCAAAGAAGCAGTAAATGGACATTTCCAAGCCCAAAGGATGATTTTTCTCTCAAATACGGCGTAACCAAGTGATGGAGTAACGCCGTAATAATGATCATGAAGAATACGGCGTAACAATGGAGTATAGTTACGCCGTAACAACACTACTGAACATGAAGCAGCCAACTTTACAGTGGATACGGCGTAACCCTCAGCTAAGTTTACGCCGTAATAACGGAAAAACATCAATTTTACAAAGGATACATCGTAACCCTCAGCTCAGGTTACCCCATAACAGAAGAAGAGCATTTGATTTACAAAGACTACGGTGTAACTCTCATCTAAGGTTACGCCGTAACCATGGATAAGTACAAGATTTAGAAGAGTTACGGTCGTAACTAATTAATAAATGTTACACCGTAACTGGTATCCGAGCCTATAAATAGACGAAGTTTTCATCAGTTATAGGCATCTCTCCTTTTCCAAACCTTCTAGGGTTTGGGGAGATCAAACACATAAGAAGTATCATGGTTTAGGAGTATGAATAACAAAGTTCTCGTCTACGATTTCCGTTGTATTCGAGTTTGAATTCCTTTTATATTTTTCTAGGATTTATACTATGAATTCATGTTATTAATTTAAGTTTGCATTTACATTTTTGGTCTTCTCTTTATTTCTTTATAGACATTTACTAGTCTTATCATAGATCGCTAGTCTTGGTAATATTATAAGCATTGGTATCTAAAGGGGGGAGAATTGACCAAGCGACCTCGATCCAATAGGTTGCAGTATGGAAGGAATTGGCCATAGTACAACCACTCTTCGTGTGCGAACTGACCAAATGATCACCTATCAAGTGGAGGTATTTAAGAGGTTAGGGGAAATCTAAGTTCCTAACTGTCGGGTTTCCATAGACTAGATCTAGTAGATTTGGCCCTTAATGACTGCTATTAGGTTGGCGAATGATCCCGGGTGACCTGTTTATCTTGGTGAGGAATCTAAGAACCATAGGCCATGACGAATTGACCAAAGGAGTCTGGCGATTATTAACTGTTGGAATCACTCCTAAACCATAATCAAGTGTTTGTAATTAATATGTAATAGTTAGCTTTATTATGGCCTTTATGTTTGCAATTAGCCTTAGGCTTATGTAGAAGGCCCATAAGCCTAGGCCTTAGTCCATTAAGGAAAGGATGGAAACTATGAGTGTTGCCCTAGCTTTCCTCCTATAAATACCTTATGTAAACCTTCATTTGAAGGTTGGTTGTTCAAGTTATTCTCTTTCACTCACATCTACGCATAACCGTCTTTATATTATCGTGTGTGTGTGTTTGGATCTTGTTCAATCGCCTTATCTCTTTCTATATTACTTTTGTTTGTAAAACTAGTGACCTAACAGTGGTATCAATCGCCTAATAGTTGAGTGAACGTATTGTTTGAACTTTGAAGTGAGTTTTGGTCTCACGCTTAACTTGCGTATCCATAACTTTGGCTTGATCAAAAACGTATCATCATATTTTTACACTTTTAATCCAAGATTCTTGTCCTTTCAACGTTATAAGGTATTAAACTTCTTCGCTTTTGGCAAAAGTTTGGAACTTTATGTGTGGATCATTGTTTTTCTCTGAGTTTTGAGCGAGGGTTAAGTCCCTACGACAAAAAGTTTTTAAGAGCTTTGGATCATCAAGTTTCACACTTTTGTGTCTTTTGGTGTTATTGAAGCTATTTCATCACACAAAACGGTTTAGAAACATCTTTGGGCTAATTCAAAATTACGAGTAATCCTACGCGTAGCAAAACCCTAATCCTACGTAAGTTATTCCTTGGTTTGATCTTCGTTTTGTGGTTTACTCCGTGTTTTCTTACTTGGATAAGTCAAAATCGTCAACTTTGGATATCTTTTGCACGGTGATAGTGTAAAAGATCATTTGGGCAAAACCTAAAATTACGCATAAGCATAAGCTTACGCGTATAAATCCTACATAAGATTTATCTTACGCTAAGCCTAGTCTTACGCATAAGATAATCCTCGCCTAACTTTCTCGCCTAACTTTTGTCTCGCATAACTTTAGCGTCTTTTCCTATAGCGTAAGCTAAATCTACGCGTAACTCCTTATTGTTCGCGTAACTTTGGTGTTTTTACGCATAAGTGCTACTTGGCTATTGTGATTTCTACGCCTAAGGAAACTTCTTCATCAAAGGTTCATTCGACTACAAAGATCCATTTTTACCAACACAAGTTTACAACATGTCTCAACCACCATACTCTAACTATTTCCCTCACACTTATAATCATCAACAACAACAACAATTAACTCCACAACATCAACAATGGAATCAACAACAAGCAATTTATCAACAACAATTTAATCAACACCATACTCCACAACTTGGTGCAATTCCACCACCACAAATGGTTCAAACACCGCCAAGCCTTCAAGTTCAACCCTACACAAACGATTTCAATCAACATCCATCAAGGAACACTATGAAGGAACCCACTTGGTTTGCAAAGATGTGTGAAGCTTTAAGCGACCAACAATCAATTCATGAGGTTTGGATCACTTGATAGACCTCCAATGCTAACTCCGAAACTACGATCAATGGGTGATAAGGTTCTTTAGGTTTTGTGATCGAAGAAGCCACATGGAAAGTTCTTAAAGAAGGTTATCTTGGAAGGTCCATTTGAGATGCCTACTATCATTGTGCCGGAGATCCTAGTGCTATTCCACCAAGAGATGAACAAGCGAACATTGCTCTTTATTGCGGACTTGAATCCTCAAGAACTTCTACACTATGAAGCGGATGAGCTTGCAATGGAATATATCCTCTTAGGATTACCAAACCCAATTCTTCGTAGTGTTGATGCTCAAAAGACCGCAAAATGTGGGATCATATTCGCCTTCTTATAGAAGGATCTGACTCAATCGGGAGGATTTGGAATCCAAAATTTACTTGGCTTATGAACACTTCATGATTGAACACGAGAGACACTAGAGTCCTATCATCATCGATTTTAGACATCATCAATGATTTGGATAAACACAACATCATCATGCCAAGAATTGCGGTGAATACTAAGTTCCCGAGTAGTCTTGGTCCCGAATGGGAGAAGTATGTCATTTTCTCCGTCAAGCGAAGAATATGCATCATTCTACATATGGACTGTTGTACGATTACTTGAAGCCTCATGAAAAGGAAGTTGATCGGGAAAGGATTCTCCGTGCTCAAATTGCTCCACCTACACATCCGGAAAATCAACAACTTGCCTTATATGCTCAACAAAGTTATCCTCCTCAACAAACAACTCAACCAACTGCTTCAAACACACCTTCACAGCAACAACCTCAACAAAATCAATTGGTTCCATAAAACAACAATGCTCAAGCATATGTCAGTAAAACTAATGAGGAAATCGATCCGTTCGAAGCATTGCAACAAGGATTTGTTATGATTGCTAATGCTTTTGGCCGTTATACCAACAAATCCAACAATCGTATTCGTTCCTCCTCTAACACACGGACTCAAGCCGTTGTGAACAATGGGCGTGTTGAAGTTCGAAATCGTGATTATGGTCGTCATATGGGCGGTGGTCAAGGGTTTAATGATGTGGGTAGGAATAACAATGAGCTCAAGTGGTGGAGCAGGAAATGCTCGTAATCGGTTAAATGGTCTTAGATGCTACAACCGCAATGAGAAGGACACTGGCTAATACATGCCCAAAGCCGAGGACTAGGGGCGGTGCTTATTTCAAAGAGGCTTTACTTTTGGCTCTTAAGGATGAAGTGGTGGATCTCTCACGACAAAGAACGAGCTTTATGGCGATGCGCACTCGGATGATGATATGGAGGACTTGCAGGCCAATGCACGGTATTATGTTGATGGCTAATATGCAAGAGTTACACATGAGTGAAACAGGCCAGTGTATGGCAATCGATGGCTTGTCTCAGTGCCAAACAAACCATCATCATATCTCGAACTAATATCTCCGCCAATATCTCGAATCAAGCACGGCTCAGTTGTTCAAAATGAGTCATCTACATCTCATTCGATGATTTTCAAATAGACCCGTAGTTACATTTGACGATCAAGATGACCTTATGGTTTCCTTGATAATCAAATTGACTCATTGGTTATACTTGAGGATCTAAATAATGATCATGTTGTGACTCGCGTTGAACACGCCGAACCTTTCCTCATCCGGATCTTGTTACATTGCTTAAAGACCAACAATCCCAAATTGAAGAATGTGTTGCATTAAATCGGATCTTAAAAGTAAAAATGCACTTTGTTAACCAAGGATTTTGAATGCTTACAAATGCAACTCAACTTTTTCAAAACTCAAGAAAACCGTGACAAAGGTTTTGAAGCCGCTTTGCAAAATCTCATCAAAGCGAAAAATATTTAGAGAAGCAGATCGTGATCTAGCCGCTCAAGAATGCTTTGTTATGCGAAATAGAAAAAGCAAACATGAACATAAAAGCAAATTAATGCTCTCACCTTGGAAAATCAAAAGCTAAAATTTGAGTTGTTAACTTGTCAAAACAGTTCTCCGCATACAAAAGCATTCAACGAATCGAGTCGATGACCTTCTTGAAGAAATTGTCGACTTGCAAAACAAACTTAAAGAGTTTAAAGCATTGTTTACAAACATGGTGAATCGATGTGACTATTGAAAAGTTTACTTTAAAACCCAATCCAAAAGGATATGGACCAAATCTAGTGATTACAAACCAAAGCTTTCACTAAAACATTCAAACCAAATCTCAAGTTTCGGTCAGAATATAAAATTAATGATCTTGTTATGAGTGTTGTTGAATATCATCGTCAAGAGGAATTAGATGCGAGAAGGCGAGTCGATCAAAATTAAAAGCGTTGTTTTCAACAAACCTTTTAATTATTCAAACCGGTCACTTCGTCACACCAACGGATTCTTCTAACACGACAGGGTTATCATCAAAACACACAGTCTTCTAATGTTAATCTGACCGATTATGCACAAATTTATGGTCCTTTACCTTCCATCGATGAAGTAAACTCAAAACACGAAAATCGAAAAATTCTTAGATATTTTGACATTTTCATGGTGACCTCAAAATTTTACAACATGAGATAGAATATCGTTACGAAATGAAAATTGATCATTTTCAATCGCCTCAAGCGCGAGAACAAAGAGACATTTTCGGAAAATCTTTTACCTAACGTTAAAAATTTGAAAAGTTGTGCATTAGCTTGGGAAAAGGATTTTCATAAGGAACTTGGAGTAATGAAGGTCGTTTTCGAGAAAGCGAAACATCCATTTCTAACACTAAGCGTAAAAGAAAATGTTGAGAAAAGATGTTGATCGACTCTTGAAAGATGTTATCTGTCTTGATATCCATAATGTTGTGTTATTCAATTCTTTGCCACATGCATCGATTATATCTCTGCGATCTTGTTGATAAGAGTGTAATTGTTGAGAACACCGATAATGTGCTTGAGATCAAGTCTTTAAAAGCTAAAATGAGCGATTGCTTAATGAACTTTCCTATACAAAACGTCGTCTTAATTGGTGTCAAAAGATATTCACAATAAACAACTTGCTTTTCAAAACAAAATCGCTCGGTTGTGTGCAAAATCTTCGATCCTAAAATTGAGCAATCGGATGATCAAAACGTGTCTTTGAAAAGTCAAATCTCAAAATATGAACACGAACTTGTAAAAGTTAAGCAGAATATGGTGTCATATTTGATTTACTCAATAAGACTCGTCATGAAGCATCAAACGAACTTGATCAACTCTTGAAAGATGTTATCGTCTTGATATCCATAATGTTGTGTTATTCAATTCTTTGCCACATGCATCGATTATATCTCTGCGACTTCGTTGATAAGAGTGTAATCATGAGAACACCGATAATTTGCTTGGATCAAGTCTTTAAAAGCTGAAAATGAGCGATTGCTTAACGAACTTTCCTATGCAAAACGTCGTCTTAATTGGTGTCAAAAGATATTCACAATAAACAACTTGCTTTTCAAAACAAAATCGCTCGGTTGTGTGCAAAATCTTCGATCCTAAAATTGAGCAACCGGATGATCAAAGCGTGTCTTTGAAAAGTCAAATCTCAAAATATGAACACGAACTTGTAAAGTTAAGCAGAATATGGTGTCATATTTGATTTACTCAATAAGACTCGTCATGAAGCATCAAGCGAACTTGATCACTATCTTGCTCACACTAGAGAAGTCATGCATTTTGTTGGTACTATTAGCTTACGAAAATCAAGATTTGATTCACACTATCTCTAAGTTAAGAGAAATGTTAGGAAAGTATGAACAACTTCCGCCTCACCGTGATTAAGCAAATAGCACCAATCACACTTAGTAATCGTGCACCTAGAATCCCTCTTGCCAAATCACAAGTTGCTAACGTGCTTCCTTCTCATCGAAAGCAGAATAGTTGCGTCTTTTCCAAACGTCCGCACTTCACGACCTAGAGCACTCAATCGAAGAATAGGAAGTTGCGACCTAAGAAAAGATCCATAAGGAATGCTAAAGTGAAAGAACACCCTAGGACTATGAATAAGACTCACGTTGCTTCCACTATAGATGTTGCGTCGGCAAATGTAATAGAAATAGTGAGGTAACGAATGCTAAACCTTTAAGCACTTTTGATATTGATCGATGCACCTTGTGTTATTTGTCGTAAAAGTATGAATTCGATTGTCATGACAAATGTGTTGCTAAAGCTATAATCTCTCGATTCACGGAATCCTAAGAATCGGAATACCTCTAAGCCCACTAATCATTTTAAGTCCGTGCTTGGTAGACCGCCTTGTTTAGATACTAAGGCAAGTATTCTTTGTCCTGTAGCTCTAGTCTCACCTCCTAATAATGTAGTACCACCTAGTGCATTCACTAAGACTAAAGCAAAGAGTAGTCATAGATGGCGAAATGGATATATAACACACTAGGATTTAAATGGATGCCTAAAATTATTAATGTGTGTATGTCTAATATACACTTGGAACCCTCTAACATTTGGGTTCCACATCTACTATTCCATCCGTGTCGTGCATGTGTAATGCGGGTGATCTGATCATTCTCTGATTGTTGATAGCGGATGCTCCAGACACATGACAGCAACCTTAAACTGTTATCAAACTTTATTGCAAAGTTCATTGGCAATCGTCGTTCGGGAATGATCACTTCAGCCTATCATGGGCTCGGAGACTATGTCAATGGGAACATCGAAATCGTGGGTTTTACTATGTGGAAGGCCTCGGTCACAACTGCTTTCGATGGGTCGGTTTGTGATGGAGATTTGGAGGTTGCTTTCCCGGAGAAAACTTGTTTCATTCGCGATCTACAAGGAAATGACCTTATGTCCGCTCGTGTAATTCTAGTCTCTACACTATCTCTATGCAAGACATGGTTGCTTCATCTCCCATCCGCTTACTTTCAAAGGCAACATCAACAAAATCTGGATATGGCATCGTCGTCTCACATCTAAACTTTCAAACCATCACCAACCTTGCTCGACACAAACTAGTTGAAGGACTCCCATGATTCCGGTATTCAAAAGATCACCTATGTTCGACTTGTGAACAAGGCAAAAGCACTCGTGCTCACTTTCCTTCAAAGGTGGAACACGACTCTCGGATGTGCTTCATCTTCTTCACATGGATTGTGTGGCCCGATGCGCGTGCAAGCGATCAATGGCAAGCGCTACATCTTAGTAATTGTTGATGACTACTCACGTTGGACTTGGGTCTACTTTCTTGAAGCAAAGACCAAGCTCCACAGATGATCATTACCTTTCTTACGAAAATACGAGTTCGACTCAGACACACCGTTGAGCGGATCCGGCCCGACAAAGGCCGAATTTGTTAACAAAACTCTTCATGACTTTTATGAGAAAGTGGGAATAGAGCATCAAACATCTATTGCACGTACACACGAACAAAGCGGAGTCGTTGAAAGGCGAAACCGAGCGTTAGTGGAAGCTGCAAGAACAATGTTAATCAATGCTAAACTTCCAGATTACTTATGGGCGAATCAGATTCATCGCATGCTATACTCAAACCGTTCAATGATCACAAACGCCACAACCAAACACCTTTTGAGCTTGTCCACAACCATAAACCGAATCTCAAACACTTTCATGTATTTGGATCCCTTTGCTATCCGAATAATGATCGTGATGATTTTGGAAAGCTCAAAGCCAAAGGCGATATTGAGTCTTTATTGGATCTTGTGATAATTCTAAAGGTTTCGAATGCGGAATCGTCGAACTAAAGGGTAATGGAAGCGATTCATGCTCATTTTGATGAACTTACGGAAATGGCTTACGAGTATATGACTTAGAACCGGTCACAATGGCTTAAACTTCCTCAACCCCATCATCAACTAAACAAAGCCCCTGACTCACTCATCAACAAATGGAAAGGTTATTTGCTCCTCATTCGATGTGAAATTGATGAGCGTGCTCGGTGTATCCGTTGTTTCATTGCTCAACTGATACTACTCTTATACGGATACACTGCTACAAAACTCTTGAAGATGCACCTACACCCGCTTGACTCCACCACAGCAGTTGAACAAACCGCTTCCAACAATGATGAACCGGTGATGATATTCGAATGAAGTACCCCACTGCGGATTATGATCCAAATCGTTCTTTAACCCGCTTGCTAATGAGTCTGCTTGCACGGATGTCGCGAATCTTCCAAAACCATTTGAACCCTCAAAATCGCACAATGTATACCAACATCAACCCTCTACCCATAGATGGACAAAAGACCATCCTCGGAAAATATTATTGGCAACCCAAACCAACCAACGTTCACGAGACAACGTCTTCACTCGGATGGTGAACATTGCATTTATGCACTCACCGTCTGCCAACTGAGCCAAAAACTTCAAAGGCGCAATGACAAAGACACCTAGATTGAATCTATTCAAGAAGAACTCAACCAATTCAAGCGTCTTGAAGTATGGGAGCGGTTGAAAGACCATCGAGGGTTTCGTCATCGGTCTAAAATGGATTTGGAAGAACAAATTGGATCTTGAAGGAATGTCATCCAAAACAAGTCACGTCTAGTTGCTAAGGGTTATCGTTAGGAAGAGGTATAGACTTTGAAGAATCTTTTGCTCCGGTTGCTCGTCTTGAGGTCGTTCGGATTTTCTCGCGTTCGCGGCTCATATGAATATGACGGTCTATCGGATGGATGTCAGCTGCGTTTCTCAATGGACAACTTAAATAAATGATTTTGTCGACCAACGGATGGATTCGTTGATCCCGAGTTTCGAACCACGTCTACAAACCGAACAAAGCTCTTTATGGTCTCAAACAAGCCCCTCGGGCATGGTATGATAAGCTATCATCTTTCCTCATTGCTAATAATTTCACCAAAGGTTGGTTGACCCTACTCTTTTTATACAATATCACGGGCACATATCTTAATTGTTCAAATTTACGTGGATGACATCATTTTGGGTCTACACATAAAAGTTTTCAATCGCTTTTGCAAAACTAATGAAGAAAAATTTTGAAATGTCTATGATGGGTGAACTCGCGTTCTTTCTAGGATCGCAAGTTCATCAATCACCCGTGGTATTTTCTTGAGTCGATCAAATATGCCCTTGAATTGTTAAACAAATTTGGAATGAAAACACATGACACTTATGCAACACCAATGGCTCATACCAAGAAGCTAGATCTTGACTTAAATGGGAAATTAGTTGACCCTACAAAATACCGTAGTATTATTGGGTCTCTAATGTACCTAACGACTAGAGACTGATATTGTCTTTGGTTTATCTATGCTCCGTTATCGATCGCGACCAACCGAAACCCACCTCTACGAGGCAAAAGAATCTCCGATACATCAAGGGAACCATTAACTTGGGGATCCGTATTGAAGGATTCGGTTTTGAACTAATCGCTTTTTAGAACCACGCAGGATGCTTAGACTCACGGAAAAGTACTTGAGAGCACTACAATTTCTTGGTGATAAACCGGTGTCTTGGCAATCAAAGCGAGGATTGTACATCATTGTCATCAACAAAGCGAGATATGTAGCCATGTCCGCGTGTTGTGCTCAATTCATCTAGATGAGAACACAACTCAAAGACTATGGTTACGTGTTTGACATAATCCCGATGTCTCGCGACAATCGGTGCCATTGTGATCTCGTGCAACTCGGTTCATATCACGAACTAATATCTCCGCCAATATCCGAATCCGGCACTTCGGATTGTTCAAAATGAGTCATCTACATCTCATTCGGCGATTTTCAAATAGACCACAGTAGTTACATTTGACGATCAAGATGACCTTATGGTTTCCTTGATAATCAAATTGACTCCGTGATTATACTTGAGGATCTAAATAATGATCATGTTGTGACTCGCGTTGAACACGCCAACCTTTGCCTCATCCGGATCTTGTTACATTGCCAAGACCAACAATCCCAAATTGAAGAATGTGTTGCATTAAATCGGATCTTAAAAGTAAAAATGCATTTGTTAACCAAGGATTTTGAATGCTTACAAATGCAACTCAACTTTTCAAAACTCAAGAAAACCGTGACAAAGGTTTTGAAGCCGCTTTGCAAAATCTCATCAAAGCGAAAAATATTTAGAAAGCAGATCGTGATCTAGCCGCTTGAAGAATGCTTTGTTGTTTGAAATAGAACAATGAAACATGAACATAAAAAGCAAATTAACGCTCTCACCTTGGAAAATCAAAAGCTAAAGGTGAGTTGTTAACTTGTCAAAAGCAGTTCTCCATACAAAAGCATTCAACGAATCGAGTCGATGACCTTCTTGAAGAAATTGTCGACGCAAAACAAACTTAAAGAGTTTAAAGCTGTTGTTTACAAACATGGTGAATCGATAATGACTATTGAAAAGTTTACTTTAAACCCAATCCAAAGGATATGGACCAAATCTAGGCGATTACAAACCAAAGCTTTCACTAAAACATTCAAACCAAATCACGAAGTTTCCGGTCGAGAATATAAAATTAATGATCTTGTTATGAGTGTTGTTGAATATCATCATCAAGAGGAATTAGATGCGAAGACGAGAGTCGATCAAAATTAAAAGCGTTGTTTACAACAAACCTTTTAATTATTCAAAACCGGTCACTTCGTCACACCAATGGATTCTTCTAACACACCAAGGGTTATCATCAAAACACACAGTCTTCTAATGTTAATCCCCAACCGATTATGCACAAATTTATGGTCCTTTACCTTCCATCGGTGAAGTAAACTCAAAACACGAAAATCGAAAAATTCTTAGATATTTTGACATTTTCATGGTCGACCTCAAAATTTTACAACATGAGATAGTATATCGCTACGAAATCAAAATTGATCATTTTCAATCGCCTCGGTGCGAGAACAAAGAGACATTTTTCGGAAAAATCTTTTACCTAACGTTAAAAATTTGAAAAGTTGTGCATTAGCTTGGGAAAAGGATTTTCATAAGGAACTTGGAGTAATGAAGGTCGTTTTAGAGAAAACGAAACATCCATTTCTAACACTAAGCGTAAAAGAAAATGTTGAGAAAAGATGTTGATCGACTCTTGAAAGATGTTATATGTCTTTGATATCCATAATGTTGTGTTATTCAATTCTTTGCCACATGCATCGATTATATCTCTAACGTCTTGTTGATAAGAGTGTAATGTTGAGAACACCGATAATGTGCTTGGATCAAGTCTTTAAAAGTCGAAAATGAGCGATTGTAACGAACTTTCCTATGCAAAACGTCGTCTTAATTGGTGTCAAAAGATATTCACAATAAACAACTTGCTTTTCAAAACAAAATCGCTCGGTTGTGTGCAAAATCTTCTCGATCCTAAAATTGAGCAAGCTGGATGATCAAAGCGTGTCTTTGAAAAGTCAAATCTCAAAATATGAACACGAACTTGTAAAAGTTAAGCAGAATATGGTGTCATATTTGATTTACTCAATAAGACTCGTCATGAAGCATCAAACGAACTTGATCACTATCTTGCTCACACTAGAGAAGTCATGCATTTCTTTGGTACTATTAGTTACGAAAATCAAGATTTGATTTACACTATCTCTAAGTTAAGAGAAATGTTAGGAAAGTATGAACAACCGCCTACCGTGATTAAGCGAATAGCACCACCACACTTAGTAATCGTGCACCTAGAATCCCTACGCCAAATCACAAGTTGCTAACGTGCTTCCTTCTCTTGAAAACAGAATAGTTGCGTCTTTTCCAAACGTCCGCACTTCACGCCCTAGGAGCACTCAATCGAAGAATAGGAAGTTGCGACCTAAGAAAAGATCCATAAGGAATGCTAAAGTAGAAGAACACCCTAGAACTATGAATAAGACTCACGTTGCTTCCACTTTATAGATGTTGCGTCGGCAAATGTAATAGAAATAGTGATGTAACGAATGCTAAACCTTAAGCACTTTTGATATTCGGTCGATGCACCTTGTGTTATTTGTCGTAAAAGTATGAATTCGATTGTCATGAAAAATGTGTTGCTAAAGCTATAATCTCTGATTCACGGAATCCTAAGAATCGGAATACCTCTAAGCCCACTAATCATTCTAACTACGTGCTTGGTAGACCGCCTTGTTTAGATACTAAGGCAAGCATTCTTTGTCCACAGTAGCTCCGGTCTCACCTCCTAATAATGTAGTACCACCTAGTGCATTCACTAAGACTAAAGCAAAGAGTAGTCATAGATGGCATAAATGGATATATAACACACTAGGATTTAAATGGATGCCTAAAATTATTAATGTGTGTATGTCTAATATACGTGCTTGAACCCTCTAACATTTCGGGTTCCACATCTACTTCTATTCCATCCGTGTAAATGCATGTGTAATGCGGTGATACAAATAATTCTCTGGATTGTTGATAGCGGATGCTCCCGACACATGACAGCAACCTTAAACTATTATCAAACTTCATTGCAAAGTTCATTGGCACCGTCGGGTTCGGAATGATCACTTCAGCACTATCATGGGCTCTGGAGACTATGTCAATGGGAACATCAAAATCGGCGAGGGTTTACTATGTGGAAGGCCTCGGTCACAACTGCTTTTAGTAGGTCGGTTTGTGATGGAGATTTGGAGGTTGCTTTCCGGAGAAAACTTGTTTCATTCGCGATCTACAAGGAAATGACCTTATGTCCGCTCGCGTAATTCTAGTCTCTACACTATCTCTATGCAAGACATGGTTGCTTCATCTCCCATCCGCTTACTTTCAAAGGCAACATCAACAAAATCTGGGCTATGGCACCGTCGTCTCTCACATCTAAACTTTCAAACCATCACCAACCTTGCTCGACACAAACTAGTTGAAGGACTCCCACGATTCCGGTATTCAAAAGATCACCTATGTTCGACATGTGAACAAGGCAAAAGCACTCGTGCTCACTTTCCTTCAAAGGTGGAACACTGACTCTTAGCATGTGCTTCATCTTCTTCACATGGTTTGTGTGGCCCGGCTTGCGTGCAAACGATCAATGGCAAACGCTACATCTTAGTAATTGTTGATGACTACTCACGTTGGACTTGGGTCTACTTTCTTGAAGCAAAGACCAAGCTCCACGAGATGATCATTACCTTTCTTCACAATCTGAGTTCGACTCAGACACACCGCTTGACGGATCGAATCACAAAGGCCCGAATTTGTTAACAAAACTCTTCGTGACTTTTATGAGAAAGTGGGAATAGAGCATCAAACATCTATTACACGTACACATGAACAAAGCGGAGTCGTTGAAAGACGAAACCGAGCGTTAGTGGGCTGCAAGAACAATGTTAATCAATGCTAAACTTCCGGATTACTTATGGGCGTAAGTCGTATCATCGCATGTTATACTCAAAACCGTTCTATGATCACAAAACGCCACAACCAAACACCTTTCGAGCTTATCCACAACCATAAACCGAATCTCAAACACTTTCATGTATTTGGATCCTTTGCTATCCGAATAATGATCGTGATGATTTTGGAAAGCTCAAAGCCAAAGCGATATTGGAGTCTTTATTGGATCTTGTGATAATTCTAAAGGTTTCCGAATGCGGAATCGTCGAACTAAGGAGGTAATGGAAACGATTCATGCTCATTTTGATGAACTTACGAAAATGGCTTCGAGTATAACGACTTAGAACCCGGTCACAACCGCTTAAACTTCCTCAACCCCATCATCGACTATCAAAGCCCCACTCACTCATCAACAAATGGAAAGGTTATTTGCTCCTCCATTCGGTGGCAAAATTGATGAGCGTGCTCGGTGTATCCATTGTTTCATTGCTCAACCCGATACTACTCTTATACCGATACACTGCTACAACAACTCTTGTTGAAGATGCACCTACACCGCTTGACTCCACCACAACAGTTGAACAAACCGCTTCCAACAATGATGAACCGGTGATGATATTACGAATGAAGTACCCCACTGCGGATTTTGATCCAAATCGTTCTTTAACCCGTTTGCTAATGAGTCTGCTTGCACGGATGTGGCGGAATCTTCCACAAACCATTTGAACCCTCAAAATCGCACAATGTATACCAACATCAACCTCTACCCATAGATGGACAAAAGACCATCCTCCGGAAAATATTATTGGCAACCCAAACCAACCAATCGTTCACGAGACAACGTCTTCACTCGGATGGTGAACATTGCATTTATGCACTCACCGTCTCGCCAATCTGAGCCCAAAACATCAAAGACGCAATGACAAAAGACACCGGATTGAATCCATGCAAGAAGAACTCAACCAATTCAAGCGTCTTGAAGTATGGGAACGGTTGAAAGACCATCGAGGGTTTACGTCATCGGTCTAAAATGGATTGGAAGAACAAATTGGATCTTTGAAGGAATGTCATCCAAAACAAGTCACGTCTAGTTGCTAAGGGTTATCGTCGGGAAGAGGTATAGACTTTGAAGAATCTTTTGCTCGGTTGCTCGTCTTGAGGTCGTTGGATTTTTCGCGTTCGCGGCTCATATGAATATGACGGTCTATCGGATGGATGTCAAAGCGCTTTTCTCAATGGACAACTTAAATAAACGGTTTTGTCACCAACGGATGGATTCGTTGATCTGAGTTTCGAACCACGTCTACAAACCGAACAAAGCTCTTTATGGTCTCAAACAAGCCCCTCGGGCATGGTACGATAAGCTATCATCTTTCCTCATTGCTAATAATTTCACTAAAGGTTCGGTTGACCTACTCTTTTATACAATATCACGGGGCACATATCTTAATTGTTCAAATTTACGTGGATGACATCATTTTTGGGTCTACACATAAAAAGTTTTCAATCGCTTTTGCAAAACTAATGAAGAAAAATTTTGAAATGTCTATGATGGGTGATCTCACGTTCTTTCTAGAACTGCAAGTTCATCAATCACCTCGTGGTATTTTCTTGAGTCAGTCCAAATATGCCCTTGAATTGTTAAACAAATTTGGAATGAAAACCTGTGACACTTATGCAACACCAATGGCTCATACCAAGAAGCTAGATGCTGACTTAAATGGGAAATTAGTTGACCCTACAAAATACCGTAGTATTATTGGGTCTCTAATGTACCTAACGACTACTGAGACTGATATTGTCTTTGCCGCTTTATCTATGCTCCGTTATCGATCGTGACCAATCGAAACCACCTCTGCGAGGCAAAAAGAATCCTCCGATACATCAAGGAACCATTAACTTGGGGATCCGGTATCCGAAGGATTACGGTTTTGAACTAATCGCTTTTAGACGACGACCACGCAGGATGCTTAGACTCACGGAAAAGTACTTGAGAGCACTACAATTTCTTGGTGATAAACGGTGTCTTGGCAATCAAAGAAGCAGATTGTACATCGCCGTCATCAACCGGCGAGAATATGTAGCCATGTCCGCGTGTTGTGCTCAAGTCATCCGGATGAGAACACAACTCAAAGACTATGGTTACGTGTTTGATGAATCCCGATGTCTTTGTGACAATCGGAGTGCCATTGCGATCTCGTGCAACCCGCCAAAGACTTTCGAAATCAAAGCACATCGATCTTCATTATCATTTCATCAAGGACCACGTGGAGCAGTGCAGTTGAATTATACTGATGAGTGCAGAATACCAATTGGCGATCTCCTCACCAAAGCCTTGCCTCCGCTAGGTTTAATGAGTTGGTCCACGGATTGGTATGAGGTGTTTGACTCAAGAGGAATTGGATGACCTCCTAAAACAGTCTTAAAAACCTGTCAAACACCAAAATATCTTTTGTAAATAAACTTTTCAAAAACAAAATACAAAAATATAAAATCTTATAAAACAACAAAAATATTCTTCTAATCTACTTTTTCTTTCAACATGGCAAGTAAATTTCTTCCGTCAACACTTTAATCTTTTAAAATTCAGTATTTTTCCGATCAAGTGTTGAGGGGGAGAATATAATCACTTAACTGTTTCAAAACATCTGTGTACTTGCATGTCATCCTATCCCGGTTGTTTCTTTTATCAATGGTGGTAAATTTTTTGGTTTTATGACACTCCTCGGACTTAAATTTATAACCTTTCATTATTTTCTCAAGTCGAGGGGGAGTATCGTCAAGTTTCTTTCTTAAAATCTTTGTTTGATAACCAAAATGGAAGTTAAATGGCTTTGTATGTAAAAGGAAAAGGTGGAGGGACCAAAGCATCAAAATGTTAAAGTTATTTTAATAAAACACCTCCCACCTAACTCTTTCACTTCACATTTAATACTCTCAACCAAAAAGATCCTCGCCTAAGAATCAATTGACAAATCCGTGCTTTTGATCATCATTTTGTAAGTGATTTTGTGTTTACAACATGTTTTTAAGCAATGGTTTTGAATTTTTAAAAAATCCAACGGTTAAAACGTTGTATAATCTTGTTTTTGTGGTCTACGCGTATGTGTATGATCACATGATCAGGATTGTGTGTTTATGGTTAAAGGGATAGTGTCAAAACGTTTCTAATACTTCAATGATATCGTTTTAATCATCAAAACTCGCCCAGAATCACGAATTGAATGATTTATGAAATTAGGGTTTATGCGTGGTTTGGGTATTTTCAAATGTGAAGGTTCTTGGTCAAAAGATTGTTGTGTGATGCTCATATCATGTTGAATTAAAGATTTCCAGGCTCTATAACCACCCAGAAACTCTAATTGATTAAAAAATTGGATATTAGGGTTTAAAGTTCTTGAGTTTGGGTATTTTTTATTCACCACGATTTAGATGTTATAACTCCGTTATTAGACTCTCATAACATCCAAGACCTACCAGAATTAAATTGGTGCAATTCCTACGGCTAAAAATCTTATGCGTAGTCTTTGAACTATTAGGGTTTAGCTCTACGCATAAGGTCTTTTACGCGTAAAATGTTTAACAAACTCTCATGCTTTGATCTGTTGTAAAATGAATATATGTGTTATGATTGCTGATATGATGACTTTATTTCAGGCTTGTTACGCATAATAATCAGAATCAAGGTCTTTGTTAATCTACGCATAAGGATCACCTTACACGTAGAAAGTTATGCGTAAGAGAAATTTTACGCGTAACTATTACGCGTAAGGTTCTACAATGGGACTACGCGTATCCTGTGAAGGATATGCGTAAACAGTGACCTCTATGCATAAGGTCTACTCTTGAGTAAGCCTTACGCGTAAGGTTCTTATACGCCTACGCGTTAGCTCTACGCATAAGGTCCCCTTTTTCCTACGCGTAACATTTCTTATGCGTAAGATTAGGATCCTACGCATAAGCTTTCAAATACGCGTATACCACTCCTGTTTACGTGTAACTTTATCATTTCTACGCTTAAGCCTTGATTGACCTTCATTATGAGTTGTTACGTGTACAAACTTGTTAATAAACTAATCATATCGTCACAAAATCAATAATGTCACTAATAAACTTAAACGTTTGATATGTTGTGAACAATAAGTGATAAAATAAACTTTAAAACTTAAAGTTAACTAACTCACGAAACATTTCACGACGTCATTGGACTATTGGACAAACAAGTGACTTAGGACTCGTAACAATCATTGACACGAGATATTCAATAACTAGACAATAAAACCTTCGTTGACTAACATTATGTCTTTCGATATGTTGGTTCTTTTGGCTAATGTTATTTCGGATCACGACATGGTCGCTCAAATGAATGTGGATGCACACGAGGTTCTCACTATTGCGATATATTCCCAAATGGCTATCCTAGAAAGATTGGAAAGAATAACCTTAGGGTTGACTTTGACACCCTCACATGCTCGAATCTTCTTGTCTCATTCTTTGTGGATGTTCTAAGGAATCATCCCTACCAAAACATGCTCTCACACTCTGCTACAAGATGTCAATCTACATTCGACAGTGCGGAATTCTATGCAGAGGATCACAGTCAAAGCGCAGCGATGTGACACTTAATCACAAACAAGTCACCATCACTCCTGCGGACTTACGGGCAGTGCTTATCATTCGGACATAGTGCCAACTAACTTCTTTGCCACACCCACGAGGAGACAGTTCTTGAATTCACGATTGATATTGGCTATGATGAAGCTTCGAATTGCCACTAAGCACTCTCATGTGGAGCTTAAGAACATTCCTCAACCGTGGAGAACCCTCACATCATCATCACCAAGTCTGTCTCTAGTCGTGGCGGTGGTTATGAGCATCCAAAGCTCATGGAACCGCAAATCTTACGGTCTCGATCAATAAGAAGGACATCGAAATTGAAGCACCGATATGGGAGGACATGATGCTATTTCACAGAAGCTTGGCTCAAAGATTCCTATGTCGATACACAAAGCTTTTGATCCAGAGCACTTGGGCTCCATCACGATATTCCCAAGCGCTCAATGACCCGGATAATCACGACTTGTTGGTGAACATGTACTATCCGTCGGAATCAAAGAATCGTCTACAAAGAAGCAGTGCGGTCTTTGCGATCACCTTCTATCCAAAGAAATCAAAAGCTTGAAACATACAAAAGGTATCAAGTAGCGATAGAGAAGGCAAAGTTGGTCATCTCGATGAAAAGGCTTCGGAACACCTACTCGGAGATCTAGAAGAGGAAGTCTTTGGAAGTGCGGTTAGCACAGAGAGTCAAAGGAAGTTCCCAAGAGGAACCCTTCAAGACAGAGGATTGTTCCTCAAGGAAGCCACTCCCATCCCAATCCCTAAGCCCGAACCGCAAAGAAAGCTTTTGGACGAAAGCTACGAAGGTACCGACACGTATGAAGAGATTACCTACTCAAACCGCAAAGGATGACAATCCTTGGTGCAAAACCTCCAAGTCCTCAAGTCGATAAAGGAAAAGGGAAGACTCCTACACTTGTGCCCTATGATGAGAGCTCTGAAGAAGAAGAAGAGCTACTAGATCAATCCTACAGGAAGAAGTTTAAATTTTTTAGACACCTTCAAAAGGCTAATGAATTTGCAAAAGACCAAATGGGTGGCCCCGGAGGATCAAGTGGTGTTGCCCACTCAAAACCAACTCCTGATGCGGTTAATCAACCCGATAAGGGAGCTGGTGCCACCACTCTTGTGCAACATTAAAAGCTTGTGGAGGATACTATCGAATATGAATTTGAGAAACACAAACGAGAAGTCCGAGAAAGATAAAGATGTTGATTATGACAAGTTGCTTCTGGAAAGTCCTACACATTCACAGAAGGAAACTTCTGAACCGCCCAAGGACCCCGAGTCTCCTCACGTCTCATCCTCATCGGATTCTTCTTCTCATTCATCACAACCACCATCAAAGAGATCAACCAAATCATCATCCAAATCAGTGAAGAAACCACCTCGTTCTTGGATTTCTCACACTCATAAAAGAATTTTGAATGCTGTCAAACAAGTCAGAAAGAAAGACGTGCTCAACAAGAAGTTGTATTTCTTTGCTGATCACATACAACATCTGTATGACGAGAATGAAAAGATGCAAGGAGAAAGGAAGTTTATTCAGGAATTCATGAGAAGTCATCGTCAAGAGGAACTGAACGAAATGATCGAAGGTTACACTCACAAGTACCTTCAGGATATCACCTCTAAAGTCACAAAGGATTTGGAGAAGACGGCAAGAGAATATACTCTCAAGTTTCTTCTCGACACTGTCCCCGGTGTGACTAGAGAAGTATTTTCCAGACAACTCACTCCAAACATCGTCGCATTGGTTAAACATATAATGGCCAAAGAAGTCGATCTTTACGGCCGAGTTACTTGCTAAACTGATAATGCAAATGTCAAAGCGATCTGGAACATTTACTTCGGATGAAGCTAAATTTTTTGAAGGTCTCCTTGACTTTCAACTCAGATCTTCATGCAAGGAGTCAGCCGATCAACCCAAACGACCAAGAGATGACGATGATACGGACAAGGACTCTGCACCTAAACGTCAGAAGCAGTCTGGTGAATCATCCTCGATGTTACCTCCTCCTCAACGAACTCCTGCTCAACAAAGGTCCCCTCCTTGTTCTTCTACAGATAAACCTCAGGACGATTCCGAGTTACCACCCCTGACTCAGAAAACCGGTGATCACTTTGAGTATACGGGTGGTGACGATGAAGAGGTCCTGAGCCCTACATCAACCCACCTCTCCCAAACAAGTTAAGAAACCGTAATCATCATCTAGGCCTTCAAAAGAAGAAGAAGACGCCTCGGATCGACGTCGTATCATGGCTAGATGACGATAAAATCAAGAATTTGAATGGTTCTCTACTCTTGTTAACAACACTCCCTACCCTAAAGAAGGTCAAGATTTGGTGAGACGGTAATACATTGGAGCATGCAAAATTTCGCAAGAAAAGTTCCATGTGAAGAAGATGGCGAAATCCGAGTTGAAGCGAATCAAGAATGAAGCATTTCAACTGTTAAAGATAGCTTGAAAGTGCCCTCGAGGTCGAATATCACCTTGACAACATTGCTCGAGCTATGTCTAACAACATGGATTGGCTCAACCCGAAGTAAACATCGACTTCACCAAACGGGACAATCCTCCATATTACCTTGACCGACCAAACCTCTACCAACAATTGGCCAACCAGATGAACCGAGGATTCCATTCGGATACTTCTTCAACAAAGACACGGAATTTCTTCTACGGTGGCAATGGCTCAAGGAAATACGCTACATCTTTGACACTTCCATTCCCAAAGCAGACTATATACTCGAATCGCATAGCCATTGAGGAACGTGCTAATCACTTGTTCTCCAACAAAGTGGAAGCATACGACCGAGATGCATCAGTCGGATTCATCATTGGCTAGAACACCGATGAATCTACTACGTGTCGCCAGTTCGAAGTCTCAACATGCGGTGTTCAAGACTAAGGATATCGTGGCCATCAAACATGTTGTTCTTTCATCTAAGTGGGACTACACCTTCCTAAAGAATATCGTGGTCAAACGACAAGATGAAAAAGATTATGCATTCTCTGAAGTCGACTTTGAGAATTTGTCTATCAACGACATTGAAGACATGTACCTTGCCAAAGTGCAAGGTCGCATGAGACAATTTTCAACCGAAGTACAACGTAAATTCATCAAGTCATTGCTCATCTTCATCGACGCATAGTCATCAAAGAGCGTGTAGAAGATCTTTAGGTGACAGTTGAATCTTATCGGACCGTGTCAACTTCACTCCACCTCGCCTAGATCTTCCCGACCTCAACCAGCTCTCACAATATACACTCATCAGCAAACCTTTCGACGTCTTTTACCGTAGTGAACTTCAAAGAAATTGCTTAATGGCGTGTAATGAACTTCACAAGTTTGGAGATCACACTTTGAAGATGGTTCGTGATGGGTTGGCTTATCGGTTGAAGGCTATATATGAAGGCATTGGGTCTCAGAAGCGGTGGAATTCTCAAGAAAGAAGGGATGTAAAGAGGATCATCACCAAAATTGATGAAAGGTTGTTTAGACGGGATCAGTTCAGAACGTTGGAAAGCTTTGTTGGTGGTCGACCCAGGATGAACATCACCGGCTATCAACGCCCAGTTCGCACTCCTGGAAACATCACTGGACTTTCTGGTACCTCTAGAATTGTTTCTTTCATTATAAATTTGGATGTGTGATTACTTATGTATATGGCTTGTGCACACATAACAGTGTACAACCCGTAATTGTCAAGAAAGGACCACGTAGTGCGCTTGATTGCCACAATTCTTATAAAAGGAGCGAAAGCTTCTTACTTTTGATTAAAACCTATCAAACCTTTCATTATTCAAGGTTTTGCTCAAAGAACAAGTACTTCCCGTATGATTTTCAAAACCTCAACCGTTTATATTACTTGTTGAGGGGAGTATTTGAATTAAAACTTTGTTCACAAATTGTTCACGATGGTCACTCTTCCCGCAACACTCGAATCGGTCATATTTATTCTCAACCGTTCAAAAATAACATTTTATATGCCATTTTGAGGGAGAAAATTATGTGATAAGAAATATATTGTGTAAATGCAAATGAATCTGTGTACTTCAGACTTAACCAACGAATTGAAGGTACTAAAACTGTTAGTAACTCGAAAAGACTTGTCCGAGACGGGTAATAATTTCAAGCTAGTTGTTCGCTAGTAATGTAAACGTGTCTCGCAAAGGACTTGTCCGAGTAGAAAGTACCATTCGAGAAACTCTTGGTAGACATGAACTCTGATGGGTATGACAACCTTTTGAGGATTGTCTACACCTTCAAGGTAGTTATTAGAGCTAGTTGTCACCTAAAAGCTGTCAATGTAACTCTTTAACTATGCAACATAACCGTGTCTCGCGGGAGATTGTCTATCTTGAGTTGATCAATTCAAAAGTGCGCTCTTCCCACACAAAGGCATATTTTCGTCAAAACTCTAAAGCACATGTGGAGGGAGTATTTACGCTAAAAGATAAAACTCTCACAATGGTTCAAACATGTTTTTCATTTACAAACCCTTTGAGAGATTCTTCACGATGGTTTAATGGCAACATAGGTTAGTCATGGAGTTATAAGGTGACTAAGGTTAGGAATAACCATCCTATGATCCACTGTAGTCGGAGGGATCTACCCAAGGACATCACATATAGTTAGTACTTAGAAGTCCTTAGGTGCGATTATAAAAGGAGAAAATGAGAATCGGAGAAAGAAGGAGTTGAAGAATCAAAAGAAATGCAAAGAAAAGGGTGAAAAGAAATAGCCCTCCGAGTTATTCAACTTAGGGCGGACACCGGTTCAATTCATATGCTCTTGGTTGTCACTTGATGGCGCGGTATTGAAGATTAAAAGTCGTCATGGACCCGGTGGCGCATGCACTAAACCTTCTTAGCCACTCAAGTTTCTCTCAATAGAAGCTTGTTTCATTCTCACGAGGAACCCTACGTAAACTATTGGCTTTCTCTTAGAGATCGCCGGTATTGAAGAAGGAGACCCTCTCCTAGTCTCCGCTCAGAAAACCAATACGCACTATTGAGTCTAGAGCCACGAGATTCATCAAAAGATCTCTAGGAACACTTGACATTTCATCACTTGCGATCACCAAATAAGATCATCGATGGTTCATATCGAGTCCTTCACGCATCTTAGCAATCTGTCGAGAACATTTATGAGAGGTTCACAATTGTGATCCTCGGCGATTGAATGGAAACTCCGCCATGGTCAACATCAAACAACCCTAACAAAGAAGTCACTTCGGTAACTCCTCGTGGATTACGCGGAGTGTGTCTCAAACGGTCTACGATCGTGAGGTGATGCTTGGTGTACCTCGGCAACTCATCCGAACCGTAGGTGTACTTGTACATCGTGTTATCTCACTTGTGGGACTCCGGTTCAGGAACGGCCTTTGTGAGAATTAGAGTTGTGTTTTCACACTATGCTGTTAACACTCTCGAAGTTCAAACTTGTAAGTGCCGGAATCCGCTTATTACTAACCGTTTTAATGTTTTCTTCTTATGGAAGCTCTGGAGCAGAATGATCGTGCAGATTCTTCTCATGCTCACGCCAACATCATCACTAATGGAAGTTCTACTCAAAAGCAACACAACAGTCAGAATGATTCTTCGTCAAACCAAAGAATCTACAAAGTTAAAGACTTAAAGAACTTCATCACTTCTGGAGTAGCCAAATGTTTCAGTTCAAGTAAGAACCTTGGTACACTGATAACCAAATGATTTTGAGCAAATCATAAGCTGTAAACGGATTTGATTTGTCTTTACGAAGCCGTTTGCTCGGACTAGCCAACTCTTAGATAAATTATCAATATTATCTTTGGTGAGTGATTACCAATTATGGTTTTTCCATGCCTTTACCACAAGCCATAACCTTGCGGGCTAGCCAACTCTTCACTTTTTAAGATATGGTGAGTTGAATACCATACAATTTTGGGCAAATTGCAAGCCATAAGCGGATTTGATATATCTTTACCAAGAGCCGTTTGCTCTGGATTAGCCAATCCTTTTGTCTTACGTACATGGCGGATGATAACCAAATGAGTAAGTGTAGAACACTTACTCCAAAAAATTTTGGCCAAAACGGGAATTGGGTAGATAATACATGAAATTCGTGAAATTCCCCACAAGAAATGAATATTGCCCTCAATATTCAAAGTACACCGCGTTATGCCAAAACAAAGAACGTAAAAGGAAATACTACGGCCATTATTTTAAAAGGATTTTTTTTTTTTTTTTTTAAGATATATGTATATATATAACATGTGGGGCATCACCCCACACTTAGGTGGTAGAAAGGGGTAAGAAGACGTAAATATGGGTGAAAACCCATATTGTGTGTCTCTTGTTTTTGATTTCAGTCGCTAGCTTGACTCGACCCGCGTTAATTGGTTCATGGGAAGCAAAGTGGAAGAAACAATCTCCATCGGACTTTCATTCAAGATGTTTGGACAAACATTTAAAGCACGTGAAAGTTCCACACCGATGAGATATACATAGAACCGGCTCAAAATGATAATTGAAAATGTCGGGATCAAAAATAGTGTCCTCATTCCGAAGGAGTGAAGAAGAGGAAGTCACCGAGTAGGTGAAGAAAGAAGGAAAATCATGATAACAATCATGACTAGATCTTCTTCCTCGGGATTAAGTGCGATTGCACTTATTTGGATTTTATTGGTTGAGCTCTTTGGGTTGGAAGGCATCTCGGTTGGGAGGGTGGGAAGATTTGTCATAACTATGCAAATTGAGATTCTCTCCCGATCATGATTTTGCCATCCAAGCAATCATACTCAGTGGAGATATGATATGAGTGAGTTCACGGAGAACTCTTTGCGAAGAGTATACGGAGGTGGGACATGTGCGGTGCCGTGGGCTATAAATATGCACCTCGTCCATTATAGTCTCCGTGTCGGACTCATCACTATCAAAGATTGGATTAATCGAATTTAGAGTAAATTCGAATCGAATTCGAATAAGGGATTAGTGATAGTCGTATTAATCTGTTGTGGAAACAACATGGTCAACATCCTCTTCTAAGTTGACGATCTCGAATGTGGAAGTAATGCATCAATAAATTCTATGTCTTTAGAATATAAAGAATCGGCATCACTATAATCATTTGTCAAAATCGAGAAAGTCTCAACAAGATCATTTGTAAGAGGAGAAGACACATCACACTCATGGTCAAGAATTCCCTCGAGACTCACTTGGGATCGGGATAAAGTTCTCAACATTAGACGATTCCGTTTCCGAATAGTCTTGAGATGCTTATCCCCATGGTGAGAGAGTCTTTGGGATCAAAAATTTCAAAGAAATAGGATCATCGACCTCTTCCAAAGGAATTCACTTCTCTCAACCGGCGTGAGTGAAGGGAAGAGTCGAAATGAAAGGCTCAAACGGGAGTGGGATTGCCACTCGAGTCGTGAGATTCCTCATCAAAATCATCGTCGTCGTCGTCATCATAATCGTACACTTGAGGTTTCCAATATTGAGAACTTACTCTAGTCGCTTGTTCTTCAAAGACATCGCTTTTCGACGAGACTCTTCTTTAACCAATTCTTTCAAATCTTTGAGTATATCTAGACAATTTTCGAGAAGTTCATGAGGAATTTGCGAGGTTGTGTTTGAATCGTTTGGTCTTGTGGAGGTTGGTCATGATAAGAGTAGTCATAATTGTTACAAGGATTATGCTCATAGACAAGCGTGTTCCTGTTTGACACTCAAAACTCGGGTGAGGACCTCCATGATACTCACAAGAATATGTCTCCATCTCATAGTGCGGGGTTGGTTGAGGAAATTAGTTGTTTCATTGTAGGGATTTTGGTCATAGACAAACCCGTTTCCGGATTCACAATGCCACAACCGGGCAATTTCCACCATTTTGAGGTCCCCCACACCATTCACAACCAAATTGGTGAGGATGAGACATAGAAAGAATCAAATGGATAGAGGGTAAAAGAAATGTAGAATCAAAAGATGTGAGAGGGTAAAGATGGATTTTTTTGGATTTTTGAAAAACATTTGCAAAAACAAAGAATGAAAATATTTTTGGGTTTGTTAACACTTCAGGAAAAGTGTTAATGAACTTTATGGATTTTTGAAAACTTTACAAAAAAACTTTTTACAAAAGATGGGATATGTGCAAGAATGGGTCTGAAAAAGGTTTAGAACACACGCTAAAGCCTCCCCGGCAGCGGCGCCAAAATTTGATCTCGTCCGAACCGTCAAGTCTAATCACACAAGCCTGTATGCGATCAGCGATTGCCTCACGACAGGCACATAAGCCCTCATTGACAAGGCTTATTGAGACTTCTAAAAATTTGATAAATTCAACTAAAATGACAATAAGAAAGGGGACCAGCTGAACTTTTAAAAACTACAAGTTTCATTAAATTTGACTCAGAAATGAGTTCACTAAAAATCTCCCTAGCTTGGCTCAAAACAGGTTTTGCAAATGTTGACTTTTGATGAAGAAGTGGACAGTTGACTTTAATGAAGTTTGATCATGATTTATGAACTGAAAATGACATTATAAGGTTAAATGAAGCTATAGCAAACTTTGGTTATGACTTTTAAACACAAAACAAGAGTTGGATCTTGCAAAATCCCAACAGTAAAGGTTTTAAAGCAGTTAAAAGGCAATTTTGACTTATGAGCAATTGCAGGTGTATGTAATGACTGAGATGAGTTCACTTTAGCTAAGTAAGACTGAAACAACAACAATTCACCACTGCACAAACCTATAATACAGATTTGGTGGCAAAACCAAACACTCCTGTTAAACCTGATAAGCAAATAACATTAAGCTAGCTCTTGAACCAATTTGTACCAAAGATCAATCTGAGCTTAACTTACCTACTTACAACTAATTAAACACATTAAAAGCAATTGTAACCACAGATAGAGGTACAAGCTAAAACTGCAAATAGACTTGAAAATTTTGAAAGTTAGAAAATTACTAACCACTATCCAGCTAGTTTGCAGACCAAAACCAAAACCAAAACTAATCTAACCTAATCTATTTAAACCCATATCAAGGCTGCATCAACCCAATATCCATCACCATTGCCAAATGCACCCGTTTTGACTTTTGTTGACCATCATTCAAGTTTCCTTGAAAATGAAATGTGAGCTTATAACAAGTTATCAGAAGTTTAAATGAGCTTGTTTGAACTTAAAAAGAAGCTGATAGAAGCTTCTGCATAAGACAATAAAACTGAAATTTTCAATAGCAAACTTGAAAATTGAAGCTTATATAAAAACTTAGATTGATGATCAAAAACACATTACAAAGGTCTTTTAACTTAAATGTAATACATAGAACTTGAAATTACAACATTTGACATTAAACTAAGACATTAATTTAAAATACGACATTAAAGAAAAACTAAAAAGCTAGCTACTACCCTTCCTCCTTTTCTCTTGCCTCCTTTTATATTCCAAATATCTTCTCACATCTCTCTCAGTGAATCCCACTTCTTTTTGGTCCATTGGATGAGCTTAAATGAATATTGGCCATAGGATCATTTTTGGCGGGAAATGGTTTTGACAGATGGCTATGGTTGAGTGTTAAGGGGGAAGGATCATTTAATGGTTTTTGTTTTGTGTAGAGGTGGAGGAGACAAAGGTGTGGAAAGAGTGAGGAGGGGGGATGGTGGCATGAGTGATTTCAGGCAGTGGTTGGGGAAGAGAAGAAAAAACGCGCCAAGGGTCTATGTTTGACCAAGTGGTTGACTGACCAGGGTATTAGTAAGCCGGGGGTCAAAAGGATATTGGCTGGGGTTCAAAAAGAATGGCAGGGGGTGACATGTGGATTGGCAAGGGACCAAGGGTCAAAAAGGGTTTGCAAAGGTTTAAAACACAAGGACTATTTGTGTAAATTCTGAAAATTGGAGGACCAATGCTGCCAAATCATCAAAGATGTTCCAAGGGACTAAAAGTGATAATCTCCAAAAGTATAAGGACCAAACTTGACAATTTCCAAATTCCAAGGACCATTTTTGACAATTTTCAAACTTGAGGGACCAAAGTTGTAATTTTGCAAATTTTAAACTTTGAAGGGTTTGTTTTGACAACTTTTGAGTCCCATGGACCTTAAATGACATTTTTCTTTATTTTGATTTACCGTGGACCGATTTGACAACTTTTGAAACTTGGGGACTAAAGCGCCAATTTTGCAAATTTGATCGTTTTTCATCTGATTTTGATATTTTTGCATTTGAAACACATAAAACACTGATTTGTGATATTTTCATCATTTTGATGTGTTTCTGAGTGTTTTCAGATGATTTTGCAGTTTAGATTGTACAAAAATGATGAGTATTTAGACACTCATCAAGCCTTCACAACGTCGCCTACTCTTTTTTCGGTACTAGGCTAACCACCGGGTTCTTTCACACCAAGATGAACCACACCTACCACAACGTCGCCTACCCTTTATCCGGTACTAGGCTAAGTACCGAGTTCCATTACAATGGAGGAACTACTACCCAACACTACACCAATCACCTAACCCCAAAGGAGATCAACTCCTTATTACAACATCATCAATGATATCAAAATCCTTGGATCCAATACTAATCTATCTTGTACATCGAAACACACCATATCGAATGCACATCTTATGCACCTTTCAATAATGCCTTTGACTAGATCTTCAAGACACCCTTCACTAATGTCTTGTGACTTGACTTCTAGGCACCCTTCACTAATGTCTTCACACTTGAGACATCTTTCATTAATGTCTTCAACACTACACTTCTTAGAAGAAAGAAAAGAACCATCAACAAGAGGACTTCAGTAGTCTTGATGATGAGGAAGCATGGCAACTCATGAACTTGAGCTTGCTTGACTTCAAAGGTGGTGATCTCGCCTTTAAGAGGAACCTAGAGGATCACACAAAACAAAACTACAAACATAGATCACTTGGATCCGGGGTTAGAGAGTTTTAACTCAAGGAGAAAGTATGTGAGAAAGGGTAAGAAACAATGAAGAAATGGCTCACTATTTATAGAGATAAAATGCCTCATCGTTCCGGATCCCACGGATCCCTCCCTGCGGATACGTCTAGCGTAAAGCTAGGGATCTGTGGGACGCTCCTCTTTGCCCATGGGTATTTTGGTTATGGGTCATGGGTCATGGGTTATGGGTTGATCCATGGGTCTTTTATTAGATACAATGTATCTCATGAGTGCAATGCACCTAATCAAATAGGTATGGGTCAATACCATGGGTTATAGATATTATCCATATATGACATAAGCATGATGTCATGCAATGGGTTATGGGTCAAGCTCCATGGATATGGACTTTGGGTTGTACCCAACTACATTCAATGTATTTGGTCAATGGGTTATGATACTTAAGTTTCTACCCATTTATATTACCCAATATACTACATACTAGTTATGTGTATATTTTACCCAAATATGTAAACACTAGTTGTTGTACATATGTAATCATAAAATCACTTATACATGTTTTAGTGTTTTATGTGAAAACGTAAGTGTGTTAGAAAACTATTGGCTCAAACAATTTACGTATTTCATTTGTTTCGTTAAAATGATTTTACGGTTGTTATCGACAAAACATTAGAAGATCGTAAAATATAAATAAATGTTTTTACGGCTTATTTGTATTAAGAATCTCCCCCTTTTTGTTGATGACAAAACATAAAATTATTTTAAGGAAAAGCTAAAATTCGTAAAGGTTTGAATTTGTAGTTTTTACTTTCTTCTCCCCCTTTTTGTCGAAACAAAAAGAACTTCGAAAGGAAACTAACACATTGTTTTAAGAAATACATGTGAAAAATGGAAAATAAAGAAAAAGTATAGAGCAAGTAACGGGAAAGGATCTCGTCTTAACTCCCCCTTGACAAGTCCATCCCTATGTGAGGGCGTCAAGAAAAATAATACTAAGCTAGTTCATTTGCAACTAAGTTTGCAAAAGATTTCATTTATGTGACGAATATGCTCCCCTTGATGATTGCAACTTTGCAAAGGGACGTCATAAAAAGTAATCCTAATATTGCAAGTGATTTTTCAATGTATTGCTTTAACACAAAGTTCCCCTAGCTTTAGAGTGTTAAAGTCTTCATGTGTAAATTGAATAACTACAAAACAAAGATTAGAAAACAAGTATAATGCATAATTTCCTGCAAATATGACTCAAGTTAGTAAAGAGATAGTTTTATGTCTCACGGATCCCACGGTTCCCTCCTTGTAGGGATCCGTCTAGGCAAATTAAAGGGATCCGTCTGGCTGATGACTGATTTCAGCAATAATGACATAAAAAATAATGTTATCATCAAAGTGAGATATGTATTATACAACATAATCATATACTCAGAAATATAGCAAGTAGCATGTAATTTCACTTAATAAAACTAGAGGTATGATATACATGACTCTAAAAACTAAGAAAATGAACGATATATGACTTGGAATTACTAGACTTATCTAAGTAACGCTTGATACAAGGACACAACTAAAAAATCCTCTAGCTCAAGTTTGTTTAGGTTTAATCTCGTCGAAACGTTCGAGGAGGTGATAGAACATGAAACGTTGATCTTCTCGTACTTCATGTATCAAACTTTCAACATGTTGACAATGATAACAATCTTTGTCATGGCTAGGTAGTGGTGGTGGAAGAAATGAAATTGCTTGATGCGAAGGATCAAGTGAAGCGGGTTAGGGAGCCTCAAACGACGGAGGATTAGTGGAGGCACATTTGAAGATGGCTCGACCAAGAATGATGGTGGTGGTAGAGAAGTGTCAACTTCCATATGGTCGGGTGGTTGACTTTGATAATTTCTCATAATCCAAATGGGATTATATGATGGTGACGGCGAAAAGAAAGTCGGAGCTAGTGTTGTCGGTGGAGAAGGATGAGACGGCCTAGGAGGCAAATCCTCTAAATTGTAGAGGTGTGGTTATGATAGTGGAGTTGTGAATGAGATAGCTCTAGGAACCAATGGTGATGGTTTAGTGGAGATGGGATTGTTTGGCCTAGGAGGTATAGCGGTGTTTGGCATAGGTAGTTTTGTGGGTACTATCCTTTTAGGGATTGGTTTGATTGGTGGAGGAGAAATCCTTGCATTAGTGGACTTGACTGGAGATGATTCGGTTGAAGATATTTCGTGTACAACACGAGCAATTTTCTTGGGTGGTTCTTTGCTGGATGAGTTACCACTTGGAGCTTTCCTCATGATGAGATGATTTCAAGAGGTTTGTAAAGATTTCTAAGTGCTAAAATGAGAGTGAAGATGATGACTTTAGGAGTCCTAACAATGTGGTTTATAAAGCAAGGGATTTGGCAAGTGCATTCAAGACTTAAGCCACTAGAATTAATTGGAATGTGATGATTAATATACACAAGAGTCAACTTCAGAGTTGTACTAATCTAGGAACTCATTTAAGATGAGATGGAGTGTTCAAGTTAGCAATATGAGCTTGAAATGATTGTTTTAGCTAGAGTTGACATAATCTGTCATACGGATCCCACGGTTCCCTCCAACGAGGGATCTGCCTAGGCTAATCCTAGGGATCCGTCTCTAAGCAGCTAAGAAAATATAGCAATGATGTTTTGTAAGGTCTAATGCCTATTTCTTCTTAAGTGTTTCAGTTCGTCTAAGTGTCTTAAATAGAGATGTGCTCAAATACTTAAGGGTAATGAGTGATGTAGCTAATGATTGCCTTTTATGAAAGAAATTGGAACTTTTATGAGTACCAATGAATGAACAAAGATGACACCAAATATTATGAGAGTTTCAAGTGGAGCTAAATGATCCTAGAGATCAGATAGTGACTTGGGATAATGTTTTGGAGAATATCCTAAAGGCTTTAAGATGGACAAACTAGAATTTGATCAATTTTGAGGTAAGGATGATTATGATCAATTTTGCCATAATTTGAAAGATTTTCAAACCTAGATATGTGAAAAATGAGGAGTGAGCTTGAGAGCGGAAGAGTAATGGGTTTAAGTGAAATGATAGATCTACAAGTGTCTTGAGTGTGATCTAGGTGAGTTATGTGTGAGTAGGAAAGATCTACTTAATCTTGATAAGGACTTAATTTTCCTTAAGGCACTATGTCTAGCTTAGTGTGAAGTGTTCTAAGGACATGTTTGAAATACAATGATTGCAATTGCATTTTCTGTTTGCCGGATCCCACGGTTCCCTAATAGTAGGGATCCGTCTATCACAACCTTTGGGATCCGTCTATCTGCTAAGTAGAACCTTTACTAAAGGTATGCAATGATTTTGACAATGCATTATATTTCAAGGTTAGTTAAGGAGGTTCTAACACTAAGATATCAAATGTAAAATATTTTATTTCATGAAAGAAATTGGATTACATTGATAAAGCATGAATACTAAGGATTGATCTTATTTGAAAGATTACTACGTTCCTTGAGCGTTTTCGCTAGAAAGATCATCAAATGGTTGATGAGTGTTTGTCGATTCAAGAATGAAGAAGGTCTTCATAAGAGATGCGTTTAGAGGTTCCATCATCTTGTTCACAAGTACGTACAACGGACTTTGAAATTGAGGGTGGAAGTACATGATGTTATGATAAAGGCGCGTCAAGAACATTCCATAAGGGATGAGTTTGTTCTTGGAGCCTTGAAGATTTACAATTCGCCTTGCGAAGAAGTAGGCGAGATTGTATGGTTTTTGTGTTAGCAAACAATACATTATGTGAGCACAACAAGCGGGAAGGATTTCTCGATTTCCCTAAGACTCAAACATTTTCCCATAGGATGAGTGAGAGCCTTGTACTCTTCTCGGATATCCTTTGTATAGATAATGTTTGGATCGGAGTAATAGGGTCGAGGTTTGCATATTGTGCAATTAAGTCTTGCGGGAAGGTATGTGTGAACAATATGGACTATTTTCTTCACGAAAGTTGAAGAGAGAATCAAGAGACCAATCTTGGTGAAGGCACATTGTCCATGATTTGGAATTCGGAGAATTTGAGCAAATTGCCCAAGGGTTAAAACAAACTTTGGTTTTGATCCAAAACCAAAGAGATGGAGAACGATCCTCGTTACGACGAGTTCAACTTGACGGAAGAATTCCAATACAAACCTTGGACATAATTTCTCGTTAATTTCGAAGACATTCCAATCCTATGGTTCGGAAGGAGGTATTGATACCTTCTTCGTATTGTAGAGAGTGTCGACAATACGTCCTTCGTGGAAGTGACGGTTTGAGATTATTGAACCGGACATGATTACCGGTGTGTTGGGCTCAAGGAGATGTTAGGAGTGTAGACGCTAGTGAGTGAAAAATCAAACTCATATTCATGCGACATAGCGAAACCTATAGGAAAGACAAGTTAATAGGATGTGACGTATTACGGGTAAAACAATGATTACCTAACGTTTTACAAGATGTTTATTAACAATGACATTTAACTAACTTAATGTTTGACATTCTAGTAGAACATTTCTTTTAGGAAGAAAGTGGTTTTTATTTTGCATGGAAAATCTGTTATCCAGAAGGACGGTTCCCACGGTTCCCTTCTATAAGGGATCCGGCTAGTATACTTGACGGGATCCGTGGATCTGTAGTAACAGAAGCAGATTTTTGATAAAAAAACACAAGTTTAATAGTTTTATACCAAAATATGTGTTTTAGCCTACATTTTCTTTTAGCATGCATTCATGGTTTCTAATGTATCACGAAAGAATACGAAAGATATAAATCAAAGGAATGACAAACACATTATGATAATAATAACCTAGATAAACTAGACTATTAATAATATTTAATTTCAATGCTAAGAATGATACAAATGATTGGGTACATAACCCCAATGTAGATTAACAACACAAAGTATACGTCTCCGTATGTGAACTTCATCATAGGGAACACAAGAGCGATGAGTGTTAAGGCGATGAGCACGAGAGCGATGTAAACCATGTTGATGACGAACCTTCTTGGTTTTGTATTGAGATGAGATGAGATAAAGAGGAAGATGAAGTTTTGAATGAGAGTTAATTTTTGAAAGTGGAAGATTTAAAAAAGTAGGGATTTGGTATAGTGGACGACGGATGGTTAATTTATGGGGAAGGAGGAATTTTTGAGATTTGTGTTTTGTTTTATTATTTAGAAAAGATATGATTTTTGGATTAAATGAAATAAAACACAAGTTTTATATACCACGACTTTAGACGAAAAATAAACACGTATGTGAGAAAAGGCTTCCTAGTGAAGCTACATGTAATACATGTATATGCACAAAAGATAATCATATAAATACCTATGTAGGCATACTTAATTATCAAGCTAATGTTATTTAGAGATAAATAGAAGTCATACCTCTAATGCACTTAGGAATGTCTTTACAAATGACACAACCAAGGTCAGTAGACAATTCCGGCTCCTTTGTGTTTAAGATACCTTCTTAGGGAAGGTATTCTTGTTACCAAGCGATTCCTATGGCTTGGTGGGTAAGAGTTTGACTAAGCAATATGACAAAGAGGATTAGTGCAATTAAATGAAGAATAAATAATAAGAAAAGTGTTGTCATCTAATCAACATCCAAACAAAGAGTTTTAAAAAAGCATGGTGTTTGTTTTTATGAAAAACCTTCTTTGTAGTTTTCAATTAACCATGGATCGTATCAAGTTTTTAAAGTACAATATACTTCAAGAAACTTGGTAACAAAGCTCTGATTCCAATTGTGGAAAACTAGAAGGGGGGTTGAATAGTTTTGCCAATTAAAACTCGTTTTAAGCTATTTAGATTGACTTATGTCAATCTATTTGGATGTGTGTTGGATGTTGATAAACAAACATATAGAAATATAAATATGTAATGAGAAGATAAAGTGTAAGAGGCACAAAACCACAACGCGATTATTTATAGTGGTTCGGCTACAAGGACATCTTCCTTGCCCTACTCAACTCCCCGAGTCACCTATTCGAGAGTTCGTAATCACTACACAACACACACTCCTTATGGCGGAGAAGCCTTAACAACGTCGCCTACTATTTTTCCGGTACCGGGTTCTTTCACACCAAGGTGAACCACACCTACCACAACGTCGCATACCCTTTATCCGGTACTAGGCTAAGTACCGAGTTTCATTACAATGGAGGAACTACTACCCAACACTACACCAATCACCTAACCCCAAAGGAGATCAACTCCTTATTACAACATCATCAAGGATATCAAAATCCTTGGATCCAATACTAATCTATCTTGTACATCGAAACACACCATATCGAATGTACATCTTAGGAACCTTTCACTAATGCCTTTGACTAGATCTTTACGACACCCTTCACTAATGTCTTGTGACATGACTTATAGGAACCCTTCACTAATGCCTACACTATAGACGATCGACACCTTTCATTAATGTCTTCGTCTTGATACTTGAGACATCTTTCACTAATGTCTTCAACACTACACTTCTTAGAAGAAAGAAAGGAACCATCAACAAGAGGACTTCAGTAGTCTTGATGATGAGGAAGCATGGCAACTCATGGACTTGAGCTTACTTGACTTCAAAGGTGGTGATCTCGCCTTTTAGAGGAACCTAGAGGATCACACAAAAACAAAACTACAAACATAGATCACTTAGATCTGGGGTTAGAGAGTTTTTAACTCAAGGAGAAAGTATGTGAGAAAGGGGTAAGAAACAATGAAGAAATGGCTCACTATTTATAGAGAGAAAATGCCTACTGTTCCCCAGATCCCACGGATCCCTCCCTTAAGGGATCCGTCTAGCGTAAAGCTAGGGATCCGTTGGACGCTCCTCTTTGCCCATGGGTATTGTGGTTATGGGTTATGGGTTGATCTATGGGTCTTTTATTAGATACAATGTATCTCATGAGTGCAACGCACCTAGTCAAATGGGTATGGTTCAATATCATGGGTTATGGATATTATCCATATATGACATATGCATGATGTCATGCAATGGGTTATGGGTCAAGCTCCATGGATATGGACTTTGGGTTGTACCCAACCACATTCAATGTATTTGGTCAATGGGTTATGATACTTAAGTTTCTACCCATTTATATTACCCAATATACTACATACTAGTTATGTGTATATTTTACCCAAATATGTAAACACTAGTTGTTGTACATATGTAATCATAAAATCACTTATACATGTTTTAGTGTTTTATGTGAAAACGTAAGTGTGTTAGAAAACTATTGGCTCAAACAATTTACGTATTTTATTTGTTTCGTTAAAATGATTTTACGTTTGTTATCGACAAAACATTAGAAGATCGTAAAATATAAATAAACGTTTTTACGGCTTATTTGTATTAACATATTTGTTGAAGCTTGATTATGCCTTGATCTTCTTTGCTACAAAAGATGATCACTAGAATGAAATGAAACTGAGTTAGATGTAATAGAATGAGAGAATGTATATGTTTTATGCTAAGAAGGGATGAGAAAACAACTTGGGTTGGCTTGCTATTTATAGGCCAAATGAACAGCAGAGCCACGGACCAAACGGAACCAAAAAGGGTTCCGCCTTGTTAATTTTGGTTCCGTTAGTCCGACGATAAAGATTACAAAAATCTTTCCAAGATCACCTAAATCTAACCAAGATCATGTAAGATATGTAGAGTACAAATCTAAACAAAATATTATGTTAAATCTTGTAAAGATTTCTAATGTGATGCAAGCCATGATGTAATATGTTGTTTTCTATTTTTAAAATTAATATGTTAAAAGTAAATACATATGTAATGTTATGTTTAATAAACTAAAACATACTTGTTCTACAAATGTTGATGCACATTGTGGTTTAGAAATATAACAATGTTAATTGATATATATAGCTTAATCAAAATGTGATAAGATGTAAATGCTTAAGTGATGAAGATTTTATTTAAGGAAAGCTTGTTTTAATGTCTATTAATCTTGACAAGCTTTATACTTTACAAAAATGAAATTTGCTTTTGTCATTAACAAAACAAGGTAAAGATCATAAAATATAAATAACGTTTTAGGACGATATTTGTATTAATATTTTCTTCAGATGGTCTTCGACGTCCCTGAAGCCAACCGGTGTTTGAGCTTTATACAATACTCACTGACATCAGTGAGTCCGTCTTCTGAATAAAAATCATAGAGTCAAGTTCTCTGATAACCATCGGAGAGTATGTCACAAGACATCTATCACAATCCCTTAGATAGTCTATATCCTGTGACATACCTTCTGACCCTTATCAGAGGCTTGGTTCTTTGTGACATTCATAAGCCGTATTAAGCTATTTATATTTAAATATTTGTCAGAGACAATTGGGTCGGTTTGTCAGACACAACAATAGTATTGCATATCAAGGGAAAAAAACATCTAAAAACAAACAACACCATAGAAGAGAGACAACACAATAGGTTGCAAGTAAATATTCGAGGACAATCAAAGAAGAGTTGCCACAAAATAACTATCAAATACTCTTCTGTTTTAAAATAATTATACATCGACAAAAAACACACATTTAATTAAAAAAAAATATTATTATTATTGCTTTTTTTTTTTACTTTTTACATAATGACAGTTTTATCATTAACTAAATTAATTAATTCTTTCTTTAAGATTTGTAATAATAACATCATGTGAATGTCATAAGATAAACTTGATCAAAGTTCTCTTTATACTTTTAGTATGGGAGGTGATTTCAAACTTTAGTTGTTTATGTTTTGACATTATGCAAGGGTATAAATTTCAAGACACAAACAATTTGAGTGTGCAAATCACTTTTCTTTTAGAGCATCTCCAAGTTTTCATGACTTGAAGCATTTAATGTATTTAATGCATACTATATTTATGAGTAAATTACACCGTTCGTCCTTGTGGTTTGCGTTGACCGCAGGAGTTCGTCCTTTGACAAAAAAAGTTGCACCGTTCATCCTTAAGTGGCAAACGTTATGCGCCATTAGTCCCTCCCTCTAACGGAGCCCACTAACGGTCGTTAAGTCTTGTTAACCTGAGGGTATAATCGTCATTTCAACACCATAAGGACGAACGGTGCAAGGACGAACAATGTAGTTTACGCTTTTTGTCCGTTTTTTTCCGTTTTCTTACGTCCGTTTTCACTCGCTGGAGGTGGTGGTCCATGTAGCCGGGAAGTCGCCGGAAAAACACAAAATCAATAAAAAACCAAACCCTCATAGTCGACGCACGTGGCTGCTCCGGCGGAGGTCGGGCTTGTGGGGTTTTGGACGGGGGAGTGAGGGGTTGATGATGGTGGTGTTATATTTTGAGTTTAAGAAAATAGTGGTGATTGTGGTTTTATAGAGAGGGACCTAAATATAAGATCATACGACATAATTGATTGATTAAAATGGTTGGTAGAATTGACTGAGAATAGAAATCGAGTATACTCAATGACTCCAGTAGACATTGACCATAAAAATTCTTGAAATCGTCAGATACATCTTTGAAGATGGTTTGTTTGTTTGAAACAAATGGTGGATATTTTTTAAAAATAAATGTTAGTTTTTTTTAACATAAATAAATAAATAAATGTTAGTTGGATGCATGCATTTACATTCATAAGCTTGTGTCATTTCATTTATGATGTGAAAAACAATGATAACTCCAAGAAACCATATTATTTTAAATAATTTTAAAATACTCATTTTGTTAAATAAAATTCGAAACTACTATGGTCAAATAAAAAACTCGAAAATTTTGATGTTTGTCGTGTTTGTAAAAGGCTTTTCAAAAAGGGTTTTTACACGTGTGCTTTTGAGCGTACGTTAAGACAAAAAAGAACTATGACCCACGAAAAATACGTCCGGACCTACAAAAATACATTTTCAAATCTGCGTGGGGTTTGATTTAGATCTGTTAGGCTTTTGTATGGCTCCTTTATGGATGCCTTGTTGTATCTTGAAAAAATTTTGTTATTTACGCTTTATATGGTTGATCACCAAACTCACGGGTGATCCCACCTTTGAATACATTTTTCAAATATTATGGTGTATGCTTGTTTGGCTAAACTTGTTATGTTTCGATGTAGCTTGTTATCAGATTTTCCTCCGCCAGTGGTCTGCAATGAAATGTCTTGTTCAAAAAAAATATGTAGTCCGGACGTCCTTTTTCATGGGTATCTCCGTCCTTTTGTATACGCTTTGCACATTTTAGAAAAATCCTTTCAAAAACCTATCAATACAATGCAAAAACAACTTTAAAAAGCTTTTTTTAATTTGATTTGTTTAGTATCGGAGGTGATTTGTACACTCTTCAAATTGATTGACACATTCTAATTAGAGTGTGTTGACATTTATACCTTCACATTACTTTTACGCATTTTCATCATGTTAAGGTATAAATGTCAATACAGTCTAAATTAAAGTGCCAATCAAGTTAGAAAGTGTGCAAATCATCTCCATATTATTGGACAATTGGATTGAGATCCTCTCATGTTCTATTTAAACATGAGAGGTAATGTTGAAGTTTATGTGAGTAAAAAAAATAAATAAATAATCATTATGAAACCATTATTTAATAAATTAATTATTGTAGAGAAAAAAATAAATCTCTCATATTTAAATGGAATATTGGATCTCAATCATTGAACAATTAATTTGGAAATCATGAAAAGAAAACGTGTTAGAAATCTTGCACGAAAATCCATAAAGTACTAGATTTACCCCAAAGTCAAAAGCAACGCTTAACTAACGAGGTTTCTTTCGTAAAAAGAAAATAACAAAAATAATACTTTTAGTTATGTAAGAGTCATAACACGCAAACTTATATATAGGCGCGAAACATAACTAACCATTTCATCAAAACACCCCCAAATCTCAAACCCCACACATCAATCACCCTTTTTTTTAGGGTTCCAAAATCTTACAAATTCAATGGCCCTTATTTCATATTTCACATCCAACAAAAACCAACAACAACAACAACAACTAAAGTACGTACCACTTTTTCCTTAAAAAACATGTTTTTTTTTGTGTTTTTTTTCTTAAAATGATCCATGTATGTAATATAACATAACCCATATATTTTTTTTTGTTCCTAAAGTGTTAGGATCAGGAAGATGAATAATAGTGCAGAAGAAGATGAATGCAAAGATGGTAAAATTGCTAAACCTGCACAAATACAAACGCCGCTTTCGTCTATTGCGAAAGCGTTTGAGGAGATTTCGGATTTGATTCAAAAAGGTGTTGGTGGGAAGGAAGGTGCTGTTGATTTGAAATTGAAGCCGTTTTGCGAGGCGTGTGCTTTGGTTCCTGTTTTGTTTGGCTGTCTTGGTATAGCTTTTAAATTCGCCGAAATGGAATATACTGCTAAGGTAATTTGTTTGTTCGTGTTCGTTTTGATGATATGTTTGTATTGTTTCTGTCATATTAGATTATTTTATTATGAGGTGATTTGGTATATAGGTATGAATGCGTGACTAATCAAGTAATTAGTTTTGAAAATTGGTAGGAAATTGTTACAAAGGTGACCTGCCTATATTGGCAGTTGAATAAAAGTTTGTTACATCGTTGAAAATTGTGTTAACGTTGATAGTTTTTGTTGGAATAATTCAATAAACCCTATGATAATATATCTTTAGTAAGTGAATGTGTATTTGGTTATGCATTGGAGTTGTTAGTGGTTCGAGAATGAAGGAATTTTGTATCTTTTTTCTGTTTAGATGAAAAATCCCTGTAGAAGGCATAAATTGACCCGTCTTTGCTATATTAGGTCATGTTTATGCATCCGTAGGAAAATTCTTACAGAAGGGTAGGTGTTACACCTACTTTTCTTAGGTTTTACCGGATAAAAGAAAGTTAACATATTTGTTTAGTCTGACTTTGAATAGTTGGTGAGTTGAATGGATCTTGACCCGTCTTGGCACTTGAAACTTTGAAAGTGTGACCGGAAGTAGAAAGTTAGAGGGATGAGTTTTAGAAGCCTAATATAATACAAATTTACTAAAGTAGGATTGGGCATCTGATCTCTTGAGAGGATAGGATTGCTTTAAATATCAATTATATCTCTTCGAATTTTTGACTAAGAATAATTTGTTAAAATATCGGATCAGAGAAAAGCAGTCTCTGAAAGCTGCTTAATAAGAATGTGGGACAGTTGGAAAAATATGCTATGGCTCTTTAAGCATATAATGCCTCTTTTATACTTTATAAAGATGCAATAAGCATATTTCTCGACCACTTGTCAAATGTTGGACTTCTTTATACTGTTTTAGTATGATGGTCCAGTGAATTATTATAATTTTGCTTGTAATGATGAAGGAACATCTTTATTGATTTAAACTTATAATTTCTTTTAATTATTCTCTTAAAGGGTATATTGAGCTTTTGTAATGTTATTTATGCACTTCGTTATCTTTTCTTACAAAAACGAGAAAGAATGAGGCGTGGATGTTCAATGTTAATAAAACTCATGTTGTTTGAAAAGCCTGATACGTAAGAGCTAAAATTGGTGAAGAGTAACCAATAGCCCAATTGCGTCACAGAATTTCAACCTCTTATATTTGCTGTCATGATAAACACATGTGGGCAAAGTATACTTTTTCCTCTTCATCTTATAATTTGGAGTATTAGACAACTGCAATAGCACAGAACTATAAGGAAATCACCCCTGACCTCTTACAGTACTATTTCAAAACCACTTCACTGATTCACAATTGCCATAAAGGACCCCATTTCGGTGTTTTACCACAGATCCTCTATAAACATCTGAATAACATAATCGATAAGGTATAAAAATCCTTTGTTTTCTGACGAACCTAATAGAATTTTGGGTTTGGTCAAACATATGTATCGAGAGATTGATAGATTTGCCTCTAATTCTTTGTTGGAAACATCAACTCCATTCTGTATCTTGACGTGCTATGCTTCTTTAAGAGATACGCTATAGGCCTATATAGAGTCTTGGAGTTTAATATGTCACCAAATGAGCATATTACATTAGTATATCAGAAGCCAGTAAACATGTGATCTGGTTGAAGAATTGTCATTTGGAGTTAGAGACAAGCACGTAGACAGCGTGCTCTCTAGTGTGCTGTCAGTGTTATTCATCTCGCTAAGAATCCAGTGTTTGGAGGACGAAAACTTTACCAGAGATGTCATTTTTGATATTTGACTAATGATGGTGTCTTACTGTTAACAAAGATCCCTGGCTTGAAGAATCTTGTTGATATTTTAAGGAGGTGGTCATTATATAAAAGTTTTGGTTTGACCAGCTTCAAATTTTGTTCTAGGTTGATTGATGAAACACGACTAACTAGTGAGGGGTTATACAGTTTCCATAGTTTATATGCATCATAAATCTTCTGATACAAATATTAAAATAAATAAATAAAGCTTGTGAAACAGCTTCCACATGCTAACTTGATGATTGATGGTTTTCAGGTGCGTGATCTTCTTGAGGCATCAAACAAGTTCAACACTTTAAGTAGTGTAGTTGACCATGACTTAAAAAACAAGACAGTAAGATCACCTGGGAGCCATACTCGTAATCTTCGCAGAGTTAGGCAAGGTTTAGATCTCATACGAGAGTTGTTTCAGAATTTTATATCAACTGAGTATGTATTTTCTCCTATTTTACAATCATGATACATTCTCAAATATCCAATCTATCTTTTTTTACATTCTTGTGACATTTTTAGGAACCATTCGTTAAAAAAGGCAGCCACAACAGCGTATCAACAGTGTTGTGCACCATACCATACATGGGCAGTTAGAACCGCGGTTTCTGCTGGAATGTGTACTCTTCCTACAAGGGAACAACTTTTGTTGAATTTAAATGAAACAGGTTAGTCTACTTATTAATAAGTCTTTTTGCAATGCCAATTTCCTCCTCCCAAAATAAATGTGAATTCTCTTTTATTCCAGATAAAACGGCGGAAAAAGAAATGAGGAGGTACATAAAAGCAGCAAATGATGTTATAAAAACCATTGATAATCTTTACATTGCTAGAGGGATTACATTAGATTGGTGATTTTCGTATGATCCAAGTGGGGTTGGGTTAGATTATGCATACAATCTAGATTCGGTTACATTTAAACGTTTAATAATGCCAACTTGGGTGCCTTCATGGCTAATCCCCTTTATCTGACACAGTTTCTCATATTGATCTTTAGTTGTTTAATATTTCTCATGATATTTGTTTACATGGGATTTGTTGTTTTTAGTATTTAAATAGGGGGAAAAAACATCAGCTAACATAGGATCCCTGCTGCACTTCTTGTAGTGACTTGTTCACCTATTAAATTATGACATACTGTATTAATCTGTGATTACAATAATATAACACCGGATCAAAATGTTTTTTTTTTTTTAGTATTGTGAATTACTTATCTTTTTATCGTGTACAGTCGTACAGATATACTGTCTATGCTTAATATACCATCTTCTAATTTTACTTGCATATAACTGTATTACAATGTGCCATGTCTCGTTTTAAAGCCTAAGAACTACCAGACCACTCCTTTCATTTTAGGCTGACACATGATATGATTAATACCTTTTCTTTGACTGAATGGGGACCCAGAGAGGTGAAACCGGCACCAAACAACGAGAGGTGTTTAAAACACGTCTAATAACTCCTATCTCTAATCCTGAATGTTGTTGCAGTTAAGATATGCTTTCTAGTTTAAAACTCCAAAAGTCTAAACTCCTTCTAAATGTAAGTCTTACTCCTAAATGTAAGGCTAGACATTATGGTGGGTGGTGCACCACCTCCAACTAGAAACCACGCGAGGTCCCCCATAGTGGCCAAGCACCACCGCGCGCCATCCATGCATTTTCGTCCCTTTTTGGTGGTCGGCACCACCTAAGGCAAATCAAGGAAAATGGGGGCTTTTATTGTTATTTTTTTAGTTTGTGAGTGTGTGTGGTATTTTGTATAATGTGAGGTATTTTTATTTTTGTTTGGTGGTGACTATAGTGAGTTAATGGTGGTGGGTTTGGTGGTGATGTGGCGTTGACGTGAAGGTGATGAGTTTAGTGACCATAGTGCATAATCTAAATGACTTTTACAGGTAGTGACCATAATGGTTACGTCTTTATTAGTCTAAACTCCTTCTAAATGTAAACGAATTTTACCGGGAGTTATTTTACATGTTAAAATTCGCAAACACTTCTTTGTGTTTCGAATCCAACTCGGCTGTCACCAACGTCAATGTAAATTGTAAGGCAACAAAACACTACTTAGGCCCATGCCCGGATTTGGGCTAGGTCTGGCTGGGCCACGCACAAAGCACCAGATTTTAAGGGGGCACGTTTTTATTGAAAGCTCACTATGTATATGTGTTCATTCAAAGTCTTTTTTAAAGCATCTTAGGCCCATGTTGAGATTAGTTCTAAAATCTATCATACACCCACGTCAATGTAAGGCAACAAAACACAGATATAACCTCATATATATTTCCATATTGATCAACGTCATTACATTTGATCTATGATCAAAGATACAAACTATTTAATTATGGTGATTTGTTTTGTATTACTTTGACTAAGATGTTGTTTTGCTGAAGTTAGTATGGTAGCAGATTGATCCATATAGTAGGTGGGTGTGTATGCATGCTCATCTTTAGTTAGTTTTTTTTTTTTTAACTATGATATTTGACTTACTTTTTGGCCAATTAATCAACGGAGTTTGAACCCACCATCACACAGACTCAAACCAGGTAAAGCCCCTCCCTCCTCCTTTCAGAAGGTTGACGTGGCCACTTAAGATTGTTTGCACCTAGCAGAAATTGAACTTGAGACCTCCTACATTTTATAGTGATAGTCACAAGCTCTTTTACCACTAAGCCACCCTTAAGTGGTTAAGGCTTTATCCTTTGAAAACACTTGGAGAATAACACCATTTAAATAACATATTGCCCGTTGTATTATTAGTAATAGTTTTGGACCATAACATCTTTTGCATTATTGATGAATCTTACATATGTATATACAAAAAGTTTGCATTTGAAAGGGCCAAGTTTTTGTTATCGTCCAGAAAAACTTAAATTTACAGGACGGCCCTGCTTAGGCTTAACGATCAATAAAAAGCATTGTAGGATCATTGCGGCGTTTCCTATGACTTTTTATAAACTCTAAGTATATCCCGAGACGTTTTAGCCTGGAACCCGTCATTGGCATCTATTGAGAGCTAATTACCCACGTTCTTGATTCATTTGTATATGATTTCTTGTTCTTTATAATCCCAAGTTTATTACGGTTCCAACTTTCAACACTTGCAAGTTGCAACTGTTGGTTGTGTTGTCCCAGAACAGAGTAAGAGAATCAAATAGCAACTGTAATACCACTAGGTGATTACCGGATATCACTTGGAATCGTGTGATCACTTTTCAAAGTAAACTATTCGACCCTAATGCCCTGGGTTACACGAATATCTACTTGGGATAAGACGAAACGTAGTTATAAATTAGTCACAATTCAATAACCCTTTTGCTTAAGTGTTAATCGTTTTACGTGTGTCCTTCATGCATAATCGGATATCCTATTTATAGGAGGTTACTCTTAGCTAGTCAAATGGAATTATGAGAATTAATCGGCCCATTAATCGCCTCATAATTATCCCATTATAGCCGTTAGTGGTTACATGACCAATTAAGCGTTGTCATTAAGCGGTTGAAGCGCCATTTAGCAAGACTTACATAGCATTTGCGATACTTTCATAATACTAGCGATACTTTCCACTAGCGGTGACTTTCTCTAGCGATACTTTCCACTAGCGATGCTTTATAATACTAGCGATACTTTCAACTAGCGATTTTCCACTAAAAAGTCGTGTGTTCGGGGACCCATGGGTGTACATCTGCACCTCGACCCATTACGGTGTGAACTAATCCCACAAGTGTACTAAATTTTCCAACAATCCTCCCAAATTTAGTTCACTTCCTTTGCATGAAAAACAAACATTAAACAAAACATGTGCATAAACGAAAATATCACGAGTTGAATTTCTATCTTAGTACATTACACGTTCAAATATTCGAGAATCGAGGTGTTCAAGAATTGAACCCTTGACCCATTTGAATACACGAAGATAAAATACACGAGAGTTTTCAAACACTTAAAAGCTCCCGACACTATACAAGCCATGTGTCCGTATCCAAATTCATAAATGTTGTAAAAGCTAAAGTCCAAAAGCTTCACAGGCGGCAAAACTTCAACATTCACATAAGTGGTTCCTCTTTATTCATACTCCGCCAAGCACTTTTCAAAGAAAATTAACCATTAAAGTAAAGACTTCATCCTCCTTTCAAAGAGTTACGAGCACAATCTTGGGATGTAAATAAAACATGTGCTAAAGTCCACCGAATGTTCAACTTTCCACATTGAACTCGGCTCCCAAGTTTTCTTAGGAGGAGTTGGGTGTCTAACATTCGATGACTAAGTTGGACTTAAACCCGTCCCTTAGCGGACTTTATAACCAAGTCTCTAGCGGACCCTTCGTCAAGTGATCGGCTAAATTTTGTTGAGATCTTACAAACTCTATAGATACCACCCCATTCATGATAAGCTCACGAATCATGCTATGTCGACACCTAAGTGTCTAGACTTCCCATTATACATCCGGATATAAGCCTTTGCCAATGTAGTCGCACTATCACAGCGGATAGAAATAGGTGCTATAGGTTTGAACCACAATGGAATCTCGAAAGCAAGTTTTTCAACCATTCACTTCTTTACCGGTATAGGGGTGTCATTCGGTTGGTCGGTCGGGTTCGAATTGGTCGAATTGGGTCGAGTCGGGTCAAGCCAAAAATAATATACGAACCCGACCCTATTTGAACTCGGGTTGGTCGGGTTCGGGTCAAATCGGGTCGGGTAAAGTCGGGTCGGGTCAAGTCGGGTTCGGGTCAAGTCCATTTATATAATTCTAGGATTTAATTTCTTAAATTTAGTAACCAAACGTTATGAATATAATGTCTATTGGTTTTAAAAGGTTATTATATTAATACCGGTGAAGCGATGCACTAATACATGCATTTATAGTTGGATTTACACATTTTCTTTTTGTAATGCATTTTGTTTTCAACTGGGTCAATTATATAGAATGAAAATGAATATAAAACCAAATATATGAAGCAATATATGTTCATGCTAATTTGGGCCTTTCAATTAAATAAAGATTGGGAAAAGTTAAAAAAAAAAAAAAAAAAAAAAAATTTAAGTCGGGTTAGTCGGGTCGGCCGAACCCGAATTTTCAAATATTTTGAACCCGATGCCCGACCCTAGTTCGTACTCGGGTTAATCGGGTTGACCGATTGACCGAATGGATTTGGACGAGTAACCCGCAAGAATATCCTTCGTCGGGTTCGGGTCCGGTCGGTCGGAAATATGACACCCCTACCAAAGTTGCTAAAGCCACAAATTCAGATTCCATTGTTGAGCCGGTAATGCAAGTTTGCTTCTTGGATGCCCAAGAAATTGCACCTCCACCAGTAGGAATATCCGACCACATGTAGACGAATTGTCTTGATGTTATTGATCAACTTGCATCGGTGTATCCTTCCAACAGCGATGGGTAACCGATATGAGAGACTATAATCCATAGTTCTCTTGAAATACTTCAGATACCCTCTGAGCGACTTGCCGATGATGAGCACTAGGATTACTAGTATACATGCTCAATTTTCCCACCGCAAAACCAATATCGGTCTTGTACAAGTCATGGCATACATCAAGCGACCAATTACCCTAGAATACTCAAATTGAGATACAACCTTGCCATTATTAGGCATCAACTTCTCACAGTATTCATAGGTGTACTCGGGAGTACAATCAAAGTGATTGAATTTCCTCAACACCTTCTCAATATAATGAGGCCGAGAGATAGAAATTCTTTTACTTTCATGTTTAATCCTTATACCAAGGATAACATCGGCCTCCCCATATCTTTCATGGAGAACCTTGATGACAAAATTCCTTTGTCGGTCAACTGATTTTAGTCGGTGCCAAAGATTAACATATAGACAAATGATTACTCCTTTACCAGATTCATCAAATTTGCTATACACGCATTTGTCGACTTGGTTAAGAACATAACCACTAGACAAAACCACTTCATCAAATTTTTGATGTCATTGTTAGGTGCTGCTTAAGTCCATAAAGAGACTTAATCGGTTTACACACTTGTTTTCATTACCGGAAAGATGAAGCCACGAGGTTGGTTCATATAAACCTCCTCACCCAATTCACCATTCAAGAAAACATTTTCACATCCATCGATGAATAACCAGGTTGTGAATAGATGCAAGCAATCGGCGATCTTATGAGTGCGATACGAGCCACGGGGCATAAGTATCAAAATAGTTTATCCACGACTTTTGTTTAAAGCCACGAATGACTAGTCTAGCCTTGAACTTTTCAATAGTTCCATCTACCTTCATTTTCCTTTTGAAAATCCATTTGCGACCAGAGGTTTGCAACGGTGGTAGATCAACCAACACCCAGTGTTGTTGCCCATGATGGAATCCATCTCATCGTTGATTGCTTCTTTCGAGCAATATCACGGGACTTCATTGCCTCTTCAAATGTCTTGGGATCATCCTCGACAATGAAGCAATAAGAGTATTGGTGAGACCTCATCCTGGTTCCTTGACCAAGTATAGTTGAAACTCGGGTCCAAATGACTTTGGAGTCGACCCTTTTGCTCTTCACGAGCATAGGTTCGAGTTGTTGAACCACAACCTCATCGGGACCACCGATGGTTCATCATCGAGGACCTCTAATACACCGGTGTCATGAGTTTCATTAGGAATCCTCGACTTGGTCTAGGGCGATGAGAATCTATTCTCATCAAAGTTTGCATCCGCCGATTCAATTATTGAGTTAATCGAAACATATTCATTAGGTTCAATAACATAGAACCTAAAAGCCTTGGAATGCTCGGCATATCCAACAAAGATCGATCGATGCCTCTTTCACTTTGAAAGTCTTTGCTTTGGATCGAGGAGTCTTACAACCCTACAACCCCAAATCTTGAGATAATTCAGGTTGGGTTTCCTTTTAGTCCGAGTTCATAAGGGTAACCTTGTTCCTTTTGTTGGGAACCTATTTAATAAATAGCAAGTCATTAACATAGCTTCACCCGAACCATGACTCGATCTGAATAGGACAACATGGAATTAACCATCTCCTTGACACCATGTTTTTCCTTTTAGAAATACCATTTCTTTGAGGAGTATAAAGCGATCGTTTCATGGATAATACCAGCAGATGAAAATCTGAGTATCCATGTACTCACCTCCTATCGATCCTTAATCTTTTGATCAAAGACCAGTTGTAATTCAACTTGGTTTTAAACACTTTGAATTTATCTAATGCTTCATCCTTGGAATGTAACGAGATAGACATAACAAAACCTAGAAGCATCATCAATAAATGTCACAAGTACTTATTCCCCGAAGGATTGTCATGCAAATCACACAGTCACGTGTATAAGCTCGAGCTTAGTCTCACGACTAACACCACGAAAAGGTTTCTTGGTTATCTTGGTCAACATGCAAGTTTTACACTTTTTAGTGTCCATGTCAAAAGTGGGATTAACCCGTCCTTAGACATATCTTGCATTCTTTATAGTGTACATGGCGAGTCTAGCATGCCAAATGGTAGAGTCGGTCGGTCATTGGTGGTCACAAAGGTGAATTAACACTATCGGTGACAATATTAAGCTTCGAACATTTGATTACACAAATAACCAAAACCAATGAAAACACCATACTTAGAAAGAACAAATTTATCGGACTCGATAACTTGTTTATATCCATGATTATTCAAAATACTACTTGAAACCAAGTTCTTCACGATATCGGGAACATGAATAACATTAAACAAAGTTACAATCTTTCCGAACTAAAATTAAGATCTACACAACCACGACCATGCACCAAGGTTTGTTGACTCATTTCCCATGTGAGTATAGAACCATCATTCGGTGACTCATAATTCTTGAACGACTTCTATCTTTACACATGAGCTGTTGCACGAGTCAACCCACCACGCAACATCATCATCCTGCACATAATGAGATTCGGATACATATGTAACATAATAAATCGAAAGACTTATTAACCATATTCGACCTTTCGGTGAGTTGGAAGAACCACCACTCCACGAACCTTTAGTGCACGATCCATTGGCTTTACCACCAACCGTAACACCTTTGCAATCCCTTTTAATGTGACCCGGTTGCCACATTTCTAACAAGTAGGTGTTGCCTTCTTGTTAGGATACGCCCTTGTGTTGTCATGATATTTGCGTTTGCCTTTGTTGTCATTGTACACGGTGAAGTTGTTATGCTCCACCATATTGACAACGGATGCACGATAGCATTGCTACTCTTTGGCTTGTCATTATCCCGCACCTTGAGAGATTCCTCGATGCGCAGATGATTGCCCAACTCAACCGAGTTAACTCCTCCTTTTTATGTTTCAAGGTATGCTTGAAATATTTTCAAGAAGGGGAAGTTTATCAATGACACAAAGAGACTTGAATAGCCTCATCCATGTGCACATTATGTTGTGTAAACCTTCCAAGTATACCAAGTTCATTGTATTGTTCCATGGCGGTATTGAATCGGTCATTTTGTAATTTGTGAAATTACTTACAAGGAACTTCTTACTTGATGCATCTCGACCATATATTTGGCATCGAGGAATCGCGTACTTTGGAAGGTTCAAAGTTCGAAAAATATCAAGCAAAAATCGGACATACCATTGAGGATTAGACCTCTGCAAATGTAGTCATCATTCTCCCATTTGCTCCTCCTCTGATCTGCTCCACGGTAGCATCATCCCGTCATCGGGAATAGGGTGGTTAGCACATACATACACAAATGCTTGTGACAAAAGTGCATCTTCTTGCCGTCTCCTGAAGTCCACCCCTTGAAACTTATCAAGCTTGGCAAAGTTTGAAGCCATATGTTTCATTGCAGCAGCAGCAGCCATTGATTATCACAAAGAGTTTACTTTGATTGTTGGATGTGTTGTCCCAGAACAGGGTAAGAGAATCAAATAGCAACTGCAATACCACTAGGCGGTTACCGGATATCACTCGGAATCGTGTGATCACTTTCCAAAGTAAACTATTCGACCCTAATGCAGGGTTACGAATATCTACTTGGGATAAGACCAAATATAGTTATAGAATTAGTCATGATTCAATAACCCTTTTGCTTAAGTGTTAATCGTTTTCGTGTGTCCTTCGTGCATAATCGGATATCCTATTTATGGGAGGTTACTCTTAGCTAGTCGAATGGAATTATGAGAATTAATCGGCCCATTAATAGCCTCGTAATTATCCCCATTATAGCGAGATTAGTGGTTACATGACCAATTAAGCGTGGTCATTAAGCGGTTAAGCGCCATTTAGCGATGCTTACATAGCACTTGCGATACTTTCATAATACTAGCGATCTTTCCACTAGCGATTTTCTACTAGCGATGCTTTACACTAGCGATGCTTTCACTAGCGATCTTTCCACTAAAAGAGTTAGGGTATTCGGGGACCTTATGGGTGTATCTCCGTCCTCACGACCCATTACGAATGTGAACTAATCCATGATTGTACTAAATTTTCCATGACAACAACCATCCAAGCGCTTAAAATATACTATTCGTTTAGGTTCACTAAAACTCAAAATTTGCATATTTTCTCATAATACAAGTTTTTAATATATGCAAAATGCAACTTAAGCATGTTTTGGATATATATGCAAAGAGAAATGATAGATGGGCATAAACTTAGGCCTAATTTTAAGTCTAAAACCAAGTGTCATCATCCTAATGGCTGTAGACATGGACCTACTTATTTTACAACCTATCAAGATGATGACACTTGGATTTAGGTCTAAATTTAGGCCTAATTTTAGCCCTAAAACCAAGTGTCATCATCCTGATGACTGTAGACATGGACCCACTTATTTTACAACCTATCAAAATGATGACACTTTGATTTAAGTCTAAAATTAGGCCTAAGTTTAGGTCCCTCTATCATTTCTCATATGGAAATATGTATGTTTTAGTGGATATATACATGCAATTGCCTCGTTGGTTTATGTTGTGCGTGCACAAATGTGTTATCGACTTATCGTACATCAAAGAAATGATGTGGGTTGGTGCAATTTTTCTGTTTTTATAGGTAAAACTAATGTTTTAAAAAACGGGTTAACCGGTTAGACCCGTCGAGTTTTAAGTGATCCGGGTCAACTCTGTTTTTGAAACCCAACCAAGTTTGATTTTTTTCATTGTTTTTTATATAAAACGAGTTGACTCGGCGGTCGAACTGGTTGAACAGGGTTGAGCCGGTTGAAAAAAGTATAGCTTTTTTAGTAAAAATCCAGGTTGATTTAGGTGTCACACCGATTAAGCACCTAACGATATTGATCGAATTGGTTAAAAACCCGGTTTTTAAAATAAATATTGGGCAAAACATGAAGTTTGGTGCATATGAGAATTTGGTAGAAAGACAATAATTTAGAGAATATTTTGTTTGATAGGATTGGTACGAATAATTATTAATTTAATATGTGATTAATTACAAGTTTTCATTACAAAACAAAAGTATACTTTACATCCAAACAAGTTACGTAGTATAATCATTTCTTTTATCTAATGAATAATGGTTAAGGTTTTAAGGATTTACAAAATCTTACGAAACTAGATGAGTAATCGGCTTATGTAAGAGGAAGAAACGTCTTGATCTCAAATCCCAAAGCTCGATGCTAATCCTAGGGTTGACTAAACTGTCATTTCTGTGATCCAGTTGCATGGTTAACGAGTAACTTTTAGCTTAACTTGACTAAGAACAAGAATCATCATATTAAAAAATATATACTAGCCTAAACTTGTAGATTAACAGAAAGTCAGAAACTCGATACAGTTTATAAACTTTATAAGTTAACCATTCAAATCTCGGACCGATTCGGCATGGACTTTGCTCGGCTCAACTCGGCTTGCAAAAACGAACTTGATATGATTTATTGACCATGTAAACTCAAAATACGTACAAATATCATGGTATCAAATGAAAATATTGTTTTTTAACTTAGAGACATATTTCGTGGAAAGTTCTAAAGAGCAACAACGTGTGACCACATCGAGACAACCTGGGAGCAGGGTGGGCGCCACAATACTTGACCGAAAGGAAACGTCTTTTGACCGGATACGGCAGTGGGGTCTGCCAGCCGTTTCTTTTTTGTCGTGTTGTCCACTGTTTCTTTTAACTTCTTCAAGTGCTGGCCTTTTTTTGCCAATTTATTTTTTTATATTCGCCCAAAATAACACCGCAATTTCTTTGGTTTTAATTTTGCATCATGAGTTTTTAGAGCACAAAATATCGTGAATACCAATAACACGTTATTGGTATGTCATTCATAAGCGTTATATCCTTCCATAACTCACCAATAACTAAAACAGCTTTTTATAACACACTTGGCTACGTATTATTGATTCCACAAAATCTGCACTAAAATTAAACCACTCACTCGCGATTAAAAAAAAAGGAAAAAAAACACAAAGCATCACATATGGCGTGAGCCATTCAAATATTTCAAGAAAGTTTGGCATGCAAATGGCTAAAGGGATGGTAAAGCGATGGCGTGTGATTGATATTGTTTTTGGTTTTGGCATACCAATAACACAAGCATACCTTGTGCTCTTATAATGAAGTTTGATAACACCATCAATCCCTATCACTAACGATCATTAGCTTTCTCCATTAACTCCCCACATATGCCATGCACATGAGGGTAGAACAATTGTTTTCGTCCGTTTTCTTACGTTTTCGTCCGTTGTTATACGTTTTTGTCTGTTTTTATACGTTTTCGTTCCTTTTAATATGTTTTCGTCCGTTTTTATACGTTTTCATCAGTTTTTATATGTTTTCTTATGTTTTAATACGTTTTCGTCCGTTTTTATACATTTTATTCGTTTTCGTCTGTTTATATGTTTTCTTACGTTTTCATACGTTTTTGTCCGTTTTTATAAGTTTTCATACGTTTTTATCCTTTTTCTTCTGTTTTTCTACGTTTTCATCCGTTTTTTTATGTTTTCATCTATTTTTATACGTTTTCGTCTGTTTTCTTACAATTTTTACATTTTATCCATTTTTGTCTGTTTTTTATATGTTTTATCCATTTCGTCTGTTTTTATATGTTTTTGTCAATTTTTATAGGTTTTCATACGTTTTTATACGGATGAAAAGTTATAAAAAATGGACGAAAATGGATAAAAACATACGGAAATGGATAAAAACTTATGAAACCATGAAAACCCGAAAGAAAACGGATAAAATGAACAAACGGATAAAGCAGAACAACGTATAAAACGTAAGAAACGAAAACATATAAAACGGACAAAGCGGATAAAAATGAGCAGCGGATAAAACGTATGACTCGTGTAAAAGCGGATGAAAGCGATAAAACATATCAAAACGGATAAAATGTATGAAAACGTGAAACGAACAAAAACGTATATAAACGGTTGAAAACATATAAAGCGAACAGCGGATAAAAACGAATGAAAACGGATAAAAATGGACGAAAACATAAGAAAACGGACGAAAATATAAGAAAACGGACGAAAACGTATAAAAACGGACGAAAACAATTAAAAAGTTTGAAAACGTAAGAAAACGGACGAAAACGTATAAAAATGGACGAACACGTATAAAAACGGACGAACACGGATAAAAAGCTATGAAAACGTAAGAAAACGGACGAAAACGAACATAAAAAGGACGAAAATGTATATAACCGAACAAAAATGGATAAAACAGATAAAAACGGAGAAAACATCATAAAAACGAATGAAAATGTATAAAAACGTAAGAAAACGGACGAAACCATATGAAGACGGATAAAAACGTAAGTAAACAGACGAAAACGTGTAAAAATTTACAAAAACGTATAACAACGGACAAAAACTTATAAAACGGACGAAAATGGATAAAACGTAAGAAAATATATAATTAAAAACGGACGAAAACGGATAAAACATATGAAAACGGAAGAAAACGGAAAAAAAAAGCGTATGGAAATTGACGAAAACGTATAAAAACAGACGAAAACCATTGTTCTACCCTCATGTACATGGCACATGTGGGGAGTTAACGGAGAAAGCTAACGATCCTTAGATTTAGAGACTGATAGTGTTATTAAACTTAATTATAAGGACTCATGACGCAAAGATAAAAACAAAGGGACTTGCGGTGTTATTTTAGGCAAACCATAGGGACGATAGGTGTAATTTACTCTTTATTTTATTTTTGCTCATGTTAGTGGTATTATCGGATCGGGTTGTCGGGTTAATCGGGTCAGGTTGAATCGGGTTTTGACTTTTGAAAATATGAACCGCAACTCGACTTTATAAGAGATTAGACGAGTATGCGTGCATAGCAACCGAATTTACAACGATAGATAGTTAAAGTAATATTTTAGTTAAGTATTTTGTGTAACTAAAATTCTTTGCCGCTAAAAAATCTCGTTATTATTCACGAGTACTCACCTAGTTTAATTTAACGCGTATAAAATATTTAAAACGTTTGAAAGTTGAAACTATCAATCAAAGCGTGTATATTTGTTCAAAAAACTAATCAAAGTGTGTATGCCCTATTGTAAAATTATTATATGGCCTATAGAAATTTCGAATGAAATATTGTGTGATATAGAATTTAAATGAATAAAATATAGCTAGTGTACTCGTTAGTGGTGACTCGTAAGGTAATCACACGTTGTAGTGGCACGTATTTTATGATTAAAGTTTAACCATCAATAAAATAACAATGATGAACTGATTAATCAAAGAAAATGATTTCGGTTTGACCAAGTTCATCCGTTTTTACTGGTTTCGACTGCTCATCTCCGTTTCGTTTTTAAACAATTTTTATTGGCTTGCTGAACCGGATTGTGGTTGAACCCGTTGGTCTGATCCGATTTTCAAAATCATATGTACCATCAACTTGTTAGCATATAAATTATATAAAGCTTTGTGTGTTTTATTTGTTTGTACAATGTGTATAATAACATATATTTTTCATTACACGATGTTTTAAAAGTATCATTAATTAGTATGTTTAATGTTGTATTTTTAATTTTAAACTTTTGAGATGTATATTTAATTGATTTTTACCAAGAGCTTTATATGTTGTATGTGTTTTAATGTTAAGACTTTTAATTGTATTTAATGGAGAGAGGGTGCTCTCTTTATTATAGGGTAAATTGCAAATTATGTCTATAATGTTTGTCACTTTTGAAAAAAATGCTATTGAAAAAAAAAATTGCACGAGTTGTGTACCTAATGTTTGGACTTTTTGCAAATAATGCCCCTGAACAAGCCTTGTTGTTGCAACGTTGCGATTTTGGCTAACGAGCGTTACAAAATCTCGTTAGTGGCCATGTGAAATGACTAATTTACACTCATTATCTTCAATAATTTTTATTAACCTAGTTTGTACCTTTCCTGCCAAGCACAAACACAAATTCAGTATTTAAAAATGCAAATTCACAAACACAAGTTCTGTAACACAAATTCACAAAGATTCGATTATACTTCTTCAAACGAAATGGACAAACCTGATACATGCAACAACCCCCACCATACCTTCAACAACCCCATTCGTCCTTACAACAACCACAACCAAGCCGTCGCACAACCCCCATTATGGTAAACCTAGTTTCATCACACAACCCTGAAAAGTCGGTTAGGATAATATTTGGTCCTGCTGGTATTGTACAAATGGCGAAGCGTCGTAAACTAGCAGATATTAGGGAACGTGGGCAGGAGTGTGTAATTCCGACACAATAGTATATTAGGAAAATTGTTAAGGATGTCGGTAAGGATAAGGACCCGAACTCTAGGCTTATTGATTACCCAAAGCTTGAACTTGTTCATAAGCTTGAAAATACCGCATATACCATTATATGTCGTCTTGAAAGTAAAGATCGTAATGATCATAGTTGCTGAGATCATTGTTGTTGGGATCCATAGCGGTTTTTGGAAGTAAAAGAGAAGTATTGCTAAGAAGTGTTTGTAAAAGTGTATGTAAAAATAAGAAGATTAATGGGGTACATAAAAGATTTTTATTAGGTAAAAAATTAGGAAAAAAAAAGTATTTTGATGAGAAAAAATGGGCTGGTTACCACGGCGTGAGAAGCTATGGCGCCACCCACTTCTAACGCCATATAGTGGGTTGGTCAGATGATACCAAGGCTAATAGCCAAAGGTATTGTGCTCTCTAAGATATGTAAGTATGCAAAAGTCGTGATACATAAGGTTGGTTGTTGGCTGAGATTGTTATTTCTTACTAGTAGGGTACATGCGGGTTGCGGTGGCGGGTATCGGATAAGGAGTTAAAACATACGCTTTTAGGAGGTCATTTAAGCCCTTAATCGATCAATTTTATATCCGTTACTGCTTAATTTCGTTCCTTTTCACTTTTTAGGTCTCTTGAAAGTAAAATGCTAGAATGAAGCACATTTAGACAAAAAGGAGTGAATACATGAAGAAAATGGCAAAAGTCAAGATCGAAGCCACTCAAAGTCACTCAAAGCTGGACTGGCGTCCCAAACAAAGGCGACACCGTCCCTATATAGTGACTTGATCAAAACATGCAGACGGATCGGTGAAATTTTTGTTCATTATAACTGGCGTCGTCGAGCTTTGAAGAAGAAGGCGTCACTCGGACTTTCCAAAATCAAGGCGCGTCCCAAGCGAAGGCGGCGTCGCAACTCTAAGATGACGTCGTCCATCGATGACTTGCCAAGCGAAACCCTAATGGCGTCCCATCTAAAAGGTGGCGTCGTTGCAAGTGTAAATCTATATATAAAATTCGATTTTTACGCATTTAGAGGTAGACTTTTGGAGAAAAAACCTAAACGTTTGTAGTCCGATTTGGGCGATATCTTAGGTCCCAAAACCCTATTTTACACATCGAGATAAGTATTTTAATCCAAAGTATCATTATGTCTTCAATTGATTGTGTGTATGCTTTCTTGTTTACCATGTCTAGCTAAATTTCTTGTGTGTTTGCTTAGATCTATGAAACCTAGTTATTAATTATTGTTAGGTTGTTTCTTATCGTAATTGTAAATTGGCTTAGGAATGCAACTAGGCTTCATTCGTTGTGTTTAATGCTTGAGAAAGTGAGGCTTATGAATGAAATAGCTTAAGGGCTTGCGGATTTCGTATGCTAAACCCGAAGGATAACCTCAAAGAATTAGGGACTACGCATTCCCTACGACCTTAGGAATATAACGCGTTAAGATAAGGTGTGACATTTCAACCGACCAATAAAAGATAACTAGCGAGTAATAGTATCTAAGTAAACACATTTTTAATCATCATACGAGCACCCATCAAATAGACATAGCTACCCGTAGTAATAGATAATTAGATAAGTAGAAGTAATCGGTAGAAGTACCACCCCCAAACCAATTGCCCCGAGATTTTTACCTTAGCTTTCTAAAAAAAACCTATAAAAAGATTTAAAAAAAAGAATCATCCTCAACCCCTACCTTCTCGTAATACATTTCTTGCTAGCATTCCTATTCTCCTAGAGAACGATATCAATCCCCGAGGCTTACCCGGTACTACACTACAACGATTAGGTTCACTGCCTATGTGTTAAAAAACTTGCTCGGAGAAAAGGAAGTTCCTTTGACCCTGAACGCGCTTCATACGGGCATCAAGTTTTTGGCGCCGCTGCCGGGGAATAGAATATCTAGTTAGATTTTTATCTCGTTTAGGTTCCCTTTCTTGATTCCTATCAAGTAAGATTTTTTCTATTTTCATTAGCTTCTTTGTAGTCTATCCCCCTTCTTCGTGACTTTGTTCGTAGCATCATCACTTTTCATCATGGAAGGTGATAACCCACCACCAAACCAACCACTTCCCATCGACCCACCACCAATTGACCCCCCAAGAGTCCGTCATCTTGGTGAATACTCTAGACCGAGCCACCAAGGCTATAGGAACCCCATTGAGCTACCCGATCAAGCTTAAACTACGGCCCTGCAATCCGACACCATCCGATTGGTGCAAAATGGATGTGCATTCCATGGACTTTGTTCCGAAGATCCTAATCAGCATCTCAAGGACTTCGTAAAAATTGTTGACTCTATCGACCTTGATGCTACCACATGGGAGACCACGCGCTTGCGTCTCTTCCAATTCTCTCTATGGGACCAAGCTAGTAATTTGCTTGAGCGACTTCCCGCCGGATCCATCTCAAGTTGGAATGATCTTATCACTCATTTCCTCGCCCAATTTTTTCCACCGGGAAGAACTACTAGACTTAGAAATGACATCTTGATGTTCCAACAACGTCAAGGCGAAACTCTCTACGAGGCGTGGACTCGATTCAAGGACTTACTCCATAAAGTCCCTCATCACAGCATCGATCTTTGGCTTCAAGTCCAAATCTTTTACGATCATGTCAACTTCTCAACTAGGCAAACTGTTAATACAAATAAGTAGTAAAAACGTTTATTTATATTTTACGATCTTTTAATGTTTTGTCGATAACAAACGTAAAATCATTTTAACGAAACAAATAAAATACGTAAATGGTTTGAGCCAATAGTTTACTAACACACTTATGTTTTCACATAAAACACTAAACAAGTAATAGTGATTTTATGATTGAGTAATACATATGTACAACAACTAGTATTTACATATTGGGTAGATATATACATAATTAGTATGTACTATAATGGGTAATATAATGGGTAGAAGTTTAAGTATTTGACCCATTGACCAAATACATTGAATGTAGTTGGGTATAACCCAAAGTCCATGACCCATACCCATGGAGCATGATAACATCAAATACTCTTGAATATTAAGTGTCAATTTCCCCCGATAATGCTTGTAATTTATATCATTTATATGGATTCGCTTGTTTTCCATTGTTTTCCACTTTCGGGTAAATTACGAGCATTAGAGCTAAAGAGACGCAGGCGGAGAAATATCAAAGATTTATCACGGTATGCTACTTTGAAGAAGTTCGGCGTAACTCATCTCTCACATTACGCCGTAACTATTGCGTGACTCGAAAACCAACTTATCGAAAGGTTACGGTAACTCTTCCCAAAAGCTCTGACGTAACTATATTAGGTCAAATGAGGTTCCACGCAATGATACTTACGCCCGTAACTATTTCATCAACTACGGTAACCAATTTTATTGAAGACTACGGGCGTAACCACTTATAAGGTTCTGCCGTAACTAGCGATCTAGTGCAAAATACGGAGGAATTGAAGGTTCTGGCGTAACTCTTGTTATGGTTACTGTGGTAACCCGGATCCGCCTATAAATACCCCAATTCCACATTTCTAATCATCCCATTCCACACACAACAATCGAGAGACGTGGGAAAAGCTCAAGACAAGTCTAGAGGAGCATACGGGCTGTCTCGAGGAGAAATCACTCCCTACGATAAGCATTAACATTTTATATTTTCTTTACTTTCAATTCATGTATTTCGTACCTTTGAATATTGAATTGGTTTGTATGATTAATATGAGCGGCTAAGCACCTCTTGGTGTTGGCCTAGTTATGATTCCTTAATTGTTTTGTTTGCGTTTACATTACTTCCGTACAATTATTTCTAAGTGTATGCATGCATAGTTTATTGGTAGCCACCCTTGGTTTGGTAGTTTTAAATGGCGGTGAGGCCAATTGCCTAGGAGATATGACCAAGCCCGACCCTAGGTGAGCGGATGAGGCAGGAAGGGTAAGATATGACCGGTGACGATCCTTTCTACTTGTGCGATTTGACCAACTGATCACCTACCGTTTGGATGAACTTAAGAATTAGGGGTGAGTGTTTAAGTTGCTAACGCCGGCACTCACTATTATAGATCTAGCATGTAGCGGTGCTTAATGACTTGGCTTAGGGACCGTAAACAACGGGACTTATGAGGGACACGACTTCTCCGTGGTGGCATCTTTGTTGATAGGTTAGGCCGAATTGACCAAATGTTGTCCTCTCGACTTTGACCCCACAAGTAATTGGAAGTAAGTGAGCGTAGACATAACTAGCTAGGAGGATTAACTAGGTTAGCACAACTCTCCTCTATTGATTTACCCTTTACCATTTATCCGCTTTTATTTGCTTTATTACGCTTTAGTAGTTTAATTAATTAATTCTGTCGAAACCATTATTAATCGGTGACACCTATACTTAGTAATAATCCAACACACATAGCTCTTGGGACGACCTCGGTTTACCGATTACTACTACACACGACCAGGTACACTCCCGTTAGTGCACTAGGGTGAACCATAGGTATAACGAGACTTTATAAATATTAAAACACAGTCGAAGAAACACGTGATCAAGTTTTTGGCGCATTGCTTGGGAGTTATATTAGGATTAATATTTAAGTCTTTCATTTCGTTTTAAACTTTTCTCACAATCATATTTCAAGTTTTCAGATACCATGGAAGTTGTTAACATCGATGACCTTACTCTTGAGGAATACTTGGCGTTGACAAGAGCGTAACAAGGTTCGGGTCTCGTAAGACCGACAATTAGAGCAGATGTCCGTTTCGAAATAAAAGACCAATTTATGAGGGAGCTTCGTGCTAACCCTTTTTCAGGAAACAGGGACAAAGATGCATATGAGCACGTTGAAAATGTCCTATACATTGCTAGCCTTTTCAACATTCAGGCGTGTCTCATGATGTTGTTATGCTAAGGGTATTCGAATAACTCTTCTTGGGTGGCGGAAGATGGATCGAAAGATTGCCGTAGGGGCAATTAATACTGGGCTCTACTTATGAAGCACTTTATTCAGAGATATTGTCCGCCATCGAAGATTTCTAACCGCTTTTGGAGATCCATAATTTTAAACAAGAAGGCAGTGATTGGTCCCGAACCGTCAAGTTTAATCACACAAGCTGACCACTTGTGAATGGCCAACCGTAACAAACTTAAAACAGCTTAGAAAGCAAATGCAATTTAGATCAGAGGATCATAATCAACTGAGTTTGGATTAGGATCATAATCAACTGAATTCCTCGAACCACAAAACAAACAACTCTTGTTACGGATATCATTACCACACTGCATACACGTACACCAAATGACGGGGTGAACTAAAAGAGGCTCACCACAACCGACACAAGGAATAAGCGATTCTATTTGAGAGTTATGAGAAGGAATCGGTTCATTCAAAGAATCAACAAAACCAACATGGTGATCCGAATGACTATTAAGATTTGAAGAACATTTTGAAAAATGCGGAGGTGGGACAAGTGGTGTGCTCGAGAGCTAGCAATTTCCACCACTTCCGTTATGGTCTCGGTTACGGTTCTTGAAAGCGTGAAGATTAGGCAAGTCATTCTTGCTAGTCACGGTCTAAATTACGCATGTTTGCTTTTAACCGTAAATTGTGAAAGTGTAGGATCAATTTTAGGCGGCTTAGAGCAGCAGGGATTAGATCTTTGGATAACCGTAGGTTGGACGTATTTAGCACCTCCACTATCGGAGGAAGTACACGGTCCTTTGTCACCCGGTTTCTCGCTCCATTTCCCTACGCGAATTAATGGATCATCATGAACAACACGGATTTTTGACTTTTGTGATAAAGTATGAAGTTTTTCAACCGTTCGAATTCGTCGTAGTCGAGATTCCATGAGAATAGAAGAAGTTAGAATCAAATGGATGAGGGTAAAGGAATAAAGAATCAAAAGGGTAAGAGGGTAAAGATGAATATTTTTGGATTTTGGATAAACATTTTGTAAAAACAAAGAATGAAAATATTTTTGGTGTTGTTAACACTTGGAAAAGTGTTAATGAACTTTTGATTTTGATTAACTTTACAAAAAAGCATTTACAAAAAGGTGGTATATGTGCAAGTGCAGGTGCGAAAATGCTTAGACACGCTTCTGACCTCCCGCGTGGCGCCAAAATTTGATTGGTCCCGGCAATCAAGTTTAATCACACAAGTGACCACTGTGAATGGCCAACCGTAACAAACTTAAAGCACTCGAAAGCAAATGCAATTTAGATCGAGAGGAATATAGTGGATTCTGGGTCGTTAAGTCCCACGGAGGATGAATTGGTGTTTCACACAGACAGATGTCGAATAATCACTAAGGATAGTGATCAGTAAGGATTTTGAGATATTTATACCTAAAGAAAGGATTAATAAATTACAGCGACTTAAATGCAAATTAAAGAAAATTAAAAAGTTAAAATATATTAAATAAACGCTATCACTATTTTTAAAATCGATGAACGTTTAAAACCTAAAACGTACGTTTAAATAAAATTACGTAAATGTACAAAATAAAACGTGAGTTTTAAGAAATAACATGCCTACAAATATAAAATGACATTTTACAATCCTAATAATAAAAGAAAATTATTAGAAAAAGAAAATTATTTTAAAACTATTTATTTAATTATTATTAATTAAAACTATTTATTAAGTATTTAAAATGCACTAAAATATAAGAAAATACAAAATTAACCTAGAAAAATGAAATTATAACTTAGAAAAATCTAAAATATGATAAAACTTATTTTAAAACTGAAAATATGTTTTTTAGACTTTTTATGTATTTATTATTAATTTAATACTATTTAAAACTAATTAAAATGCTAGAAAATACTATTTAAACCAAGAAAATTATGGAAAAATATTTTATTGGCTTTTTATATTTATCTTAATCTAGGAAAATTGAAAGCATATTTTTTTAATCTTTTTCTAATTTATTTGTATTAAAAGCTATTTAAAAAGGATTAAAAATTAGTTTAAAATAAGAAAAATATCAAACAGTGATGGAAAAATCTGAAAAATTCAGGAAAATACTAAAATATTATTCTTAATCTATGAAAAATATAAAAACATATGCTTATGTGGAGGAAAATGCAACTGCAGTGGATTGGCTTATAAATAAGCACTTCAAAATAAGCCAAAAGCCATAAGTGGACACCAAATGAACACAGAAGCTGACTAATGCTAAATTAAGTTTATCTAAACTATTTAACAGTACTCTTAATTATTAAATAAGCTTAAACTAGTTTTGAGCTTATTGGCTTAATAATGAAAAGCAGGTGATTGGGTGGGCTTACTTTAAGCTAATGCATAAGCAAATCTAATAAGCTAAAGGGAAAAAGCAGAAGTTGGAACCTAAAGATCACCTAGCCTACTATACTTGGACCAAAATCAGCTCCTCACAAGCTTGAATGAAGCTTGTGCAAGGCCACAATATACTGTGCACACTCGGTGTATCTTGAGTGTGTGCCTGAACATGCATTTTGAAAAGGGTCTAAAGAAGGCGATGAATAAGCTATTTATAGGCTGAAAAGAAGTAAGCTTGTATTTTTCTAATTTAGTTAAGCAACAAAATTTTATTATCCCAAAAGCTGATAGACTAAATCCTAATATTAAGATCACAAGAAAATTGACAAGTTTATTCAAAAACTTCACTTAAGAAAATTTTGACTTTTTGAATTAAGAAACAGTTTGACTTTGATGAACTTATGATTGATTCTATGGACTTATTATGTTGTAATAAGCTGTTATGAGATGAATTTAAGCTAAAGTACCTAGTTATAAACAACTTTGATGAGATATGCAATATAAACTCTTATGATTATCAATTAAGATAAATTTAAAACTAATTTTGACTTTTTGTAGAACAAGGACTAGTTTTCTTTGTTGCACTAAGATATATTAACCTAATATAACATGTATCAACTAATAACAAAGGCTATAACAAACTTAAACACAGTTTCTCTTACAAATCCAAACAATCCTTATTATACTAATGTTGCAACTTTAAACTAACAATTACTGAATCCAACTCACTAACAGCCTATAACCATGATCTAACAATCATAAGAGAGCTAATGAATGCAATCACCACAATATCAGCTAACAGATAAGAAGAAAACTAATTATGCAGATTCTAAAAAAATAAAATGGAAAAGGAATTTAAAACTCACAGCTTGTCCAGCTATTATGCAGCTTATACCAGAACTAACTACTTTATTTTTAATCAAATCCAACCCAAATCAGCACTGCATCAATCCAATTCCATAACCAAGTTCATATTGAGCTTTTCATTGACTTTTGTTGACTGAGGGAATTTTGAGAATCAAACCTGAGTAGAAGCTTATATAAGCAATCATTAAGCTATAGGAGAGCTTATAAGAGCTTATCAAAACAGTTTTAATAACTGAAATTAAGTTGACCACAGATTAACTATATTTTTTATATTGTTGAGAGATTTTTTTATTTTATTTTTTTTATTTTTGTTTATAAGAGGCTTAAACTGAAAACATGAGTTAAATAAGCTTAAGTTATGTTTTTGAACACTCATTAAGCTAATAAGAAACCTTAAAAACATAAATGAGAATGAGATTGAGAATTGAACAAAAACTGAATTTCATTAATTAAATGAACTACAAGGAAACTGAAATTGCTTATTAAACAAAGTTCAAAATACACTAAGATTACTGAATTCAAGACTTTAAAGCTTAAATAAACACTGGAAATTGAAAATAAACTACCTACGACATGTAAAAACTAAACTACTCTAGATATCCTTTCACACAACTTCTCCTTTTCTTTATAATGATCCATTTGAGTCTTTGTCGACCTCTGAGATTATCCCACTTCATCTCAGCCATTGAATTCATCAGAATTGCCATATGTCATGTTGGCGGGAAAAGTGGTTTTAGTTGGTTCTTTGCATTTAATGATTTTTGGTTGGATGTGGAGGTGTTAGGGATTAGGTATACAGCTGGGGGGATAAGTTTGAAAGGTGGAAAGTGGAGGTGAGGTGGTGAAAACCAGGTGGTTTTGGGTTAACAGTGGTGAGGGAAAGGAGTGAACAGTGGATGCGGTTTTATTTCATTTAAATTTTTGGGCCGGGTTATAGTATTTGGGTTTGGGCTTTGGGTTTAGATAATATAGGGTCCGGTTGGTTTTTTATAAGCACAAGGACCATAGTTGTAATTTGGTGAAAAGTGAGGGACTGAAATTGACAAGTTTCCAAGGTTATCACAAGGGTCAATCCTGCAAATAATGGTTAGTACAAGGACTAAATTTGCATAAAGTTCCATTTTATAAGTCCAGGACCAAATCGCCAATTTTGAAACTTTAAGGGCCTAACTTGTAATTTTCAAAGTTCACCATAAAGACCAATTTTGTCATATTTGAATAGTACAAGGTTAATAATATATTTGATAATTTTTACTTTTTAAATTAACCAAGGACTATATTTGACATTTTTCAAAGTTGAGGGGCCTTTTCTGCCATTTGCCCAAAGATTTATTCAAGGACCATTTTTTGACAATTTAGAATATTTCAGGGACCTTGATTGATAAAACTTCACATTTTTCGATTCCAGGGACTAGATTTGACAACTTTTGAAACATGGGGGACTAAAACTGCCAATTATGCAAACTTGATACGTTTTTCACCAGATTTTGGTATTTTTGCATTTAAAACACATAAAACACTTGTTTGTGATATTTTTATCATTTTGATGCATTTATGAGTGTTTTCGGATGTTTTGGCATTCAAAAGATGAAAAATGATGAGTATTGCACACTCATCAATCTCCCACACTAAGCTATTGCTAGTCCCTAGCAATCTTTAGAAAACTTAATGGATTTTATCTCTTTACCAAAAGCCATTACTTGGAGTAGCCAATTGTTTAAGTTCAAGTAAGAACTTTGGCACAATGATAACCAAATGATTTTGAGCAAATCATAAGTCATAACGGTTTGATTTGTCTTTACCGTAGCCGTTTGCTACGGACTAGCCAACTCTTAGATAAATTATTAATATTATCTTTGGTGATTCGATTACCAATTATGGTTTTCCAAGCGCCTTTACCACAAGCCATAAACTTGCGGGCTAGCCAACTCTTCACTAATTAAAGATATGGTGAAATTTGAACACCATACAATTTTGGCAAATTGCAAGCCATCAACGGATTTGAGATATCTTTACCAAGAGCCGTTTGCTCTGGATTAGCCAATCCTTTATGTGGGTTAGACATGGTGGGTGATTACCATTTGTTGTGTTTAGTACATAGTACTTCCACTAAATAAAAATTTTAAAATTTGGCCATTTTGGGGAAAAAGGGGCTAAAGGGTACATTTATGATCAAATTCGCGAATTTTCCCCACACTTAGAAATGAATATTGTCCTCAATATTCAAAGTACCACCGTTATGTCGAAACTTAGAACGTAAAAGATAACATTATTAACCAAGTGTAGAAACACAACAATTATTCTCTTTTTAATATTTACAATTTTCATTCATTTTTAGATCTATATACAACATGTGGGCATCTCCCCACACTAAGTGGTACACACGGGTGAAAACCCATGTTTAACTCTTGTTTTTGATTAAGTCGCTAGCTTGACTCGACCCAATTAATTTTGTTCATGAGGAAGTAAGTGGAAGAGACAATCTCCATGGGACTTTCATTCAAGATGTTTGTATAAACATTGAAGTGCGTGAAAGTTCCACACCGATGAGATATAGATAGAACCGGCTCAAAATGATAAATGAAAATGCGGGGTCAAAGATAATGTCTTCATTCCGAAGGAGTGAAGAACAGGAGAAGCAGGGGATAGGTGAAGAAGAGAAAGAAAGTCATGATAATAATCTTGACTAACTCATCATCATCGGAAGGAGAATTCATGATAGCATGAATTTCATCTTTTAAGCTCAATTGGTCTAGACATATCCCGAGTGTGTCTAGATCAAAGTAGAGTTATCATACTCGGTAGAGATATGATATGAGTGAGTTCACGGAGAACTCCTCAAAGGCAAATGATTCATATTCGGGATTGATTTGAGTGAGTTCACTGGGAACTCCTCAAAAGTGAATGATTCATAATCGGAGAGAGTATTATGAGAATGAGAAGTGGTAATACCACTAATCTTCTCTCCCGTATGATCAAAATTGAGCGTTTGCAATTCGAATAGAATCATCGAATAAAGTTCACTATCCTTAAAGGGATAGGATATGAAGTAGGCTTTTCATTAAAAGCCTCGATTCTAGAAATGAGAAGATTAACATTCAATAATGTAAGGCGAAGAGCTTAGTCTTGGATTATTCTTCATCATTCTCTTCTCCTAAGTGACAGCTCGAAGGTAATTCCCCACATAACTTATGTCTCCACAAGATAAAGAATAGTCCTCATCGAAATCGAGAACATCTCAATATGATCATTTTGGAAGACAAGAGGAGGAGGATATCACACATGATCAAGAATTCCACGTGACTCTCTCGGGATTGGGACAAGGCTCTCAACACTAGACTTTATGAATTAAATCGATTCCTTTTCGAGAACAGTGTCAAGATGCTCGTCCCCATGTTCGGAGAGTGAGTGGGAGCTTGGTGTGATAGCGAGTTGTTTGAGAATGAATCTCAATCTTTGGGATATCAACCGATGAACTTGATGAATATTTATAAAATTGTAGGATACCAAGTGCATCCTCATCATCACATGTCATCGGGAATAAAGCGAAATTGAGAGCTAGATCGGTGCTTTTTCTTTTGCAATTGATTCCTAATAGATTTTTCAAAAGCAATTTGGGAATTTATTTTAGCACTGCTTCTTGACTAGCAATTCTTCCATGAATTTCTCATGTGAATTTTGAATGACGGGACATTGTGGGAGTGGAGATTTGTCATAACCGGAAGGTTTACATTGATAATCATCATGAGGACCCCACAATATACACAAGAAAAAGCGGGAACATTATGAAATGTTGTTTTACTCAACTCCTCGGTTCTTTTCACCGACTCGAAGCTCTAGATAAGTGTCTTGTTGGGTTTGATGAGGAGTTTGCACCGTGGAGGTTGGTCGTGATATGGATAGTCGTAATTGTTACAAGGAAATGGATTCCTGTTTGACAATCGAGTGAAATGAGGACCTCCACAGTTCTCACATGATAAAACTGTTGAGCTTGGATTGGTGAATCATATGGATATTGGTCATAACCAAAGTTACGAGCATCACCGGGCTGTTCATAGACAAACGTGTTTCGGATGACACTCAAATCCTTGGTGAGGACCTCCACAAAATTCACGAAGTTATGTTGATTATATGAAGATAAGTCGGGCTGTGGTGGATAATTGGAAAAATTTGAGGGTCGTTAAATGAGTTTGGATTAGGATCATAATCAATGAATTCCTCGAACCACAAAACAAACAACTCTTATTACGGATATCATTACCACACTTTGTACACGCGTACACCATGACGGGGTGAACTAAAAGAGGCTCACCACAACCGACACAAGGAATAAACGATTCTATTTGAGAGTTATGAGAAGGAATCGGTTCATTCAAAGAATCAACAAAACCAACATGGTGATCAGAATGACTATTAAGATTTGAAGAACATTTTGAAAAATGCGGAGGTGGGACAAGTGGTGTGCTCGAGCTAGCAATTTCCACCACTTCCGTTATGGTCTCTGTTTCGGTTCTTGAGAAGCGTGAAGATTAGGCAAGTCATTCTTGCTAGTCACCGGTCTAAATTACGCATGTTTGCTTTTAACCGTAAATTGTGAAAGTGTAGGATCAATTTTAGGCGGCTTAGGAGCAACCGAGGATTAGATCTTTGGATAACCGTAGGTTGGACGTGTTAGCACCTCCACTATCGGAGGAAGTACGGTCCTTTGTCACCCGGTTTCTCGTTCCATTTCCCTACGCGAATTAATGGATCATCATGAACAACACGGATTTTTGACTTTTGTGATAAAGTATGAAGTTTTTCAACTTCGTTCGAATTAAATCGTAGTCGAGAGATTCCATGAGAATAGAAGAAGTTAGAATCAAATGGATGAGGGTAAAGAATAAAGAATCAAAAAGGGTAAGAGGGTAAAGATGAATATTTTGGATTTTGGATAAACATTTTGTAAAACAAAGAATGAAAATATTTTTGGTGTTGTTAACACTTCAGGAAAAGTGTTAATGAACTTTTGATTTTGATTAACTTTACAAAAAACATTCACAAAAGGTGGTATATGTGCAAGTACGGGTGCGAAAATGCTTAGGACACGCTTCTGACCTCCGTGCAATGCGCCAAAATTTGATTGGTCCCGAACCGTCAAGTTTAATCACACAAGCTGACCACTTGTGAATGGCCAACCGTAACAAACTTAAAACAGCTCAGAAAGCAAATGCAATTTAGATCAGAGGAATATAGTGGATTCCTGGGTCGTTAAGTCCCACGGAGGATGAATTGGTGTTTCACACAGACAGATGTCGAATAATCACTAAGGATAGTGATCAGTAAGGATTTTGAGATATTTATACCTAAAGAAAGGATTAATAAATTACAGCGACTTAAATGCAAATTAAAGAAAATTAAAAAGTTAAAATATATTAAATAAACGCTATCACTATTTTTAAAATCGATGAACGTTTAAAACCTAAAACGTACGTTTAAATAAAATTACGTAAATGTACAAAATAAAACGTGAGTTTTAAGAAATAAAAGGCCTACAAATATAAAAATGACATTTTACAATCCTAATAATAAAAGAAAATTATTAGAAAAAGAAAATTATTTTAAAACTATTTATTTAATTATTATTATTTAAAACTATTTATTAAGTATTTAAAATGCACTAAAATATAAGAAAATACAAAATTAACCTAGAAAAATGAAATTATAACTTAGAAAAATCTAAAATATGATAAAACTTATTTTAAAACTGAAAATATGTTTTTAGACTTTTATGTATTTATTATTAATTTAATACTATTTAAAACTAATTAAAATGCTAGAAAATACTATTTAAACCAAGAAAATTATGGAAAATTTTTTTTGGCTTTTATATTTATCTTAATCTAGGAAAATTGAAAGCATATTTTTTAATCTTTTCTAATTTATTTGTATTAAAAGCTATTTAAAAGGATTAAAATTAGTTTAAAATAAGAAAAATATCAAGCAGTGATGGAAAAATCTGAAAAATTCAGGAAAATACTAAAATATTATTCTTAATCTATGAAAATATAAAACATATGCTTATGTGGAGGAAAATGCAACTGCAGTGGATTGGCTTATAAATAAGCACTTCAAAATAAGCCAAAAGCCATAAGTGGACACCAAATGAACACAGAAGCTGACTAATGCTAAATTAAGTTTATCTAAACTATTTAACAGTACTCTTAATTATTAAATAAGCTTAAACTAGTTTTGAGCTTATTGGCTTAATAATGAAAAACAGTGATTAGGTGGCTTACTTTAAGCTAATGCATAAGCAAATCTAATAAGCTAAAGGGAAAAACAGAAGTTGGAACCTAAAGATCACCTAGCCTACTATACTTGGACCAAAAATCATCTCCTCACAAGCTTGAATTAAGCTTGTGCAAAAGGTACAATATGCTGTGCACACTCGATTGTATCTTTGAGTGTGTGCCTGAGCATACATTGAAAAGGCTCTAAAAGAAGGCGATGAATAAGCTATTTATAGGCTGAAAAGAAGTAAGCTTGTATTTTCTAATTTAGTTAAGCAACAAAATTTTATTATCCCAAAAGTCGATAGACTAAATCCTAATATTAAGATCACAAGAAAATTGACAAGTTTATTCAAAACCGCACTTAAGAAAATTTTGACTTTTTGAATTAAGAAACAGTTTGACTTTGATGAACTTATGATTGATTCTATGGACTTATTATGTTGTAATAAGCTGTTATGAGATGAATTTAAGCTAAAGTACCTAGTTATAAACAACTTTGATGAGATATGCAATATAAACTCTTAACAGTTATCAATTAAGATAAATTTAAAACTAATTTTGACTTTTTGTAGAACAAGGACTAGTTTTCTTTGTTGCACTAAGATATATTAACCTAATATAACATGTATCAACTAATAACAAAGGCTATAACAAACTTAAACACAGTTTCTCTTACAAATCCAAACAATCCTTATTATACTAATGTTGCAACTTTAAACTAACAATTACTGAATCCAACTCACTAACAGCCTATAACTATGATCTAACAATCATAAGAGAGCTAATGAATGCAATCACCACAATATCAGCTAACAGATAAGAAGAAAACTAATTATGCAGATTCTAAAAAAATAAAATGGAAAAGGAATTTAAAACTCACAGCTTGTCCAGCTATTATGCAGCTTATACCAGAACTAACTACTTTATTTTTAATCAAATCCAACCCAAATCAGCACTGCATCAATCCAATTCCATAACCAAGTTCATATTGAGCTTTTCAGTTGACTTTTGTTGACTGAGGGAATTTTGAGAATCAAACCTGAGTAAAAGCTTATATAAGCAATCATTAAGCTATAGGAGAGCTTATAAGAGCTTATCAAAACAGTTTTAGTAACTGAAATTAAGTTGACCACAGATTAACTATATTTTTTATATTGTTGAGAGATTTTTTTATTATTTTTTTTTTTATTTTTGTTTATAAGAGGCTTAAACTGAAAACATGAGTTAAATAAGCTTAAGTTATGTTTTTGAACACTCATTAAGCTAATAAGAAACCTTAAAAACAGAAATGAGAATGAGATTGAGAATTGAACAAAAACTGAATTTCATTAATTAAATGAACTACAAGGAAACTGAAATTGCTTATTAAACAAAGTTCAAAATACATTAAGATTACTGAATTCAAGACTTTAAAGCTTAAATAAACACTGGAAATTGAAAATAAACTACCTACGACATGTAAAAACTAAACTACTCTAGATATCCTTTCACACAACTTCTCCTTTTCTTTATAATGATCCATTTGAGTCTTTGTCGACCTCGAGATTATCCCACTTCATCTCGACCATTGAATTCATCGAATTGCCATATGTCATGTTGGCGGGAAAAGTGGTTTTAGTTGGTTCTTTGCATTTAATGATTTTGGTTGGATGTGGAGGTGTTAGGGATTAGGTATACAGCTGGGGGGATAAGTTTGAAAGGTGGAAAGTGGAGGTGAGGTGGTGAAAACCAGGTGGTTTTGGGTTAACAGTGGTGAGGGAGAGGAGTGAACAGTGGACGCGGTTTTATTTCATTTAAATTTTTGGGCCGGGTTATAGTATTTGGGCTTTGGGTTTAGATAATATAGGGTCCGGTTGGTTTTTTATAAGCACAAGGACCATAGTTGTAATTTGGTGAAAAGTGAGGGACTGAAATTGACAAGTTTCCAAGGTTATCACAAGGGTCAATCCTGCAAATAATGGTTAGTACAAGGACTAAATTTGCATAAAGTTCCATTTTTATAAGTCCAAGGACCAAATCTGCCAATTTTGAAACTTTAAGGGCCTAACTTGTAATTTTCCAAAAGTTCACCATAAAGACCAATTTTGTCATATTTGAATAGTACAAGGTTAATATTTGATAATTTTCACTTTTTAAATTAACCAATGACTATATTTGACATTTTCAAAGTTGAGGGACCTTTTCGCCATTTGCCCAAAGATTTATTCAAGGACCATTTTTGACAATTTAGAATATTTCGGGGACCTTGATTGATAAAACTTCACATTTTAGATTCGAGGACTAGATTTGACAACTTTTGAAACATGGGGACTAAAGCGCTAATTATGCAAACTTGATACGTTTTTCACCGATTTTGGTATTTTGCATTTAAAACACATAAAACACTTGTTTTCTGATATTTTTATCATTTTGATGCATTTATGAGTGTTTTCAGATGTTTTTGGCATTCAAAACAGTACAAAAATGATGAGTATTTGCACACTCATCAACGTCGAAACGTTGTATCAAGCCTGGGATAGATACAACGATCTCCTTTACAAGTGTCCTACACATGATCTGAACAACCAGCAGAAGGTCAACATTTTCTACAAAGGAATTAACGTAACTACAAGACAAATGATGGACTATCAAGGACCTATCCCGAACATGACTCCTACTCTTGCAATTGAAGCCATTCAAAAAATGGCTGATCACTCTAAAAAATGGCACGACGGAGGAAGTAAAAGAAACCAAGGCGGAAATTTTGACGGAATTGCAACAATCAATAGTAAATTTGAAAATCTTAGTCGTGATATGCTGAAGGTCAGAGAAACCGTTCATGCCATCCAAGTGCGTTGTGAAAGATGTGGAGGAGGACATCTCACGAAAAATTGTCCTCTTAACGACGAAGAAATTGAAGAAGCCAAGTATGGAGAAAATCGACCGTTTTACGGAGATAATCGAAATAATAACTTGGTATCGTGGAAATTACAACCGCGGCCTTATGGAGAAAGAAAGCCCAGTCTTGAAGAAACAATCAACAAGTTCACAGAGTTCATTGAAAGACAAAGGTTCGAGCCAATGATACGGATTCGGGGTTGATCTAAATCGACAGATCTGAGTTACGCCGTAACCTGCCTTATGAGTTATGGCGTAACTATGTTTTTGACAGCGATAACGGGGTTATGAAGAATATTGATGAAAACGACTCTAACGAGTTACGCCCTAACCAAGAATCTCGATTCTGGCGAATCGAGATACGTCAAGCGAAAAATTCCTTGAAGTAGACGAATCAGGAACATCTGAGATTAACGACTGGTCCCACGAAGTTAACTTGTGCCCCCTGCCTAGATCTAAGAGGAAATATCACTGGTGCAAAATGATACCCGTTGCTAAGGGAGGTTGGTACGATCTTTGGGCCTCGTGTGACCCGAGAAGTGAGGTTTGCGATGGAGGAAGAAATAAGGATAGGATCAACCATAACAAATTTATGTGGCCCGCATATCGATGATGAAAGACTAGAAACTCTCCTAGAAGATGAAGAAGAGCCGCTTATCACTCACCGGGTGTACTCCGATCATCATAACGGCGAGGAATCCACACGAGCATGGCCTACATGCAACCCCTTCCGCGAGTATTGCAACGGCGGGGATAGTGAAAGAGAGGAAGAGTGGACATGCTCTCACGAGCGTGAAAGACATTGTATAAAGTTCGGTGACTTAGCATTTGATGATTGGTACGCAATACAGTTCGGGGATGCCAAGATTAACCCCGAATCTTCTTAAGAAGCTAAAAGTTGATTACGAGGAGCACAATCAGAAAAAGGAAGTGGCTAATAACAACATCTAATGTATGGAAGAGCATTTAAGTGAAACTGACAACAATGAAATACGCAGTCACTGGTGTGAAAGAATAAAATCTCATGGGGAAATTTTCTGGGCGTCATGCAACCCTTATGACGATATGTGTAACGGGAGAAGCAGCTCAAGGAGAATAGGAAAAGACGAATTCTTTTGGTCCTCAACCAACGATGAGGAGAGAACGATTTTGCCTTGGTGGGACAACCCGATTCGATAGGTGGGTGAAGATTAAGTATGGACATGTTGATCGTTAACCAAAGAGAAGATTTGGAAGGAGTACATGGGTAGAGAAAATTCAAACAACGAAAGCCTTAACATCACGAGTGTAATAACAATTCAAGATGGCAAGGAGTTGGTTAGTGATGAAAAAAAAGCATGCAAGCGTGTACTAGTGGAGAATCTGCTCGATGAAGAATGGTTTAAAGATACCGCTTCTGATGACGATGACATTGAAGGGATACTAGATTACCTTGAATTGCAAGGGAATGAGGAGTTTACCGATCCCGACGACGAAGCTTATGAACAAAGGAGGTGCAAACTCCTTGGGATTCCCTACAAGAGACCGCCACCAATTATTGTCGAAAAATACGAGTTCACTCGCTACCACTTGGGACCGGAGGAAAAATTTTGCAAAATCCGGAAAATCGAAGCTAATGAATTCCTCCGAACTGCCACGAATGTCGCTTGGATGAGGCATAACTTGATGAAAGACATTGAAGAGGTCGGGGAAGTCCAAAGGCCCCCATAGTAGCCACGCAGCTCTGAGTCTAACTTAAAGACTCGTAAATAAAGAAAAGTGCTCTTTCGGGAGACAACCCGAATTATCCCTTTCTCTTATTTTATTTCCATTTCTGTAGGGTTTTGTGTTTTCTAACCATTTTTGCGAGAAAGCGAGGAAGTAATTCTTCTACTGGTTCTTGATCGACCCGGAGTTCTGGCGTAACTCATCTAAGTGATTACGCCGTAACCAACCTTTTGCGTGTAATTCTTGATGCATTAATCATTATGGCGTAATACCATCTCGTGGTTACGCCAGTAACCACTAAGCTTTCGACTTATGTCGGTTTTGATAGTTACGGCGTAACTCCTCCAAAGAGTTACGACGTAACCTTCCTCTGCTTTAATTCTTTCATTTTAAAACACAATAACCTTGTATTAGTATTTTAAATGAACTTTGTGGGTGTGTTCCCTGTAAACCCTCACGAGACTTCACTCGTCCACTTGGGACACCAAGTGGTTTAAAAGGCTTGTTGCATATGCTAAATGCAACCGTGATTCCTACGAAAGTGAGTTAGGTTTGTTTTTCATTTTTTCTTTTTAGAATTATGCTTGTCGGTAGTGTGATTTCAGGGATTGAAGTTTGTTCATGATGCTTATACGAAGGCACGTCTCTTTTCGTGGGCCTTCTTTCTTTATGGAGCAAATTTCAGGGAAGTTCTCGCTCTAATTCTACTTTTCTCTTCACCTTTATTTAATACTTAGTACAAAAGAGACTTTTTACAATTCAAGTGGGGGAACGGGAGTAGAATTATCTCTTGAACATTATTTAGCCCTCGTTTTTCTAGTTTATTTTGAAAAATTATGCCATTTTTAAATTTTGACATGTTTTTCTTAACCTAACTAGAGTAGACCTTAGCCGAGCACATACAACCCTTGATATATTATGGTGAGATTAGCCTTATCGGTTTCCAATATTTTACCCCAAATCCACCAAATTATGAGTGTGTCGGTAGCTTGTAAACTTTAAAACTTGGCCTTTGCATCATTTCGAGACCATAGACGAGGTATGTTGAGTTAGCTTGATGTATTTGGACTTTTCAGTTTTAGTAGGCAATATTATAGGATTATCACCCAAACAGTCTACCACTGTGTGTCTATCGATTAGTCACCTCGACTTCTCGACCCTCATGTGAAACCCTTTTGTTGCACTCACCTTTAGTGCAAGATACCCCTAGATACACCTATCTGAGCCATTCCTTTCATTTTGTTAACCCGATATATTGTTTCGATACACCTATACACCTTAGCCTACCCTGTAGTCTTTATTTGTGATTGGGAAGTCATCATTTGCCTAAGTTCAAGGTTCGGTGGAAAGGTTCGAAATCACGCTTTCATCGACAATATTCACGAAGATTATTGAAGACCCCAATTCTCATTGTTCATTTCAAGTGGGGATATTATGTTATGTTGATTCAAAAAAAAAAAAAAAAAAAAAAAAAAAAAAAAAACTAGTAGTTGTTATATTGTAAAGTGCAAAGTTATAAGCACTATGTTATGAGCTTTATAGATTTAGTATCGAGGAGGCCACCTCGGTCACATTTGAAGATTGGAGTTGGTAATTATGCCAACAATTGGAGAAAAGGTAGTGTGCCCATCACGACGTCCTCTAATGACACATCTACCTTATATTTCATGATCCGGTTTCTTGACTTCAAAGCTTGAACTTTGGGCGGACGGTAAGTGGTGATGACTTGGTTATAGATTTAGACTACCTGCTTGTTTTTTATTTTACACCATTTATACATCCCATGTCTTATCCTACCCTTTAGTCATGAAGCGTGTCTAGGTAATGCAGCGGGCAACCTTTGGTGTCTTGGCCATGGATTTGGTCATGTATCATTGATTTTGTCCACTTCGCGTGACATGTTAGTAATGACGAGTCACCCTTAACCTTTGTCGTGTCTACCCATATTGCCTTCGAGAATTGTTTAGCCCTTAACTCTAGTGGTGGAGATTTGTGTAACCGCCAAGCTTATGATATAATACATGCTATGATCCGTGCGATTGAGTGATCACCCGAAATTGACACTTAGAATAGTTGAGAGATTTGAGTGTTTTGTTCCCTTTCGTGAGGTGTTCGGCTTTGTTTTATTCTAGCATAAGGGATTTGTAAACTTTTATTTTCGGTTTATGGGAGATATCTTTTAGGAATATTTATAATAAGGTCTACTTGAGGGCAAGTAGAGTTCAGTGGCGGGATATTTGATAACATCAAATAGTCCCGAATATTAAGTGTCAATTTCCCAGATAATGCTTGTAATTTATATCATTTATATGGATTTACGCTTGTTTTCCATTGTTTTCCACTTTCAGGTAAATTATGAGAATTAGAGCTAAAGAGACACTAAACTGGAGAAATATCAAAAGATTTATCACAGTATGCTACTTTGAAGAAGTTAAGGCGTAACTCGCCTCTCACATTACGCCGTAACTATTGCGTGACTCAGAAAACCAACTTATCAAAAGGTTATGGCGTAACTCTTCCCAAAGGCTACGACGTAACTATATTAGGTCAAATGAGGTTCCACGCCGCTGATACTTACGCCGTAACTATTTCATCAACTAAGGCGTAACCAAGTTTATTGAAGACTACGGCGTAACCACTTATAAGGTTACGCCGTAACTAGCGTATCTAGTGCAAAATAAGGAGGAATTGAAGGTTACGGCGTAACTCTTTTTATGGTTACGCCAGTAACCCGGATCTGCCTATAAATACCCCATGAATTCCAAAGATTTCTAATCATCCCATTCCACACACAACAATCGGAGAATGTGGGAAAAAGCTCAAAGCGGGTCTAGAGGAGTATACGGGTGTCTCAAGGAGAAATCACTCCCCTACGATAAACATTAGCATTTTATATTTTCCTTACTTTCAATTCATGTATTTCGTACCTTTGAATATTGAATTGGTTTGTATGATTAATATGATGCTAAGCACCTCTTGGTCTTGGCCTAGTTATGATTCATAATTGTTTTATTTGCGTTTACATTACTTCGTACAATTATTTCTAAGTGTATGCATGCATAGTTTATTGGTAGCCACCCTTGTTTGAGTAGTTTTGAATGGCGGTGAGGCCAATTGCCTAGGAGATATGACCAACCCAACCTAGGTGAGCGGATGAGGACGGAAGGGTAAGATATGACCAACCGACGACCCTTTCTACTTGTGCGATTTGTGTGATCACCTACCGTTTGATGAACTTAAGAATTAGGGGTGAGTGTTTAAGTTGCTAACGCCCGCACTCACTATTATAGATCTAGCATGTAGCGGTACTTAATGACTTGGCTTAGGGGACCGGGAACAACAAGACTTATGAGGGACACGACTTCTCCGTGGTGGCATCTTTCTCGATAGGTTAGGCGAATTGACCAAATGTTGTCCTCGACTTTGACCCCACCAAGTAATTGGAAGTAAGTAGCGTAGACATAACTATCTAGGAGGATTAACTAGGTTAGCACCACTTTCCTCTATGATTTACCCTTTACCATTTATCCGCTTTTATTTGCTTTATTCTGTTTTAGTAGTTTAATTAATTAATTCCCTATCGAAACCATTATTAGTCTGTGACACCTAGAATTAGTAATAATCCAACACACATAGCTCTTGGGACGACCTCGGCTTTACCGATTACTACACTACACACAACCGGGTACACTGCCCGTTAGTGCACTAGGGTAGACCATAGGTATAACGAGACTTTATAAATATTAAAACCTGGTCAGTAAAACCTGCATCAGAGCATAACACATAACCCATTGCATGACATCATGCATAAGTCATGAATGGGTATTATCCATAACCCATGGATTTAACCCATGACCCATGGACTAGATACATTGCACATACTAGATACATTGTATCTACTTGGATACCCATGGTCCAAAGTCTAAGACCCATGACCCATAACCCATGACCCATGACCCAAAACCCATGGGCAAAGAGGAGCGTCCCACGGTTCCCCCAGTTTACACTGGACGGATCCCTCAAGCAAGGGATCTGTGGGATCCGTGGAACAGTAGACTATTTTCTTCTATAAATAGTGAGCCATTTCTTCATTTTTGGTGGCCACTCCTACACATACTTTCTCCTAGTATTGTAAACTTTCTAACCTCATATCCTAAGGATCTCTCTATGTAGTTTGTGTTTGTTTTTTTGTGATTCTCTAGGTTCCTCTTAAAGGCGAGATCACCACCTCTTGAAGTCGAGCAAGCTCAAGTCCATGAGTTGCCATGCTTCGTCATCATCAAGACTACTAAGGTTATCTTGTTGATAGTTCTTTCTTCCTCTATAGAAGTGTTGTGTCAAAGGCATTAGTGAAGGATGCCGAAAGAGTCAAGACGAAGGCATTAGTGAAAGGTGCTTAACGTCCATGTCAAAGGCATTAGTGAAGGATGCCAAAAGAGTCAAGACGAAGGCATTAGTGAAAGGTGCCAAACGTTCGTGTCAAAGGCCTTAGTGAAGGGTGCCTAGAAGTCAAGTCAAGAGGCAATAGTGAAAGATGTCAAGGGTATACAATCGATGAGGTGCATCGATGTACAAATAGAGATAGGTTGTGTCCAAGGATATTGGTATCCTTGATGATGTCATAATAAGGAGTGGGTCTCCTTTGGGATAGTTGTTGTGTAGTGTTGGGTAGTAGTTCCTCTTTTGTAATGGAACTCGGTATCTAGCCTTGTACCGGATAAATTGTAGGCGACGTTGTGATAGGTGTGGTTCTACCTTGTGGAAGAACCTGGTGTCTAGCCTAGTACCAGAAAAAGAGTAGGCGACATTGTGAAGGCTTCTCTGCCATAAGGAGTTGGTGTCGTGTAGTGATTACGAACTCTCGAGTAGGTGACTCAGGGAGTGGAGTAGGGCAAGGAAGGTGTCCTTGTAGCCGAACCACTATAAACACTCGTGTCGTGGTTATGTTTTTCTTACTCTTTATCTTTCCATTACACATTTACATATCTATCTATCATTGTCCAACATACACATCCAAATAGATTGACATAAGTCGATCTATATATATTAAAACGAAGTTTAAATCGGTAAAACTATTCAACCCCCCTTCTAGTTTTCCACAATTGGCATCAGAGATTCGTTACCAAGTTTCTTAAGAGTATATTGTACTTTTAAAAACTTAACACGATCTATGTATGTTTGAAAACTACAAGGAAGGAACTTCCTTAAAAAAAATGTCACGTTTTAAAAATCATCATATTTTATAATGTTGGACAATGAAAGACCGTTCTAATATTTTCCTTGTTGAGAATTCTCCATACTTGGATTTGGGCATCCTAAGAAGATCATGAAGAATTTCTCTCTAAATACTTCTTTCCTTAAAAATAATATTTAGCAAAGGTAAGATCTTTAATAAATTACAAATAATTTTTTTTTAGATAAATTAATAAGGTCATCCTTTTTAATCATGATTAAGTTTTAGTAGTATCTTTACGCTCTCTTAATAATCACTAAAGTAGTTATCTATATTGAACTCATCATCCAGAATAGTATTCTTCGTTGATCTCTATAGACAAAACTACAAACTAGTGATAATGATATCTCGGCTATTCGAGAGCCTTGTTCATCACTCCTCACATAAGAATTATTGACATTTCATCTATGTCAATAAGTATCCATGTGAAATTTCTTACATTATGATAAAATGGGATTTTATCATAATCTTTGAAAACTTCCCAAAGAATTATGATTTATTCATAAAAGGGAACCTCGTCAAATAGGACTAGTATTGTAACACCCCGATTTCGTGATACGCAGTGAATTCAAGCGGGTGTTACTTCATGGCACAATCATATAATAATAGAAAACGAACTCTAATGGAGTCGTTTTAAAGATTATCATTCGATTTATATAAATATCGAGTTTACAAAAATGAGGTCCCGATGGTTTCACGGTTTACAAAATACATTAAATTGGTTTCGAATGATAATAAAATTTATAGCCTTCTTGAGTATTCGTGCCAGCCTCATACAATATGGACATGAAATATTTATTTTAAACCGAACACATTGCTTTCAAACTGTATACTTATCTGATTGTTTTATTTGCACTAAGTTACCGCATTTGCCAAACATAAGTCCCTAATCATGAACCATTAATCACTAGTGAGAGTTTGTTAACATAGTGCTTGAACTCTCGAGTAGGTAACTCAGGGAGTGGAGTAGGGTAAGGAAGGTGTCCTTGTAGCCGAACCACTATACATCGGTTGTGTCATTTCTATCCCTTTGCTTTACTTTATTTACTTGCTTTATCATTAGATCTATACTTTCTACATCCATAAGATCTCACATATTAACGAATCTAAAGTTTTGAAACTAACTTAAAATCGGCAAAACTATTCAACCCCCTTCTAGTTTTCCACACATATCTCATTTTGATGTTGACATCATTTGTTCACATTACCATTGATGTCTCAAATTTTCGAACAGACGGATCCCTCTGTTTTTCCTAGACGGATCCCTCCAAGGAGAGAACCGTGGGATCCGTGCAACAGAAGACTTGTTTTCTACTAACTTTAGTCTTATTTGCAGGAAATTATGCATTATATACTTGCCGGCGGAGACGTATTCGGCTTCGGTTGTTGATATTGCTAATGCCGTTTGTTTCATTGAAAACCAAGATGTTAAATAACATCTCATAAAAGTACATACCCCACTTGTACTTTTTCGGTCAACATAATCACCTGCATGGTCAGAATCTGCATAAAAGATGAGAGTTGGGTAATGGCTATGCAAGAAGAATTAAATCAATTTGTTTCTAATGATGTTTGGACACTTGTCCCTCCACCTAGTAATCAAACCATAATAGGAACCAAATGGGTTTATAAAAACAAATTAGATGCAAACGGAGTAGTGTCTAAGAACAAGGCTAGACTCGTTGCCCAAGGGTATAACCAACAAGAAGGAATAGACTTTGATGAGACCTATGCCCCCGTGGCTAGATCAGAGTCTATAAGCGTATGCTTGTGCTAATGATCTAAAGCTTTATCAAATGGATGTCAAAAGTGCTTTTCTAAATGGTTTCATTAATGAAGAAGTATATGTAGCTCAACCTCCGGGCTTCATCAATTTTGAAAAACCTAAACATGTGTATAAATTAAAGAAAGCCCTTTATGGTCTTAAACAAGCTCCAAAAGCTTGGTATGATAGACTCAAGTCATTTTTAATTAAACACAACTATACCATGGGGTTAGTTGACAACACACTTTTTAAGAGAGTCACATATAATCATAGTGCAAATATATGTAGATGATATTATATTCGGATCCACTTGTCAAGACATGTGTGATGATTTCTCTAAAATCATGCATGACGAGTTCGAAATGAGTATGATGGGAGAACTTAGTTTCTTTCTTGGTCTACAAATCAAACAACTAGAAGATGGTATCTTCTTTAATCAATCTAAATACATAGAGGAGATGTTAAAGAAATTCGGTCTAGAAGAGTCGAAACCAATTAGGACACCAATGTCATCCGACACCAAACTCATTAAAGATGAAGGCGGAGAATCACGATAATACTAAATATCGTGGCATGATAGGTAGTCTCCTCTACCTCACGGCAAGTAGGCGGATATCATGTTTAGTGTTTGCTTATGTGCTAGGTTTCAAGAAGACCTAAAACATCACACCTAGAAGCCGTAAAAGGATATTTAGATACATTAAGGGTACAACACAATTAGGATTATGGTATCCTAAGGGCACGGGAGTAGAAACAATTGTATATGCATATTCTAACCATGCAGGTGATTACGTTGATAGAAAAAGTACTAGTTAGGTATGTACTTTCATGGGATGTTGTTTAACATCTTGGTTTTCTAAGAAACAAACGGCACTAGCAATATCAACAACCGAAGTCGAATACGTCTCCGCCGTGAAAGCATGCCAACAAGCACTATGGATGAAACAAGAGTTAGTCGACTCGACATTCATCTTAGTGACATAGCAATTATATGTGACAACAAGGGTGCCATAGATCTAAGCAAGAATCCGGTATTACATTCTCGCACAAAGCATATAGAGATTCGTCATCACTTCTTAAGAGAGAATGTTCAAAAGGAACATCTCTATTGAGAAGGTAGCATCCGAAGACAACATAGCCGACGTCCTCACCAAACCGTTGAGCGTGAACAATTCAACCTACTTGTCTTGGTCTTGGTCTCATGGAACAAGCGTCGTAACTTACTTTTGACTCTAAAGGTATGTAAACACTAGCCTTCTTCTTTACGAGTCTAGGATCTCTATTTTACGCACAAATCACAAACAATATAGGAATTTTCAAAACCCAAGACAAGTTTTTCACTTATAATTTTCTTATTTTCTTTCAAAATAAGTACGAGTTACATACACATCCTTCTTTCAAAAGGATAAAACGTTTGTATTTCAAAATGCTCTCTAAAATGATACTCCTTCCCGTATCAATTTCACAAAAGCAATTTCTCACGTCTAGGACAAATCGCTTTTTCATTATTAATACAACGCAAAAACTCATTTTCATTGCATCTCATGTCTTTTGAATGCTAAAGGGGACACATAACTAATATGTGTTTTCGGGTACATTCATTTAAGCCACAATGAATTAGAAGCATTGGCAACACTAAATTACATACTCAAAGTACTAAGTATGTGTTTTTCAGGTTATCTCACATAATAGTATGTTTTTTCATTTCTAGTTTATTTTTCTTTTCTTCTTAGGAGTCGAGATAACCGTAACTCCAAATAGTTTGCATATAGGCACACACTAGGCAAGAATGTTTCCAAAAAGAAAATTTTATGCTGTCTGAATCACCAGACCCATGGATCCCAGCCTTTATGCTAGACGTATCCCTCAAGGGAAGGATCCGTGGGATCCGTGAGACATAAGCTGTTTTTTACCTTCTATTTTTCTCACTTTCGATGAAAGATCCACATTTGTTTTATTTTTTGGAGTATGCTCTTTAATGCTTGTGTTCTCTTGATCACATGCCTTAAATTCATATCTAATCATTAGATTTTAATCCACATTTTCGGTCAAGCATTCATTACAATGCTTTGTTTTTCTATATATAGAACTCCCAAAATGCTTGCATAATCCATCTCATCTTCTCAAACAAACTACACCATGTCATTCACAAACTCTTTAGATGAATCACCTAGTACAAACAATCATATTCATGAAACCCAAACCTTTGTACTTCCACCTTACAAAATACCAAAATCAAACTCTAGGATATCCGCACGGATTAACATCCGATTTTGTTGCTTAGGAAAACCATCATCATATGGCTCATCACCATCAACTAACTCACCACAAGATGCTTCCATTATAGCACCTCCTTCATCACCAACGAGTACACCAACATCATCACCAAATCACTCACCACCTAAAATCACTCTTTTGGAACTCCTTACGACTCCAACAAGATCTCAACAACCAAAGCAAAAAGAATTAGCCTTTTTGACACCTCCAACTTCTCCAAACACAATATTAAATGATCTTGAAACATCACCAGCTTTAGCTCCCATTAAATTACAAGAACATCTAGGTTCTTTTCCACCACCACTTCCAATCATTCCGGACTTTGATCCGTATTTTCTTATTTTTCCACCACAACTTCCGCAACTCACAAATCAAAACAACCCGGAAGATTTCCGTACTCATTACCCACATCACTTACACTGTGAACATTGCCAATCTACTAGGGAAATTGCAATAGAAGTTAGGGAAGAAGTGCGATTCATACTTAACCTCATCCTTGATCGCATCAATATCATTACTCATCAAAACCTCCATCCATAACCATATGCAAGCATGGAAGGAATCATTATTACTATTTTCTAGTTTTAGTACTTTTTATTTTTGAGTCATTTTCAAGAACAAGTCTTGTTCTTATTTTTACATGCTTGTAGGTGGCATAAATACCACTACACTTTGTTGTTTTATTACAAGGCCTTGTTTACATATCTTGGCTCCCAATCTTGATTCTCGTCAATCACAAGATTCCATTAGCATGTTACTAACCTTTCTCTTTGTAGGATTTTTTTTTTATTTTTCTTCACTTGACGCCCCAAACAAGGGGAGCTACCGTCGAGGGGAGTAAGCAATCGTGGACTAATTTTTCCACACTTTTATTTCTTGAAGGGTTAACTTTTGTTTCGACAAAAGGGGAGAAGAAGTAAAACATAGGGGCTTTCAAAACAAACATCTATTCTTAAGTTTTACTCATCATGACATTATGTTTTGTCATCAACAAAAGGGAGATTATTAATACAAATAAACCGTAAAAGCGTTTATTAATATTTTGCGATCTCTTTGTGTTTTGTTGATAACAAATATAATGTTATCTTAAGTACAATTATAAGGATACATGTTATTTTGTAAAGCATTTACATATAACCATTTAATACAAAAATGTTGTAATTAATCATTTGTTGTAATAGTTTATTAAGATGGGTAAAACCACAACCTGTGGACCATAACCCATGGATCATAACCCATACCCAAGATGGCTAGATACAATGTATACTTTAGATATATTGAATCTAAGGAAAACCCATGGACCAACCCATAACCCATGACCCATAACCAAAAACCCATGGGCAAAGAGGCGTCCCACGGATCCCTAAGATTACACTAGACGGATCCCAGTGGGAGGATCCGTGGAATCCGGGAACAGTGGTAGAAATTGCCTATAAATAGAGAGCCATTTCTTCATTCTAACTCACCCTCTTCTTACTAAATCTCTCAAACACTCTCATTCTCTTCTAACATATAGATCACTTGATCCAGAGAGTTGTTCTTCTTTATTTCTATTGTGATTCTCATATAGGTCCTTCTATAAGGCGAGATCACGAGCATTCTACAAGTCATCCAAGCAAGGGGTCCTTGATTGATTTGTCACTCCGCAAGATTTATGTAGCAAAGATCTTGTATTTGATATTTTACATATTTGTTGTGTAATAGTCGTGTTGGTTTGGTCCACTGTGTTACGGACTCGGTATCTAGCTTTGTACCAGAAAAAAGGTGTAAGCAACGTTGTGAAGGCTTATATGCCAAGTGAAGGAGTTTGTTGACATAGTGCTTGAACTCTCGAGTAGGTGACTCGGGGAGTGGAGTAGGGCAATGAAGGTGTCCTTGTAGCCGAACCACTATATATCGGTTGTGTCATTTCTATCCCTTTGCTTTACTTTATTTACTTGCTTTATCATTAGATCTATACTTTCTCTACATCCATAAGATCTCACATATTAACGAATCTAAAGTTTTTGAAACTAACTTAAAATCGGCAAAACTATTCAACCCCCCCTTCTAGTTTTCCACACATATCTCATTTTGATGTTGACATCATTTGTTCACATCACCATTGCTGTCTCAAATTTTCAGACAGACGGATCCCTCTATTTTGCCTAGACGGATCCCTCCAAGGAGGGAACCGTGGGATCCATGCAACAGAAGACTTGTTTTCTACTAACTTGAGTCTTATTTGCAGGAAATATTGCATTATATACTTGTTTTCTAACCTTTGTTTTGTAGATTTTTAATATACACATGAAGACTTTGACACCCTAAGCTAGGGGAGTTTCGTGTCAAAGAAATACATTGCAAAATCATTTGCAATATATTTCACATTAGGATTACATTACATGACGTCCCTTTACAAAATTGCAATCATCAAGGGGAGCATATTCGTCACAAAGACGAAACCATTTGCAAACATAGTTGCAATGCACTAGTTTAGTATGTTTTCTTATTTGACGCTCTCGCAAAGGGATGGACTCGTCAAGGGGGAGCTAAGATGAGAACACTTCCCGTCACTTGATCTCTATATTCTTATTTTCTTTCTTTTTACATGTTTTTCTTAAAACAATGTGTTGGTTTCTTTTCGACGCTCTTTTTGTTTCGACAAAAAGGGGGAGAAGAGAGTAAAACTCAATTCAAACTTTTACAATTTTAATTTTTCCTTAAAATAATTTTATGTTTTGTCATCAACAAAAGGGAGATTGTTAATACAAATAAGCCGTAAAACGTTTATTTATATTTCTACGATCTTCAATGTTTTGTCGATAACAAACGTAAAATCATTTTAACGAAACAAATAAAATACGTAAATGGTTGGTGCCAATAGTTTACTAACACACTTACGTTTTCACATAAAACACTAAACAAGTAATAGTGATTTTATGATTGAGTAATACATATTTACAACAACTAGTGTTTACATATTGGGTAGATATATACATAATTAGTATGTACTATAATGGGTAATATAATGGGTAGAAGTTTAAGTATTTGACCCATTGACCAAATACATTGAATGTAGTTGGGTATAACCCAAAGTCCATGACCCATACCCATGGAGCATAACCCATAACCCATTGCATGACATCATGCATAAGTCATGAATGGGTATTATCCATGACCCATGGATTTAACCCATGACCCATGGACTAGATACATTGCACATACTAGATACATTGTATCTACTTGGATACTCATGGTCCAAAGTATAGGACCCATGACCCATGACCCAAAACCCATGGGCAAAGAGGAGCGTCCCACGGTTCCCCCAGTTTACACTGGACGGATCCCTCAAGCAAGGGATCCGTGGAAAAGTAATTTTCTTCTATAAATAGTGAGTCATTTCTTCATTTTTGGTGGCCACTCCTACACATACTTTCTCCTAGTATTGTAAACCTTCTAACCTCAGATCCTAAGAATCTCTCTATGTAGTTTGTGTTTGTTTTTGTGTGATTCTCTAGGTTCCTCTTAAAGGCAAGATCACCACCTCTTGAAGTCGAGCAAGATCAAGTCCATGAGTTGCCATGCTTCGTCATCATCACGACTACTGAGGTTCTCTTGTTGATAGTCATTTCTTCCTCCATAGAAGTGTTGTGTCAAAGGCATTAGTGAAGGATGCCGAAAGACTCAAGACGAAGGCATTAGTGAAAGGTGCTTAACGTCCGTGTCAAAGGTATTAGTGAAGGATGCCAAAAGAGTCAAGACGAAGGCATCAGTGAAAGGTGCCAAACGTCCTTGTCAAAGGCCTTAGTGAAGGGTGCCTAGAAGTCAAGTCAAGAGGCATTAGTAAAAGATGTCAAGGGTGTACAATCGATGAGGTGCATCGATGTACAAATAGAGATAGGTTGTGTCCAAGGATATTAGTATCCTTGATGATGTCATAATAAGGAGTGGGTCTCCTTTGGGATAGTTGTTGTGTAGTGTTGGGTAGTAGTTCCTCCTTTGTAATGGAACTCGGTATCTAGCCTTGTACCGGATAAAGTGTAGGCGACGTTGTGATAGGTGTGGTTCTACCTTGTGGAAGAACCCGGTGTCTAGCCTAGTACCGGAAAAAGAGTAGGCGACGTTGTGAAGGCTTCTCCGCCATAAGGAGTTGGTGTCGTGTAGTTATTACGAAATCTCGAGTAGGTGACTCGGGGAATGGAGTAGGGTAAGGAAGGTGTCCTTGTAGCCGAACCACTATAAACACTCGTGTCATGGTTATGTGTTTCTTACTCTTTATCTTTCCATTACACATTTACATATCTATCTATCAATGTCCAACATACACATCCAAATAGATTGACATAAGTCGATCTAAATATATTAAAACGAAGTTTAAATCGGTAAAACTATTCAACCCCCCTTCTTGTTTTCCACACAAACCATCGACCAAGCGGCCGGTGGAAAACTTAGTGAACTTACCGCGGAAGAATCGTGGACCACAATAGAGGACCTTGCCCTCTATGCAGGCCCGACCCTGGCTATGGGCAGTCCGGGCAACAGCCCAGGGCATCAAGCAAATTGGGGGCATCATATAGTAGTAATTGTGATGTAGAAAAGAGATTTTATGGGCTAATGAAATATTTATTAGAGGTTAAGAAACAAATATTGGGTTAGTCTTTAATGGAGTTATTAATATGATGGGGAAGATGACCAAAGATAAAACGTATGGTGTGTGGGTGGGACCAACCAAAACCTTTTTCTTCTTCTTTATAACCCAATTTATTTTCAAATTTATGTTTTGTCCCCTTTAATCTTTAATATTGGACAAATCTAACCAATCTTAAATTTTTAGTTGAAAAATCTTTGTTTAGAAACAAAACAATACCTATGAGTTAATCTTGTAAGTTACATTGACACTTAATTTTTTTTACTACATGACCTTATAAACCTTTTAATAATATGAACTTCAGAGATTTCGTCTAAACAGATCCTAAACTAAACATTTTATTTTATAAAAATACAACCAAAAAGGGCTAGCGGCGCAGCTTGTTGCCCATTTGCCGTCAACCTCTTTGTAAATGTCATAAATGATTAATCCGATTATTTATGTCTTGAAGGTTACACATTACTTTTGTATGATGGATTTCAATCATGTTTATGGTAAACGGATTTAAAAAAAAAATTGCACAAGCAGTCTTTGTTAATGTAACATCTTTAAAATTCAACATAAAATCAAATTGAATGTAACATCCTTAAAATTCAACATAAAATCAAATTAAGTCGGCCATTAATATGAATAGTTATAATTTCAGTGACCAAAGGCCTACTTTCTTTAGTAAAGGCATTTTTTTTGTTTCCGCCCAGGGCATCAAATAACTCAGGACCGACCCTGCCTCTATGACAACGAAAGTTAGAATGACCCCCGTGAGTTGCCCAAAACCATCAAGGCAATCTCCTTGCCTCCCATTGACTCACAAACTTCCAATCGTAGGATGCTCGAACTTGAAGATCAAGTCAAATTCCTAATGAGCTCCTATGAAAATCCTAAATCTTCATGCCAAGCGGACAAGGTCTCTTCCTTGTGTGAGAAATGTAGTGGTCCCCATGACACTCGTACTTCCACGAGAATCCCCGAACAAGATTCCGTGGACTACGCATCCTCGCGTACCAATGGAATGGGAGGGAGATTCCCCATAACACCTGGACCTAGGACCTTCAACGGTGCCCGAGAAGCATGGAGGGGCAAACCTGACTATAATTGGGGACAAACCAAAGAATTCACCTCTAACGATTCCCCATGGTCCCACTCTCACGGCCCTAGTCAACAAAGCATAGAAGGGATGATGCAACACCTAGTTACATCCCAAGATTCCGTGGACTACGCATCCTCGCGTACCAATGGAATGGGAGGGAGATTCCCCATAACACCTGGACCTAGGACCTTCAACGGTGCCCGAGAAGCATGGAGGGGCAAACCTGACTATAATTGGGGACAAACCAAAGAATTCACCTCTAACGATTCCCCATGGTCCCACTCTCACGGCCCTAGTCAACAAAGCATAGAAGGGATGATGCAACACCTAGTTACATCCCAAGAAGCTCAAATAGGCAAGCTTTCGAGTCGCTTTAACCAACAACAAGCCGAGATGGATAGGAAGATAGATAACCTTTTTGAAAGCCATGAGAAATAGTGATAGGAAGACCACCAAAAAGGTTAATGCCATCTCGACTCATTCTCCCGAAGCTTCCGGTATTAAGATTAAGGACCCAAGCAAGTATGTAGAAAACTAGAAGGGGTTGAATAGTTTACCAATTAAAAACTTTGTTTTGAAACTTCTTGAAAGATCAATTGATATTGATCTTTGGATATGTTGATGATATATGCAAGTAATATGTAAAGAGTAAATAAGGAAAGAAATGATCAAAACACAACAAGTTGTTTATAGTGGTTCGGTCTACAAGGACTCTATTTCCTTGCCCTACTCCACTCCCGAGTCTCACACTCGAGAGTTTAACTTCACTAGTCAAGCTCCCTTTCACCGTGGAGAAAACCTTTACACTTAAACACACAATTTCCGACACTAAGCTAGATGTCGAGTTCTTTCCAAGGGTACAACTACTCCCACACACAATGTATTTTGAGGACTAAAATACTAACCACTCACACTCACAAGATTATGATGGTTTAATACAACAATGAAGTATGAATCAACACTAGATCATACAACACTAAACAAACAAGACTTCCAACTTCTCGTTTGAAGCTTGAATGTGACTTGATCTTCTTTGCTACAAAGAGATCACTACTATGATATGAAACCGAGTTAGAAAGGTTAGAGAAGATATGTATGAGAGTATAGTAGAAAGGGATGAAAAACTACTTGGCTTGGCATTGCTATTTATAGCCAAAATGGACGAGGCGATCCACGGACCGCGGGAACCCTTAAAGGGTTCCGCTGTGTACCAATTTGGTACCGGGGTTTGATGACCAAGATATCAAATCTTGCCAAAGTCAACTCTATCTAAGTGAGATTGTGCAAGATATGAAGAGTACAAATCCACACAAAATATCTAATGAAATCTTCCAATGATTTCCATGATGCATCTCATGATGTCATATGTTGTATTTCTATTTTTAGAAATATGCAAGTACTTAAGTAGTGTCGGTTTTAAGAACCTAACACATTCTAAAACTACTATCATACATAATGATTAGAGTCATATCAAGATGTTACTAATCATAAATGTAAATGCTTGAATGATGAATATATTATTTGAAAAAGCTTGTTTTAATATCTATTAAACTTGACAAGCTTTAAGCTTTTATACAAATTAAATTTACTTTTGTCGTTAACAAAACTTAGGTAAAGATCAAAAATATAAATAACGTTTATTGACGATATTTGTATTAACAATCTCCCCTTTTGTTGAGGACAAAATATAAATTTTATTTTATAAAAGATACAAAGTTTGTGCAAGAGTTATAAAATATTAGTTTAAGAACTTGAAAAGAGAATGATAATGCAAGTGTATGATGTTTGACTTTTTACGAAAGTCAAAGTATTCACTAGTTGTTGCATGATGTTGACTTTTCGAAAAGTCAAAGTATCTGATTGACTTTTAAGAAAAGTCAAGTATTATCAATGATGTATCTGTTTGACTTTTTCGAAAGTCAATGTCGGTTGACTTTTCGGAAAAGTCAAAATATAATCAAGTTCTATATTTTCTCCCCTTTTGTCTTAACAAAAGAAGAGCGATCTGAATGTAATGAGCCGAGCCATTATCTCCCCTTGATCAAAGCTCCCCCTAAATTGGGTACTTAATGGGAAGATACATGGATTGTGAAAATAAAGCTACAAAAAAATGTTAGTAATAATGATCATTCACAAGCATTTCCAAACACTATGTAAAAGCACCAACACTATAATAAAAACACCATTTATTAGTTAAAATTTTCATGAATAAAGATCATGAAATGGGAACACAATGATGTGTTTTAGTACAAGAAAAAGAAAATAATCCTAAGAAAAGAAGAACTAGAAATGTTAATCTATGACCATCCTAGTTAGATGGTGGATGAGAAAGAGCGTTGAGGCGCTCAAGGATATGATTGAGGATGAACCTCATTTCCTCTTGGAAGTCATGGACCATAACCCGGGTCCTTTCCACGGTTTGGGCCGTTTGCTCACAAGTTGAGCAACCATGCCGATGAGGGTAGAATGTTTGGGAGGTTGTGGTGGTGGAATGGTAGATGTGTTGGTGGTGTTGGGAATGTTTGGGGTGGTCATGATGGAGGCAAGCAAAGCATTTTGCATTTGCATAGTCTCACTTAAGTGAGAATCCACCATGCCTTTGAATTGGTGGAGGTTGTGGAGTTCCGCTTGAATCTCCTCTTTAGTGGGATTGGCATCCCACATGCACTCCTCAATGTCCTCAAGATGAGGGACATTGATGTTGGGAGTGAATGATCCCATAATGTGTGATTGATTTGGTGTAGCCAAGGTAAGACTTGTATCATCTCGGATGGGAGATGAGATTGTGAGTGGAGAAGACTCGGATGAGGAGCTAAGGTTAACGAAGCAACAAGGCCTCACACTAATTCTAGCGGTCTTCTTGCAAGGTTTTGGAGATGATTTTGTCATTTTGACTTTAGTTTTCTTTGCTAGATGATAGTAAGAATGAAGAAGGTGTGAGGATGATCATGGTAAAACCTCTTAATTTATAGAAGTGAAAATTATGGAGAAATGTGTTTGATTTGATGTTAAACCATTGAAGAGATGAGGTTCCTAATGATTTGGAAGTGGGTTGAATGCTAGTCATATCACCCAAGTCAATCCATTCAAGAGAGATGGAGTGAAGAAGAAAAGATTTGCAATAAATGTGTTCTAATGAGTGGAATTTCCTAACAATCGATCACCCACGGTTTGAAGGTACCAAAATTTGGTTCATTCCTTTATGCCAAAGGGCTCCTTGGGTGGATTTTTCAAATTTTGAATTTTGGTGGGAAATGTATTTCTTATATACCTAAGTGAAGTATACTAGTTCTAATAAGAGTATAAACTAGTTAAGATTGATTTATAAGTAATGGATGGTAATTTGGAATCACGAAAGAGTCGAAATTGAAAAATTACGGAGGATCCACGACACCAAAATCATACACGGTCGGAACCCTAAAAGGTGCCGTCTCCGTCCGCTTGTGCAGTGCAGTGGTACCATTTACATAACGGACGGTACCAAATCGTTGGTGCCGTGCAGTCCGTGGAGTGCGAAAACAAGACAGTATGTTTTAGGTGTCGGGCACTTTTCCGAAACACAAAATTTTCTCAAAAGGTGTTATACTAAACATTTCTAGTTAGGAAAAGTAAATAACATATGTATAAACATAGTGGAGCATAGATTTTGAGCAGCTTATTGATTTTCACATTATAGTGAAAATGGGTAAAATTGATAACATACTTGTGCTATCCCCGCATGAGATTGTTAGCATACAACATTGTTTCAAGTTAAATTATCATCCTACATAATAAAAACACCTAATTAGTATAAAAATAACGATAATGTATTGTGCCAAACACTCCTTAAAGTACCCTCATTTGTCCAACTTCTTGTAAATCTTGTTCATCATCCTACCAAGGCACTTGAACATTCCCTTAGTTTGCTTGAATTCACGATTCATTTTCAATCTCGGAAGAGACGCATAATACTCGTGAGGTGGGAGGCGAGAGCTTGGAAGACCATCCTCGAGCTATTTGATGATGATGATGATGGAGTTAGAGGTTTTGCTCTCTTGCCTTTTGTCTTAGCAACTCGTTCATCACTCAAAGGTACAAAGATGTGAGGGATGAGTTCATAGTGAAGGTGCATCCCTTTTGGGGTTGGTGGAATTGGTGCAAAGTTTCTATAGAGACGGGTGAGAAGCATCTCGTATGGAAGAGCAACCGATCCTTGAGTTGGAATATCAATCATTCTCCTAGCTATGTAATAGGCTAAATTGAATGGTTGTCGGGTGGACAAGTTGTAGAGCATGTGACAAAGGCAAGCGTTTATGTGATCCCTATTTCCTATGGTGCTAATGACGTTGGCTCTAAGTAGCTCCTCCCATTTCTTAAATTCGGGCTTAAGTTCATTTAGCTCCATTCCATATGGATCTCGGTTTACCTCTTTTCCTTTCGGGTAACACGGGTTGTATCACCCTTTGGGTTAAATAGGTGTTCACGGATAACATCCTTATCGGCCAAACGGGTTTGGTAGGGAGAAGTCGGTCATTGATTGCATCAAGAGCGGTGAGAGACCACTTATCCGTGTAGACACAAGTTCCTCGGTTGGGAATTCCTAGTACTTGAGCAAAGTTGCTTAAGGTGATGGTGTAGTAGTTTTGATTGATTCTAAATCTAAGACAAAATTCATCATCGTCTTCATCACTAAAGCCGGCCACACTAGCATAGAATTCTAACACAAACCTAGGACAAATTGGTTCATTGATGTCAAGAAGACAATCGAATTTAATGGCGGCTAGTTCTTCACGAAGATTGGTATGTTCAAGGAAGGATGAGTGAATGGTTCTACCCTCATGGAAATACCTTGATTCTAGACCCTTAAATATTTCTACTTGATCCTTGGTAAGTCCTTTGGTTTTGTGGTGTTTGGGAATGTAGTTAAGGGTGTCTTTGTGATCATAGAATCTTGCGGCTACCATGGTTATTCCTAAGGACAAGAATTAATATGTTAAAAATGAGAATAAATTTTAACGTTTTTGATTCTAGTGTGTGCCTATATGAAAAGAATTTGGAGTTGCGGTTATCTCGACTCATTTTATGCACAAAATGGTTTTAGTGAGGTGTTTGGCAAATACCATGAGATAACCCAAATGCTCCTAATTCAATGTGGCTTCATTTGAATATACCCGGAATGCATATTAGTTATGCAATACCTTTAGTATTCAAGAGCATGCAAGTGATGAAAGTCTAACGTTTCTATTTGTATTTAACAATGAAAATTGTTTTCCTACAAGTGAGAAGCTTTTCAAATTTTTGACATGGGGTGTTTGGTTGTTTGAATAAGGCCTTATAGTTATTATCTATTGATTAGTGAGAAGCATGATGTGTTTATGCAATATGATAATGTAGTACCTAATTTCAATGACTAGTTATGCAATTTGCCAATTGAATTCATATTTAGTATAAAAGCATACATAAAACCCCATGTAATTATTTTTGATAGTTTTGTGCATAAATAAGAATCCTAGACTCAGAATTGAGAGATAAAATGTAGTTAGGATACTTACAATGATGTTATCTTCTGTGATTAGTGAGAGGGAAGGTGTCAATAATGAGCTTGGTTTAAGTTTTACACGTTTTAGTAAAGTGGGTTTTGAGGAAGAAGATGTTTTGTAGGTAGTATTTTTGTACAGAGACACCACGGACGAGACGGTACCAAAATTTTGGTTCCGTCCTTGTTGTCGTTGGTACCGTAGCTCTGATGCGGATATAAAACAAAATTGTTTTGGTTTGACTATTCTAATGTTTTAGGCTATGTTTATCCTACATGTTTGGTTCCATTAACCCTAAACCAAGTCTAAGAAGATTAAAAGGTTCTCGTTTAAGAGGCTTAGTTAAGATGTCGGCAATGTTGTCTTGAGGATACTTTCTCAATTGAAATGTTCCTTTTTGAACATTGTCGCGAAGAAAGTGATGATGGATTTCAATATGCTTTGTGCGAGCATGTTGAGCAGGATTCTTGTTGAGATCGATGGCTCCTTTGTTGTCGCAAAGTATCACAATGTCGTTGAGATGAATTCGTAATCTCGAGAGCTTGCTTCATCCAAAGAGCTTGTTGACATGCCTTCCGGTGAGACGTACTCGGCTTGATGGTTGAGATGGCTAAAGCCGTTTGTTTCTTTGCAAACCATGAGGTGAGACAATGTCCAACAAAAGTGCAAATACCACTTGTACTTTTCTATCGACATAGTCACCGGCATGATCCGAGTCGGCATACACTATGGTTTCTACACCCGTTCCTTTGGGATACCATAATCCTAAACACGTTGTTCCTTTAATGTATCTAAAATCCTTTTAAGGCTTCTAAGTGTGATGCCTTTGGGTTTTCTTGAAAGCGAGCACATAGACAAACACTAAACATAATGTCGGGTCTACTAGCCGTAAGATAGAGTAGGCTACCAATCATTCCTCTATATTTAGTGTTATCTACTGGATTCACCTTCTTCGTCCTTGGTGAGTTTAGTGTCCGAAGACATGGGTGTTTTAGTTGGTTTGGAATCTTCAAGACCAAATTTCTTAAGCATGTCTTTTATATATTTAGATTGGTTAAAGAAAATGCCATCTTCTAGTTGTTTAATTTGAAGTCCTAGAAAGAAGTTTAACTCACCCATCATACTCATTTCAAACTCGTCGTGCATGATTTTAGAGAAATCATCACATAGTTCTTGACAAGTTGATCCGAATATAATGTCATCAACATATATTTGAACAATAATAATATGTGATTCCTTTTTCTTGGTAAAGAGAGTATTATCTACTAATCACATAGAGTATTTGTTATCAATAAGAAAAGTCTTAAGTCGGTCGTACCAAGCTTTTGGTGCTTGCTTAAGACCATACAATGCCTTTTTGAGTTTGAAGACATGATGTGGTTTCTCAAAGTCGGTAAAACCAGGAGGTTGAGCCACATACACTTCTTCGTTAATAAACCCATTAAGGAAAGCACTTTTAACATCCATTTGAAATAATTTAAAGTCATAAGCACATGCATAAGCAAGTAATATTCTAATAGATTCGAGTCTAGCTACTGGAGCATAAGTTTCATCATAATCAATACCTTCTTGTTGATTATAGCCTTGTGCAACAAGCCTAGCTTTGTTTCTAGATACTATACCATTTTCATCCATTTTATTTCGAAAAACCCATTTCGTTCCAATTATGGTTTGATCTTTAGGTTTTGGAACTAATTTCCAAGCATCATTTCTAACGAATTGGTTTAATTCTTCTTGCATGGCAATTACCAATGATTCATCTTTTATTGCGTCATTTATGTTTTTCGGTTCAATGGTGGATACAAAACAAAAATAATTACTTTGATTTTGGGCTTGTGACCTTAAGGTTCTTTGATTAAGTTGTCCTATGACTTTTTCTAAAGGATGACTTTTAGATTCTTTGATGTTTATAATTTCCTTATTTAATGGTTCATCTTCCTTGTTATCATTAATTTGACTTTCTATTATTTGACTTTCAACTAAGTCATCATCTACCAAAGGTGATGTCTTAGAGGAGGTGGACTTTCATCAAATGTTATGTTCAACGATTCCTCGACTATCATTGTTTCTTTGTTTAGGACAATATAAGCTTTACTAGTTTGAGAATAACCAAAAATACACCTTCATAAGACTTTGGGTCAAACTTGGTGAGGTAATCCTTAGTATTAAGAAGGGCAAATGACAAAAAATGCATCGAACTTGACACTTTATGTGATTGTGTGTAGCCAACTTTTTTTTCTTATTGTATGTACTAAACTTTCAAATTTCGATCATTATGTGTATTTTGTGACTATTCTACCATGTAAAATGACCATTTTACCCTTGAAATTTGAAAAATTAAGGGTAAAATGGTCAAAATACACACAATAATCGAATTTTGAAAGTTCAAGACACACAATAAGAAAAACAATAGTTGGCTACACAATCATAAAAGTGTCAAGTTCGATGCATTTTTTGTCATTTGCCCTATTAAGAATAAAGCATTTACAACCAAAGACCCTAAAATATCCTAACGTTGGCTTTTACCTTTATAAAGCTCATATGGTGTTTTGTTTAAGAAAGGACGTATTAAGACTCTATTCAAAATATATGTAGAAGTGTCAACGGCGTTACACCAAAACTTTTGAGGAATGTTTTGTTCATTAAGCATTGTTCTACTCATTTCTTGAATTGTTCTATTTTTACGTTCTACTACTCCATTTGATTGAGGTGTTCTTGGAGCGGAAAAATTATGTGTTATACCATTTGTATCACAAAAGTTTCCAAATTGAGTTTCGTTGTCAAATTCACGACCATGATCCGTTTGGATCGACACAATTTTAACACCTAGTAGATTTTGAATTTTCTTGCTAAGAATTTCAAATTTATCAAAAGCTTCATTTTTGGTTTTCAAAAACAACGTCCAAGTAAACCTTGAGTAATCATCTACTATGACCAAAGTGTATAAGTTGCCTCCATAGCTTCTTATAACGGATGATCCAAACAAGTCCATATGTAATAATTCTAGACACTTAGAGGTGGACACCATATTTTTAGATTTGTGACTACTATGGGTTTGTTTACCAATTTTGCAAGCGTCGCAAAAGTGTTGGTCATATTTTAGTTTTGGTAAATTCCTAACTAGCTCTTTTGAAGATAGGTTTTGTATAAGTCTCATATTAGCGTGACCTAGCGTCTATGCCAAAGAGATGAGCTATCATCTAATGTTGTTAGACAAAGTTTGTTGTTATATGTTTTATCTATCTTCATGACGTATATGTTATTTTTCCTAACTCCTTTAGCTATGGTGATACCATCTTTTAGTATTTTACTACCATTTTCATCAAATAGTACTTTATACTTTTTATCACATAATTGGCTAATACTTAGTAGATTAAATCCTAACCTATCCACATGAGCAACATTTTCAATAGTTAGGGAGTTATGAGCGATCGTACCTTTGCCAATGATTTTGCTTTTGAGATTGCTACCAAAAGTGACATTACCTCCGTCATACTCTTGGTATGATGAGAAGAGACTTTGTTGCCGTCATGTGTCGTGAGCATCCACTATCTTTTATCCATTCATCGGGTTTAAATCCAACTTTCAAGCATACCTAAAGTAAATAACTCAAGCATTTGGTCCCCAATATCTCATGGGTCCGTTTGGGTTAAACATACAATTTATTTGATTCATGTATGGAAATGATGGGAAAGAGTTCCATGACATGTAATCTGGAGTTTGATATGGTCTAGGAAGTTTTGATTCCAACCATTGTGTTGATAGTTGGGTTGTACGTTGTGGTTGCTCTTGGGAAAGGCGTTTGGCAAAGGTGCTTTATATCGTTGTTGAGTAGTTTTGATCTAAATTCATTTTAGCAAGTCCTACTCGATGTAATAGTGGTTTTAGTTTAACACTATCCTTGGTTTTCTTTGTTACTTTGACAAATTCAAGATGCGGTCCGTATTACGAACATTACATCTCTTTGAAGTACCCACGGCACCATTCGTTTCCACAGACGGAACCCTTATTTTGGTTCCGTCTGTCCGTCTTATCTTCAGCGGTTTTTGATGATTGTTCGTCCTTTCGCCATTTTGTTTTGACTCTTTGGAATTAATACTTCATTAAATCCTAGCCCATTCATGTCTCCTGGTGTTTTATGGATTTTAACTATTTCATCGGCAAGAGCGATGTTTTTGTTAAACCTTTTAAATTTAGAATTATTTTCGATTAAAACATCTTGTGTGAGTTTTAGTTTTTCTATTTCAAGTTTAAGCTCTTGACATGATTTACAATCATCGTCATTTGCTTTTCCTTTTTCAAGTCGTTTTGCTTTTTCTTTTAACTCATAAACTTCATTTTCCAAAAATTCCTTTTTGGTTTTTAAAAATTTATTTTTAGTTATGATTTTTAGACTTAGCTCACACAATTGATTATATTGTTTTTGCAAGGTGTCATCATCAATAGAAGAGTAAGAAGAGTCGGAAAGTACCTCAATTGACTCATGTGCCATTAGAGCGATCTCTTCCTTGCTTGACTCTTCATCGTCTTCACTATTACTCCAAGCACCACTTACAAAAGCTCGTTGAGTTTTGCTTTTAGGTGGCTTGGGACATTCTTCTATGAGATGATTTGCATCACCACATCTAAAACACTTTCTTTCACCTTTACCCTTTTGTCATCCCGATCTTTTGGAATGGCTTCTTTTCTTCTCGAGGTTGTCGACTAACTTTCCTCTTCTTCTAAAGAACTTCTTAAAATCTCTAACGGCCATGGCATATTCCTCATCTTCACTACTGAGCAAGATTCGTCATCATCACTTGATTCCGCCTTTGCTTTTAGAGCAACGGTTTGATCTTCTCCTTTTTCCTTTGATGATCTCCGAATCTTTCTCCATCACCATTTCATGTACTTTGAGGTTACCGATTAGCTCGTCTAGTGACATTTTGAGAGATCTTTTGATTCTTCAATAGCGGTCACTTTAGCTCTCCATTTGGGATGGAGTGCTCTAAGAAATTTCGACAAAGTTCTTAGTACGAAAAGATTCATCAAGTGCTTTAAGTGATGTAATAATAGTATTAAAGCGAGCAAATCCACAATCAATGGTTTCATCTTGGGGATAACAAATTGTTCATATTGTTGAACAAGAAGATCAATTTTGTTATCCTTGACTTGTGAATTACCTTGATGTGTAATAATCAAAGATTCCCAAATATCTTTGGCGGTTTCACACATAAAAATTCTTTCATATTATTTTTAGGTAAAGCATTGTAAAGCATCATTTTAGCTTCATTATTTTTAGCAACTAATTTCTTTTGTTCATCAACGAAATGTCCTTTGTTGTAGAACTAAAATCCCTTTAACAATAATAAACCAAAGATCTATATCTTTTGATTTTACATATGTTTCAAAACGGTTTTCCAATAGATAAAACCATTGGTTTCAAAGAGTGGTGGTCTTTGCATAGATTGCCCTTCTTTAAAGTTTTCGAATCCATGGAGCATTTCAAGTTTATAAAATACAAGTTATTTTAGAAATTCTTGAGCAACGAGGCTCGGTACCAATTGTAGAAAACTAGAAGGGGTTGAATAGTTTACCAATTAAAAATTTGTTTTGAAACTTATTGAAAGATCAATTGATATTGATCTTTGGATATGTTGATGATATATGCAAGTAATATGTAAAGAGTAAATAAGGAAAGAAATGATCAAACCACAACAAGTTGTTTATAGTGGTTCGGTCTACAAGGACTCTATTTCCTTGCCTACTCCACTCCCCGAGTCTCACACTCGAGAGTTTAACTTCACTAGTCAACAAGCTCCTTTCACCGTGGAGAAAACCTTTACACTTCACTTACACAATTTCCGACACTAAGCTAGATGTCGAGTTCTTTCCAAGGGTACAACAACTCCCACACACAATGTATTTTGAGGGCTAAAATACTAACCACTCACACTCACAAGATTATGATGGTTTAATACAACAATGAAGTATGAATCAACACTAGATCATACAACACTAAACAAACAAGACTTCCAACTTCTTGTTTGAAGCTTGAATGTGACTTGATCTTCTTTGCTACAAAAGAGATCACTACTATGATATGAAAATAAGTTAGAAAGGTTAAAGAGAAGATATGTATGAGAGTATAGTAGAAAGGGATGAAAAACTACTTGGCTTGGCATTGCTATTTATAGCCAAAATGGACAGGAGCGTCCACGGACCGGAACCCTTAAAGGGTTCCGCCTGTACTAATTTGGTACCGCGGGTCGACAAACCAAGATATCAAATCTTGCCAAAGTCAACTCTATCTAAGTGAGATTGTGCAAGATATGAAGAGTACAAATCCACACAGAATATCTAATGAAATCTTCCAATGATTTCCATGATGCATCTCATGATGTCATATGTTGTATTTCTATTTTTAGAAATATGCAAGTACTTAAGTAGTGTTTGGTTTTAAGAACCTAACACATTATAAAAACTACTATCATACATAATGATTAGAGTCATATCAAGATGTTACTAATCATAAATGTAAATGCTTGAATGATGAATATATTGTTTGAAAAAGCTTGTTTTAATATCTATTAAACTTGACAAGCTTTAAGCTTTTATACAAATTAAATTTACTTTTGTCATTAACAAAACTTAGGTAAAGATCAAAAATATAAATAACGTTTATTGACAACTGACGATATTTGTATTAACAAATTATTTTTTTTACTGCCGATTTTATGCGAAGGTTTCGTTTGTTTTCTTAAGTGTGCAGGTTATATTTGGCAAGAAGAAGAAACTCAACATTGGATGGAGCTTATCACGTATGCATTCTTCTTGGAAAAGAATTTAACCGCAACTTCACACGGATCCTACCGAGCTAACCAGGGGAGTACTAGTTTCTTTTCCTTACTTACCTTCCTTTATCATAACTTTGATAATTTCGGGGAACATTAGGGACAATGTTCAGTTTAAGTGTATGGAGGGAGAATAAAACGGGAACTTAGAAACTATTCTTATCCTTGATTATTTGTCTTGTCCTTGGTAAATTATGTAATAAACTATGAGAAAATATTTGTAAGGGCAATTTTAGCACCAAATTTAAATTTTTTTATGACATGTACGAGCTAAAACTTTAGTCTTAATAAAACGTCTCATTGATAGGAGTTATATGACTAGCACAAAAACCGTTTACCACTCAAATTCCACCCAAAAAATGTGAGGTTCGCCCCTAAATCTTTAGGAATAAAAGCATTCACCTTTAATGCTTAGAGAGTGTACCGGTAGTGTAATATATTCTAGAACTTGTTTTGTGATGCATTCCGAGATCGTTAATAAGACTACACTTGTGTAGTTAGGGATAACTAAGATATAAGAGGCATTAGGATAACCCTTGTTTGAAACATGTATTATAATTACTCCTTCCACATCGGTTGAGTAATTACCCCACACCCTTGCGATATACTCATCTTTAGTACACGATACCCCTACTTAACCCCTCAGAGCCTATCCTTTTCGCGGTTCTCGTGATGTTTCGGTTTTTCAGAATATCAATGAAGAGCATTGTTTACAATCCACCCCCAAATGTACACCTAAATCGCCTTAGCCTACCTTGTATGCACTCACTTTTAGTGCATTATTGTTATCATTACTAAACCCTTAGTTCAAATATCTAGTTACTTGTATGGTTGCTAAGTCGAGTCATATCGTTTGTGCACAGTTTTGGGATGATTGGGACTCATGGGTAAAAGTAATATTTTATGGAGTAACGGGAAAGAACAATAAATTCAAATTCTCTTTGTCTACGTAATTAAATACTCCAAGTGTTTTGATCTTTTCAAATCGGGTCAATTAGTTTTAGAGAAATAAAAACTCAAGTGTAGGGATGCTCCTATAAATCTCTTATATTTTGATGTTATCTTAGAGGATGGTAGAGTAAAATGTATGAAAAAAAAATGAAAAAATGAAGAAAAACATACTGCTACCATCCTACATCTATCTTTATGTTTATGTCTTTAAATTTATGTTTGTTTGTTTCAAGTTATCTAGAGTTAGTGAGTCGAGTCTTGGCTTAGCAACGCCACGCTTTTCATGCTTGTAACATAAGATTTTTGACTTGCCACCACTAAATATCGCATATCCAACAAAACCCTTTGTTTCCTACCGTAAGCCTAACGTTACAACCCTTACAAAGACCTCTTAGATAGTTGTTCCTAGGTGCTTACGCAAAAGCGGTGGAGGTTTGATCTAGTCTCAAGCCTATGTTAATCTATGTACTATGCTAGGTAATGAGTGTTTATCTTACATTTCCATTTATTATATTTCATATAAACCCGAGAGATGAGAGAATCCAAACACTCCTTGTGAGGTGCTAGTATATAATTTTCGTGCTTGTTATGACTATTGCGGTGCCTTTACTTGTTGTGAATTATTCTAAACCCATGCTTCATGCCCCCTAACTTATAAATTGATTGGCCAAAAGCACATTTACTTGAGGACAAACAAATACCAAGTATAGAGATATTTGATAAGGATTTAAAGCGTACGCTATTAGGGGGTCATTTAAGCCCTTAATCGACCAATTTTATATCCGTTACTGCTTAATTTCGTTCCTTTTCACTTTTTAGGTCTCTTGGAAGCAAAATGCTGGAATGAAGCACATTTGGACGAAAAGGAGTGAATACATAAAGAAAATGGCAAAGTCAATATCGAAGCCACTCAAGCTGCTCAGACTAGACTTGACGGCGTCCCAAACAAAGGCGGCCGTCCCTATATAGAGACTTGATCAAAACATGCACCGACGGCTCGGTGGATTTTTTTCATATAACTTTGACGTCGAGCTTTGAAGAAGAAGGTGTCGCTTAGACTTTTCATCTCGGGCGGCCCGGATCCGAATCAAGGCGGCGTCCCAATCGAAGGCCGACAACGTCACAACTCTAAGGTGGCGTCGTCCCATCGATGACTCGCGAAGCGAAACCCTAATGACGGCGGTGACGGCGTCCCATCTAAAGGTGGCGCCATCGCAAGTGTAAATCTATATATAAATTGATTTTTACGCATTTAGAGGTAGTCTTTTGGAGAAAAAAAACCTAAACGTTTGTAGTCCGATTTGGAAATTATCTTAGGGTCCCAAACCCTATTTTACACATCGAGATAAGTATTTTAATCCAAAGTATCATTATGTCTTCAATTGATTGTGTGTATGCTTGCTTGTTTACCATGTCTAGCTAAATTTCTTGTATGTTTTTGCTTAGATCTATGAAACCTAGTTATTAATAATTGTTAGGTTGTTTCTTATCTTAATTGTAAATTGGCTTAGGAGTGCAACTAGGCTTCATTCGTTGTATTTAATGCTTGAGTATTCTTTGTGAAAGTGAGGCTTATGAATGAAATAGCTTAAGGGCTTGCGGATTTCGTATGCTAAACCCGAAGGATAACCTCAAAGAATTAGGGACTACGCATTCCCTACGACCTTAGGAATACAATGCGTTAAGATAAGGTGTGACAATTCAACCGACCAATAAAAGATAACTAGGGGTAATAGTATCTAGGTAAACACATTTTCAATCATCATCTGAGCATACATCAAATAGACATAGCTACCGTAGTAATAGATAATTAGATAAGTAGAAGTAATTGGTAGAAGTACCACCTCAAACCAATTGCCACGAGATTTTTACCTTAGCTTTCTAAAAACCTATAAAAGATAAAAAGAATCATCCTCAATCCCCACCTTCGTAATACATTTCTTGCTAGCATTCCTATTCCCCAGAAGCGATATCAATCCACGAGGCTTACCCAATACTACACTACAGCGATTGGGTTCACGGCCTGGGTGGTTGAAAAACTTTCTCGAAGAAAGGAAGTTCCTTTGACCCCAAACGCGCTTCATACGCGCATCAGTATCCTGTAATTAAAGTCCAGACATCATCATAATAACAATAACGAGCTGATTAAGCTAATAAAAAATAAGAAGAAAATGATCCCGGTCCGACCGGTTCACCCATTTTTACCGGTTCTGACGGTCCTTTCGGATTCGTTTTCGGATGGTTTTTATTGGCTAGTCGAACCGGTGGCGACTGCAGTTCCCAGTTAAACCGGTTGAACCCATTGGTTCAGATCGGTTTTAAAACCATACGCACCTCAACTTGTTTACAGATAAATTGTATGAAGCTTTGTGTGTTTTATTAGTTTGTACAATATATATAATAACATGTATTTTTTTATTTTAGAGATTTTTAAAAAATAATATTTATTAGGTAGTTACGGTTATAGACGTTTTTTTCTTATATTAAATTACATTTTATTTTTTAAATTAATTTTTTTATACATGTCTAAAAAAATGCTATAAAGTGTGATAACTATTATAGCTATACTTAACATTTGCCATAATAAGTAAGTACTTTTAGGGGTGTTCAAAAAATCCGACAAATCGATCCTAACCGCTTAATTTAAAATCGAAAAAAGCTGAAAGCGAAAAAATATCGAAACCGAAAAATTCCGCTTATCACGGTTCGATTTCGGTTTTTATTTTTAGATATCTGCGGTTAGCCGAACCGAACTAAACCATTTATAATATATATGAATGTTTTTAACTAAATATTCAAATAACTGTGAAAGATTTGATTATATTATTGCAATACTTATATTGTATAACAACTTTTTTTGTTACTAATGTAAATATTCGCTAAACATTTATGTGTGAAAATTGTTTAATGTGGTCGTAACTTATAAATGTTAAACATTTTTTTTTAATATGTTATGTATGCTTATTTGAATGTAATTATTATAACTGAAGAACCTTAATATGTTCAATACTATTTAATTTTACTAAAATAACATTTTAGGTTCTAAAATATATTATTGTTCATATGTTAAACTCGATTAAACGTCTAAAATGATTAATCGTGACCCGAATCACGAGTAACCATTAATTTCGGGTACCGTGTGTCTGGTTACCCGCCTTGTGCGGTTCGATTTCGGGCTGTAAAATAAATTAAGGATAAATACGGGTCAACCCGCCCGGTATCAGCCTTCTTTACCTCCCCATACTCAAATAATTCAAATTCAAAACCAAACCCAAACCCTAACATCTCCACCTTCCCCAAAACCAACCATGACCGGACCTCCGGCGACCGGAAAACCATTTACAAAATGGGAAGAAATCTTCTCCACAAACGCTAACGGACGTAAAGAAGTGAGGTTTTATCTGAAAAGAATTGATAAGAGCTCTGATTTGGTTGTTATTGGTAAAGAAATGAAATTAGCCCATACGACGTCGTTTCGGTATCGATGTCTGGTTAATGATGATTGCAGATTTAAATCAAGGGGGGATGTTATTCTTTGGCTTAACTCACTTCTTACAGGTAATTATTATTTCTGTATAAATTAAGAATTAATTTTCTGTTATTTTAGGGTTCAAAATGATATTTTTTTTTAATTAAATTTTTTATTCTTGTTAAAATCTTGTTAGTTAATAAAGCCCTTGAATTAAAATGTTTTTTTTTTTTTTTTTTTTTTTTTTTTTGATGTATATTTTTAGGTGGATTTTATATGTGTTAAATGCTTTCTTATATTTTGATAAAACCCTTATGCTAGAAGGTATAAATTTTGTGTTTTGTTTATGAATTTTAGTGCTAAATATGAATTCTTTTACAGTAATAATTTATTTTGTGTTATTTTAATTAATTTTTATCCTCGTTAAAAATCTTGTTAGTTAATAAAGCCCTTGAATTAAAGTGTTTAAAGTTTTGGAAAAAAAAAATTATGCATCAAATTTATGTTCTTTCACTAGTAAAATATAAAAATGAAGTTTTTTTTACTCATTTGATGTATATTTTTAGGTGGATTTTTATCTGTGTTAAATGTTTTCTTAGATTTTGATAAAACCCTTATACTAGAAGGTATAAATTTTGTGTTTTGTTTATGTTTTTTAGTGCTAAATACGAATTCTTTTAATATTTTGATGTATTTTTAGGTAACTTTTTATATCATTGTTAAAGGTTTTATCGAACCGTAAACTAGAACGTTTAAACATTTTTTTAACTGTGATAAAAATGTGATTTTTATATGTTTTAAGTTGATATATGTTGGGTTTGGTGTGGTGTGGTAGTTTACAGTAATTTTTTTTGTTTTTTTTTTAATTTATTGATTAGTTGAACTTTTAATGTTTTTATAATGGAATATGGTGGCTTAGGATTTGTGTTCTTAGTAACTGAACCTGTGTTTTGTGGTTTTTGTTAATCTGGCATTTAACTTGGTTAAAGATCTACCTGTAGATGCAGTGAAACGAAAACGAAAACGAGCATATTGAGAATAGCTTTTTTTGTGGTGGAGAAATTACTAAACTTTATGTTTTTATAAGGTGAAATGTATAGAAAGCTTTATTAAGTTCAAAACTTTTATAGTGGTTAGTGTTCTTTTTGATACGGCTGCAATTCATGGCATGGAATATGACTTTCTGTGTTATTTGAGTGCGTTGATGGATTTGGCATTCCCTTAGTTTTCACGAGAGTCATACTATCTTCATGACTTCATGAGTATGGATAACAGATGAGGAGTTGGTTATACTATAGGTTATGTTATTGAGCACTGAACAGATAGGAACCTGTGTGCTTTCCCTACTACCAAATGGGTTCCACGTCTTTTGTTTTGGATTAGCGTTTCAGGAAAATGTCTTTTAAAAGGCCTAATGCTTTTCAACTTGCCCTTTTACCTTCTTTTTGGTGCATGGGTTTAGCTAAAAGTTGTATTGATGTGATTCATATCCTCAAGGTCCTATGTTACAAGGGGTTGTGCATCATCAATTTTGCATCTCTTATCTATTATTTTGTTAATAGTATTTTACTATATGTTCTAAACTTCTAATTATGAAGTTAATAAGCTAGATAGACACGTTTCTTCCACCTTCCCTATGTCATTGTTTATCGGCCTTTATTTCACTCCAATCTATGTGATGACTATTCTCTGCATATTCAGCTCTAGCGAGTCAGTGCGTCAATGATGTTTCTTTTCCAATGGAAAACTGGCGATGATCTGGGCTGCAGGAAACATGCAATCAGATTCCAAGAGCTGGTTGAGAGCCTCGAATTTCTAATCTCTGATTACTAGGTCAAGATATGAGGCTAAGTAGAGTTTATGAAGCTCATAACCTGATACCCAATTAGACCTACAAACTAATGAGGCTAAGTAAAGTTTATGCAGTTACATCTTTATCTCAGTGGTGTGGGTTCCATTTAGATATTTTAGTAGCATGTGATTAACAATTTTGCATACACATCACTTGCATTTATTTATCGTTGCCTTGTTTTTTAAATGGTATTAGATGGCTCTTCTTCTCGGGGCGCCAACCTGACAACTGTCTTCTGCGAGCAGGAGATACATCCTTGAGGTTGAAACAAGCAAAAACCAAGGTATTACTTCCATTTGATGCTCATGTCTGTATAAACTTCATTACCTAGGGTTTTAAGCTGTTTTAGTATCCTTATGAATTGCTGTTTTGTCAGGACGCTCATTTGCATAAGGCGACCCATCATACTACTGAGTTTCTGTGGGTGGGTCCTGCCAGGACTGACAGGAAATATAGGAAGCATTATGGAGCTTATAGCCGTAGTGGAATTAAAATATCGGTAAGCACTTCTTCATATGATACTCTTTATATTTGCCGGTTGCTGCACCTATCTAAAAGTGTGTTGTTCTCTGCTCTGTAATGATTTGGATCTCTTTGCTTGTGTTTAGGTTCAAGATTTTGTACATGTATTGGCAGAAGAAGGCAAACGACTTGTTGCTTACTTGGATGATTTGTATGAGGATTACAAAGGAAACAAAATGGCAGTGGTACAATGGTTACACAAAGTTGATGAACTTGGTCTTGATTTACCTCGAAATTATAATGGACGAGAGATTTTATATTCACTTTCTCGACAAGATCTAAGCATCGAGTGCATTGATGGAGTAGCCAGTGTTCTCAGTTCTCAGCACTATGACAATTTTCTCGAAATGGATGTTCAAACAATGCTGAATCCATATGTATGTCTGAATCTGTTTGATAATGAAGTTGTTACGCCCTTTGACATAACTCAAGTCAAAGGTTACTGGAACCAAAACATACATAGTTTCATGGTTTCTGATGGTATTGGGATCAGACCCCGAAAGAGACTGCGAAGATTTGTGGACCACATAGATAGTTCTGGTTTGAGTGGCCCTCTTTATCCCAAATCTAGTGCGCAAAAAAGCAATGTAGCAGAAGATTTTGTTACTGAACATAAGCATGAGTACACAAAGGTTCTGAAATAGAATTGCTGTCACAAGATAGTGGGATGAGAGGTATGTGGTTTAGAGGTGTGGTTATTAAGAAACACAAGGATAAACTCAAAGTAAGGTATCAAGATATCAAAGATGCGGAGGATGAATCTGTTAATCTTGAGGTGATGATTAATTTTGATTATTTTCACATTATTCTAGATACCCAGCTTGTTCAATTTGCCTAAATTTTCTAATTTGTTGTAGGAATGGATTTTGTCAACAAGAGTTGCTGATGATGATCAGCTAGGTATCCGGCATTCTGGAAGGATGAAGATAAGACCATCACGATTGCCCAACAAGAGTGCTGTATCATTACTTGACGCTGGTTGCATTGTGGATGCATGGTTGCATGATGGATGGTGTGAAGGGATTGTGGTTCATAAAGAATCTGATGATAAGATTCATGTATACTTTCCAGGTTTGTGAAGGATGATTATTATGTGTCTTTATGATATCTGTTATGTTAGCTAACTTCGCAATTTTTGTTGGTCTTTTTTGTTTTCAGGGGAAAAACAAAAATCAATCATGGGGTGCAAGGATTTGAGATATTCTGAAGAATGGTTGGGTAACGAGTGGAAACAAATGAAAAGCAGACCGGATCTTGTTGGTCCAATTGCTTCTGCCACTGAGACAATCCAATCCCAGGAGAACATATCTAGCCTAAGCTCAGGGCGTAAAGACAGTCTACTAGAAAAAAGAGAACTTGAAGTGGTTGAGCATCAATCCAAAGAGGATCTACTCACTCGTTTGACATGGAATTGGTCAACCAAGAAAAAGCGATGTTATGCTTCCAATAATAACAACTTAGTAGCAGTGGAAACAAGGAAGAGTGTGGATAATGAGGGCTGCAAGTTCATTTATCGTCCAACTTCTCCCCTAACAAACCTAGTTATGTCTAGGTAATTTTAGTAAATTGCTCATTGTTTTTCTTGGAATCTGTACATTTGGGTAGTTTGGTTAGTTAACTCCCTGTTTGCTATTTGGAATTTGCGGATGTACTTTTAGAATTAGAATTTTTTTGGGTGTGACTTTTTCGTAAGTGACCTGAAATTGGCAAGTTGATCAACATACAGCTAGACTAACCGAATGAGATAGATTTTACATTAGTACTACCATGTACTGATTTCTGCTGTATTCTGTACTTATAAATTTTGATGCATAATGAGATCTTTTTCTCGGTTAACTTTTGTTGCTTCCGAGTTTTGGCTTATTTGCATTTGTCAGTTAATGTTGTTAGTTTCTTGAATTGGCTATTTGGTTGTCTGTCAAGTTGCATCTCATGTGATAATGTCCGCTTATCAGACCAACCAAGAACCCATCTCAGCCCGAGTTGAAAGCTGTTTACTGTTTGGTACTTTTTGTGGTGTATCATCATTTATATTTGTTAGAAATCCCTTTTAACTTTTGGCGTTTGTTCTTAAAAGGTATCGCTTGTTGAAAACACCATCACGGCGAAATCTGCTTATAATGATTATCAGATGAGAGAAAAATATATTATGATAAGTAATTCAATGTGACAATATAGCAGTAATGGTTAAATTTGTTATTATGCCTACCATATTTTAACTTAACGCGCTTGAGTAAGTAACAAGCATAGAATTTCCTTTATTTTCTGCAGTATTTGCCATTTGGAAATTAACCCTATTTTACTTATGAGCGCAAATACACGGAGGTGAACTAATCCGACTGACGATACTTGAATTAATTCATTGATCCTCATTGAGTTAGAACAACCGAGGGTGTGTTTGGTTTGTTTGTAGGATTGTAATTAGAATCGGAATGGGTGGTGGTTTGAAAGAGATGTAGAAGAAAGAAATTAATATTATTAAAAAAATTACTGTACTTAGTTTATGTAATAAATTTAAATTTTAGAAATTTATTTTTAAAAGAAAGATAGACTTACCATAAAACTAGGGTCGTTTGTTATCCAGTTTTGGCTTAAAGGACGGGACTCAATCGATTTTATTTGTTGGGTTTTGGGCATCTGATAATAACGCATCTTTTCAAATGTCTGGTCTGATCAAGCGTCTTATTTTTGTTCCACTTAATGTAACGAACTTTCAACTTTTGTTCCATTCTACCCATAAGATGACCGGTTCTGGGAAAAAGTTTGAAACCGCTGTGCATCATATCGACATTTTTTATTAAGCGTTTTGGTATGTCTGATAATGAACGTCTTTTTCAAATGTCTCGATCTAAATCGCGTACTATTTTTGTCCCACTTAATATAACGTGCTTTCATTTCACGCGTTTTGTCGTTTTGCCGTTTTACTTGCGTTTTCTGCGTTTTGCATGTTTTCATCCGTTCTCACGTTTTGTTCGTTTTACACATTTTATTCGTTTACATGTTTTCGCCTTGTGATAATAGTAACAACTCACTTCATTTGAACGTTTCGCGCGTTATCGTCCATTTTGCGTTTTCATCCGTTTTGCCCGTTTTACGTTTTTTTTTTTCGTTTTACATTTTATTCGTTTTACAAGTTTTCTGTTTTTTGCACATGTTTGTCCGTTTGTGCAAAACGCAAAACGGGATGAAAACATGCGAAACGAAAAAAACGTGTAAAGCGGACGAAACGTGAAAAATAAAACGTGCGAAAGCAAAAACGTCGAAAACATACAAAAATAGACGAAATATGCAAAATAGCGAAAACATGCAAAGACGGGCGAAATGTGTAAAACATGCAAAACGGACAAAACGCGTGCAAAATAAAACGCACGCAAACGTGCAAAAGCGGAAAAATTATGCAAAACGGTGAAAACATGTAAAAGCGAATGAAAATGCGTGGCGAACAAAAGCGTGTAAGAACGGATGAAATCATGCAAGCGTGTGAAAATGTGCAAAACGGAGAAAACAGGCGGGGATGAAACATGCAAAACATGCAGCAGGAAAACGTGCGAAACGGCGAAACGAGCAGCGTGCAAAAACATGCAAAACGGATGAAAACGTGTGATAACGTCTGAAACGTGCAAAACATGTAAAAGCGTGTAAAACGTGCAAAAGACAAAAACGTGCGAAAATGGGCAAAATTTTTTGGTGCGGTTAAACAAGTTTGGTGGGGTAGATTGGAACAAAAATGAAAGTACGTTACATTAAGTGGGACAAAAATAGATGCAGCGTCTTAGATCGATACGTTGAAAAAGATCTGCTGCTATCATGTATGCAGTAAAACCCTTATTTGTTTAGTATGTGGGATTGAATTTGAGTGGAGCCACAATACCTTTTGTCATAGGTTTTAGTAAATCCCTTCCTAAAGGGTGGGTGTAGTAACATTAAGGTTATAAATAGCGCGAGTCGTGACGTGGCGGCATGACCAAGCCTCACATCTTTGCGGTTAATACGAAGCTTTCGCGTTTATAATGCGTTACATAAGGCGGCAAAAAAAAATTGAAAATATTGATATATTTATAAATCATACTTCATTTTTATCGAGTTTACAAAAAGACGTGGTATAAGGCGGCGTGGCGACATAACGTGGCGGCATGATCAAGCCTTACATTTTTACGAGACTTTGCGAGCCTTTTAGAACTATGAGTAACATACAATAAATATATGTCTCGAATTGTGAGCTCATCATAACATAGTGAGATCTATCTTCCACTCAAACTTTTTATCTTAAAATAACAATAGATCAAGATCCAAATTTATATACTTGTATAGAAAACAAACACCTTATTAATAATCATATACTACTAATATCAAATTTTAGTTAATTGAGGAGAGAAATGGAAGTTGAAATATTATTGTATTGAACTAACTAAAATAAGTACATTGTGTGGTATTTATACAAAAATGATGAAAACTAACTAACTACTAAACTACATTACATTCTATTACAATTAGTTAAACTGTTATGAAGTAGTATACAAGTCTTGGGTGGAGTAGTCCTCTGTACTGAGATGCTAGCACCTGTGTGAGCTTGTTGACTATTAGCTTGAGTTGTTGTATTTTCATGAGACAAACCTGCAAGACTGTTTGGCTCATTACAAATTCTAAACCAACACCAAATCCTAAACCAAAATGTAAATCTAAACCAGCATACAAAACAAATACACCTAAGAGACTTACCGAGTAGATATATGTGGTATCAGTTGTTAGTGTCAAACCCAAATCCAATTCAAAATACCAGGAAACAAACATTTAATTTTACTTTCAATTCATTAATTGAAACCGAATACCACAAAACAAACAAACCCTAAAACACAATAAATGTAAGTAAAGACTAAGACTAAACATTTATCATTCCTAGTTCCAACATCCAACAACCCATCAATTGTTAAACCTTCATTAACCAAACAACTCTCCACACAAATATTTTTACACAAAACTAATATTTCACTTCCATTTCTTCCATATCATAAAATGAGTCATCCAATGATGCTTTTATCAATAACCTTTTCGGGATGTCGCAACATCCAAACTCATCATCTTCGTCAAATCCCGCTACACATTCATTCGAGAACTCAATATCTTCACAACCCCAATTTGCTCCGTTTGGTAGTCGATATACTATGCCAACATACACACACGAGCAATATTATCTTCAACAACAATTTCAACCTCTACAACAACATCCACCATAGTTCTTTCCACCATAACAAACACAACCACAAGCATCACCACCACCACAACCACAACCCAAACAAACACCAACCGGAAAACGCGAAGACAAGGAAAAGACCGCGAAAAACCACCACCACCACAACAACATCAGAGGGATCCTCGAAGATAAACACTCGTTGGGCGCCCAAGAGGAATTGTTATTAGCAGTGTTATGTAGTTGTTTAGGGATAACCCAATCGAAATGACCAAGATGAGCTATCATTTAGGTTTCGGGTTCTTAGTGAGTTCAACAAAACTTCTCTACACAAACGCACTAAGGATAAGTTGGCGGAAATGCGCAGCGTTGAGCGATAATTGCCAAAAGTTCAACTCTATCTACAAATGTTTTAAAAGTTTGAGTAGAAATGGGAAAATGAGGTCGATCTTTTGATCATTGTAGGAATACATTTCGTGAAGAGACAAAAGAAAAAAAAATGTTTACTCAAGAAGGGCTATTGGGAATCTTGAGAAAACACCCCAAGTGGGATGCGACCGGACCCATTGATCCGGTTGATGACATCGGATTTTTCAAGCTATTCAGATATGATCCGAGACCACGTCCGTCGGCATACCACGTTCAATGGAAAAAACTAAATTGGAGACCATGTCGGGCACCACGAGAAGTAGCCCGCAAGATTTTGGGGAGACTATACAAAATGAATTAAGACTCAAATGGGATGCCGCTCAAGAGATGTATGTGATGACTAAAGCGAAGGACACGACAATAATGAGGTCGGAAGAAATAAGTTTTCTCAACACTAGCACCACAGGGTTATCAGATGAGGACACCTTCATCATCAACATGCAAAAAGAAGAAATCGTACAAAAATATAGGCGTGATGTGTAGTCGTTTACGGTATTGTTTTCTTCATGCATTTTTTTTGGATTATCATATTATAATTTTATTTTTGTTTTAATGAATGAAAATTTGTTGGTATGAAAAAAATGAAAAATAAAATAAAATTGTGCGTCTTAAAATGGGTTTTGGCTTAAGTGACGAGGAAGGGCTTTTGGGTATGCTACTGATAAGAGAAGTGAATGAGGGAAATGTAGGGATGGACCTACATTGGTGCCGGATGTGGCACGGGTTACACTTAAATTTTGGTCCCGAAGTGCAAAATTTTCAAAAACTGCCGTTTAGTGGTATGTGCAACCCCAACAATTTTCTTTTGCTACTTCTGTTTTTTATGGGCTAACTCAACGGTTCTTTTGTGCAAATTTTATTTATTTATTTATTTATTATTATTATTTTTTTTTTGGCAACCCGCCCTCAATTTTGGTCCGTCACTAAGACTAGTCGGCAAGGCCAATGTGAGTGCCAAGGTGAGTGTACTAGTCACTCGTGAGTCCCATGCCAACCCAAACAACTCACACGTGAGTCACTCAACCCAATGCAAATTAAGGTGAGTGATTCACCTTGTTGATGAACGTGCCATTCTTCCATTTAATTATCCGACCGTTTGGTTTGTATTAAAAAAAAAAAAAAAATCTCCACTACCCCATTTTTTCCTATATAAATACCCACCAAATTCATTTTACAAAACTAACTTTAAACTCTTTATAAACACATCTCCTCATATCTCATTTCTTTAATTTTCAAATGAATTCAAAGCGTTTATGTTCACCGATTCGAAGAAGAACAAGAAATTGAAAGTCGAATTTGACTTTTATTGCAAGCGCGAAGCACATCACCGAATGACTACATACGATCCGATGAAGAAATACGAAAAGTTATGAGGTACATCGATCACATCAAATACATCAAAACCTTCGCGCGATTTAGTCCAACATTTGTCTCGTAATATTTAATTTCATGTTTTATTGTAATATTTTTAATTTCTCAAGTCCGTGTAATGGTTTTAGTTTATGAATAAAAGTTTTTCTATATCGTGCGGTTACGTTTTAATTTCGAATGCGTTCGCGTTTTATTTTCATTAGTTACGTTTATATATTTTGTAAAAAAAAAAAAATTAAGGAGAGTGAAAGTGGTCACTGACTTGTCCAGAAAGGTGAGTGTAAGTGAGTGGAAGAGAGAGAGAGAGAGATGATGCGTGTGCGATGTTTAAGATGAGTGGAAAAGCTATTTGCCTTGTAGCCTAAAATGTTGAGTGACACATGGTGCTTTAATAGAAATCAGCCAATCATATGGGATTCCAGCTTAACATATACTAAATGAGTAGTCTATGAACCTAGCTAGTAGTCCTAGTACTGCAAGGTTACGTGATAAAGTGATCCCAAAAGAAATGTGGGTTTATTTAGGCGAATAATGAAAAAATCGATCGAACTTGACACTTTATGTGATTGTGTGTAGCCGATTATTTTTTTTATTGTATGTCTTGAACTTTCAAATTTCGATCGTTATGTGTGTTTTTGACTATTCTGCTATATAAATGACCATTTTACCCTTTGAAATTTGAAAAATTAAAGGTAAAATGGTCACAAAATACATATAATAATCGAATTTTAAAAGTTCAAGACACATAAGAAAAAAAAAATAGTTAGTACACACAATCATAAAAAGTGTAAAGTTCGATGTATTTTTTCATTTTTCTTTCCATTTCAAGTAGTTTGAGTGTAGAGATAGATATACTGCTTCTTGCCATGCTTCTTCTTATTAAAGTGATAGATATTTAACTTAAATTGCAGTCACTCACACAAGACAGTTTTTTAACTTTTAAGGTTAGGATTTCTTTCGAATTTAATATATGAAATGGTGATATAATTACTGTTTGTTTAATTTTATTTGTTAGTAACTTGTTTAATAAAAGGTTACCCTGATCCCACTCTTGTTTGTTTAATTTTATAAGTTACTAGTAATTTGTTTAGTATAACTAGTTAAACAACTAGTTTGGCCCAAATAGAATTTGTTGTTAAATGAATGTATTTGAAGGAATTATTTTTGTTTATATGGGCCTGTTTGGGATTGCTTTTTTTATATGCTTATGCTTATAAATCACACATAGGTTGCTTAAGAGTATAAGTTGCGTATAGGGATTGCTATTTTTTGTTTATAAGCTGCTTTTTTCCTTTTAGTGGGAAAAAATATGAGCTCAAAACTTTTATGGGGTGTTTAACAAATTAAGTGGTTTAATATAAATCTTTAATTAGCCTCTTATTAAGAAGAGAATTAAGAGACGTTAAAGGTTTGGCACATTTCCTTTCCATTAAAAAAAAAAAAAGTGAATCTTAGAATATACGTAATAAACTTTCTCAAATTAACCAATATACGTAACATACTTATTTTATTATCAATATCGTAATATACTTTCAAATACTTACTAATATACGTAATATTGACAGATTGCCAATTTTTAAAGTTACAATAATGGTCCCTGTTGTTTGCGTTAACTTTCACCGTTAGTCCTTTGACATTTTTTAACTTAAAAAGTTATAGTAATGGTCCCTGTGGTTTGATTTGACTTTCACCGTTAGTCTTTTAACTTTCTTCTTTTTATAAATGGTTTTATACACATTTTATATCGTTTATGCACATTTTATACACGCTTTTATACGTTTTTACACGTTTTATACACGCTTAGACATGTTTTTACATGCTTTTACACGTTTTACACGTTTTCACACACATTTTTTTATACACGCTTACACACATTTTATATATGTTTTACGTTTTAAATCGTTTTGCACATTTTATACACGTTTTTACACATGTTTTATATACATTTTTACGCTTTATGCGTTTTTTACACATTTACACGTTTTTTGCACTTTTTATGCACGTTTTTATGCGTTTTATACACATTTTATACCCGTTTTAAAAATGTTTTAAAACGATATAAACCGTGTTAAAAACGTGTAAAAAATATAAAATCGTGTATAAACGTGCATAAAATCATGTAAAAGCGTATATAAAACATGTAAATAATGCATAAACGTAAGAAAACGTGCATAAAACGTGTATAAAAACTTGTATAAAACTTGTAAAAACGTGTATAAAATGTATTTAAAACGTGTGTAAAAGCGTGTATAAAACGTAAAAACGATATAAAAAGCGTGTAAAACGTGTAAAAAACTTACATAAAAACGTGTTTAAAAATGTGTATAAAACGTAAAACGTGTATAAACGTGCATAAAACTTGTAAAAAACATGTATAAAGACCGTGCATAAAGCGTGTATAAAACGTGCATAAAACTTGCATAAAAACTTGTAAAAACATGTATAAAATGTATTTAAAACGTGTGTAAAAGCATATATAAAACGTGTTAAACGTATATAAAAAGCGTATATAAAGCGTGGGGTTATTAGACAAAGAAGTTACTAAAGTTTGCGAAAAAGTTCACCTAAGTTACTATAGTTTTTTGGTTACAAAGAGGTAATTTAAGTAAGCGGGTTTGTCATTTGGGTTACTCAAAATTAAAATGTTACATAAATATTCTCATGCGGTGGGCAACCTACGACACGGTTCCTTGTCCATCGCCAAGACCATAGTTTAAAATGTTACAAGGAAGGTACTATAGTTTACGGGTTTATGAAATAGGTTCTTGAACCTTAACAAAAAGTAACTATGCGGTTTTTTTTTTTTTTTTTTTTTCTAATTTTTTTATTTTAATTTTTTTTTTACATTTTCTCCTTCGCATATCTTTGTATATTTTCGTACATTTCTATCCGTTTTCATACTAGTTTTATATTTTCGCATATCTTTGTATCGTTTCTTACGTCTTTTACGTTTTCATACTAGTTTTATGTTTTCACACCTTTGTATGTTTTATACGTTTGTATGTTTTATACTTGTTATGTTTTATACGTATGTAAAAATGTGTATAAAAGCGTGTATAAAAGTGTATAAATTTGTGTGAAAACGTGTAAAATAAACAAAATCGTGTGAAAGCGGAAAACGTAAGAAAAGCGAGAAAAAATGTCTCGAAACGAAAAAGTAAGAAAAGCGAGATAAAACGTAAGAAAAACATACAAACGTAAGAAAACGGATGAAAGTGTAAGAAAATAGGCGGCGATAAAACGAGCGAAAACGTATAAAACGTATGAAAACAGAAACCCGTAAAAATGGTCAAAACGAAGAAAAACCGACAAAATGTATGAAAACCAAATTTTGAGTTAAGTATAAGCGGTCGTTAGGATAAAGGACTAACGGTGCAAATGTTTTTTGCAAATGGCGTTAGCTAATGGAAAAAACTAACGACAGTTAGTCCGAGGACCATTTTGAAATTAACGAAAAAAAAAAAACCTATAGTAGAAGGTTAAAACATATAGAGTAACTTATATAACCAGGTGACCAAACTTAAGTAACCTCTTTGTAACAAAAAAAACTATAGTAACTTGGGTGAATTTTTTCGCAAACTTTAGTATCTTCTTTGTCTATAAACCCTAAAAACGTGTATAAAAACATGTATAAAAGCGTATAAAACGTATATAAAAGATGAAAGTTAAAGGACTAACGTTGTTAGTCAAAGAAACCACATGGACCATTATCGTAACTTTTTAAGTTAAAAATGTCAAGGACTAACGGTGAAAGTCCAATGCAAACGACGAGAACCAATCTCGTAACTTTTTAAAGTGGTAACTTGTCAATATTACGATATTGGTAAGTATTTGAAAGTATATTACGTATGTTGATAATAAAATAAGTATATTACGTATATTGGTTAATTTGAAAAAGTTTATTACGTATATTCGTTACAAAAAAAACACCCTTGTAGTCTCTATTAATTGCGAGACATACCAAAGCCTTAGGGTGTGTTTAGTTGTTGAAACACACGGAAAAGCGAAAACATGTTCAAAATGAGTATATTTTCAAATTTCTCAATTGAAAACAGAAAACCAATTTTCTACTATTATAACTATGAGTTAGAAACTTGAATTTAGAGTTCTCTAGTGTTGAAAAGGTTCCCTAAAGAAAGAAGAGTTACTCCGTTATAAAAAAAAACCAAGAAAGAAAATTAGGAAATTTTTATACAACTAAACACACTCTTACACTCCCTTTAGTAAACAAGTTCTTGTGTGTCAAGATATAGTGTTTGGATTTGTTAACTTGTAATTTAGATTTCATCTTATGTAAACACTAAAAAAATACGAATGTATCTGAAAGCGAATAAGCGAGATAAGTGGATAATACAAAAGATCATGCAAAGATAAGCAGAGCAAATAAACACTACCAAACACCTCTTATGTGTGTAACTAAGAAATATGGTATTTGAATATGTCATTATAATTCACTAATTGTCTTGATCTCACTGTAGTATAATGGAACCACAAGATTAAATTAGCATCATGCCAGAAGACATCATAACTAATATTTTGAATCGCTTGCCAACTGACGAAGCGGTGAGGACTAGTATCTTGGCAAGAAACTGGAGGTTTAAGTGGACTATGCTCACTCAAATCGTACTCGATAATAACTTCTTTCCGTCTTTAGTACTTAAACATAAAGCGGATAATTATATGTCAAGAATGTTGAGAAAAAGTCGAGGTTTAAATGGAAAAATATCGCCCACATCCTCTTTGATAGAAAGTTCTTTAGCACTTACCAGTTGAACACCATAAGAGAAATATTTCTGGACTTCCCTTTCTTATTAGAGGCCCCATAACAAAGTTCGTCCTATATATAAATAATTATATAGACCATCGCCAAATATTGGAAGGATGTTAATCATTGGGTTTTGTACTTGTCTAGAAAAGGAATAAGGGACATCACTCTTGAAAATAGGTGTTCACACCTACTTAAGTAATTAAGTTACCATCCTAGATTTACTCTTGTATGGAATTGAAACATTTGAAGCTTCATGGCTGCCATTTACAATCTCCATCTAGTTTTCATTGTTTACCAAATCTGTTGAGCTTAGCTTTGTCTAATGTAACATTCGAAGGTTGTACATGTGTGGAGTTTATCGCTTGGTGTCCCTTACTTGAGAATCTGACAATCACTGGTCACGAAACCGCAACACAAGTGAACCTCGTCGAAATTGCAAAATTTAAAAATCTTAAAATATTATCTATGCAATGGGATAATTGGTTGCGATGGAGCGAGATCTCAAGTTCAAGTATCTTTCGCTTTTAAGTCTTCCAAAACTTGTGAGCTTATTTTGAATTTTGTTATTGCAAAGTAAGCCTAAGTTGGGTGTTTGAAATTGCATTTTTGAATATTTCAAAGAAGGGTTTATGAAATCTTTAACATATTAACAAGTGGCTTATTTTAGTTTTTAGCGTGAGGCGTCAAGAAGGAAGTCTCGCCGCCTTTCTATGCCTTAAGACTCTTAACTTATCCGAGATAAACTTTTACAATAATATTTTGGTATTATCTATCTTTGAAATGATTTGTGGCTCTCCAAATTTGCGACACTTAAGATCAAAGTGAGTGGAATGCATATGCATCAAATTAATTATCTTAAAATCTTATTGTTGTGTATCTGAATGCTATTTAATATTGCAGGGTCGAACTGAGGTCGGCCATCCTCCAGCTATTCATTCTTTAGAATTAGACTGCAAGACAAAGGCAGCTGCAACTTCAGAGCGTGGTGTTTGCAGATATCAGGGGTTTGGAGAATGAAGTATGTTTAATAAAGTTTATACTTGCACAGTCCCCTTTGTTAAAGAAGTTTGTCATTAAGAGCCTACTATTTAATGAGTTACAAATGTGTCGATACTAAACGACTAAAGATCAATTGGGAGTTGGCTATGAAGTTGTTGAATCTTCATCGGGCTTCCCCAGTAGTCGAAATAGACCTCTGCGGGTTTCTCAACTATTGAACCCAATTTCTATATGGTAGTTTTGTGTGAATCTAGTTAATCTGATGGCTTCAATGTTGGGATTTTAGAACCAGTTAACCATTAACCTCTACGAGTACGCATCGGATATTGGATCTAGTTAACGCAATTATGTTAAACACGTAATTAATAAACAAATAATTAATACAATATTAATTAATTAAAAGGATATAGAAAAGCTAACCTTGTTTGGCAATTGATCTCTAGTAACGGAACAAGAAACCAAAACGAAACCTTAAGTATCTAAAATAGATACCTCGAAGAGTATCACACACAAATCCGATTAATATATACGTTCGATTAAAATGCTAGTCGAGAACGTAATTAATAAACCAAGTCAACAATAGTGACCACTTGAATATATCACCATCGAAAGCCTTTAAGTAACAAGTATGCTTCACGGCGATACACTGCTCGACAAACGGAAGATACACATACACCGATATCGGATATAATCGTCCGATATCTCCTTTGTAGTTTTGTCCAGAAACAAGACAAGACCGAAAAGAAAAACCGAAGACTTCGTCTTGTTGCCGCTGGTCGAACGAGGAAAACAAACAAAACCTTCCAATTACTCCACTCTAAACACCTTAATCGTAACAAGTTTAGGATCAAGAAAACCAAACAAAACTTCAATCGACTTGTGGAATATGTCAATCGAAATTTACGTAAGATTGAGATCGGTTTAGGTATGGTTTTAGGTATGATAATGCGTGAATGATGAGGAGGGTGTCTTTGCTTATATAGCAAATCCAACCGACTTCTAGTTTGAGTGTGAGACTTATTTGACAAGTCCAAACCAACTCGACCATCCACTCTTTCATTATACCCGATCAGAAGGAATACAAGGCCCATGGAAATCCTAACATACGACCCAAGTCCAAAGTAAAATAGCCCATGGGTCATTAATTGTGATCGGGTCAAAACATGCCTATCGGGTATGATTATATTCAAGTATTATTAACGTTCGTCATGTATACTCGTGTTTATCGCGTGTGCCCCCATCGGCTCACACACTTCTAGTCATTTACGTGTGTTTATAACTCCCACAAACCAACAGCTCCCACTTGGGAGTTGGTGTGTCAAATGCCCCACAAAACTAACGACGGAAACGCCTAGCAAACACTCTCAATCGCTTTTTAACTAAAAGTGTCTGAGAGAATAGTTTCGTAAAAGTTTCTCAGTAGCATGGTCATTCACTGTCTTGCTCTAATCATCCTTTGTTATAGATACCGTTAAACCATGGATTATGGATCTCAAATCATTCCCTATAGTTTAACCATTTAGAATCTCGTTATAGAATTTAATTAGATATACCAAATGTAATCAAGTATCATCTTGCATTACCCTTTGGGTTCGGTCGAACAATTATCTTATTAAATCTGGAGAGGCACCATGGTATCTTTCTCACATATCAAGTGGAGTAACAAATCCTTTATTGACTACAAGTGTTGTGGATCTTGCTCACATCACTCCAAATATAGCTTTATAACTACCTTGTTCAAATAGCATTTTGCGATACTTACAAAAATGATATCTACACATAATGTAACTTGCTTGTATCTCAAGTCTAAGGATGAAGATAACAAACCATTTTAATATTTTACTTATGACAAGGATCCAAAAGTAAATGTTTGAAAGTTAGGGAATCCAATATGCATCTCTAGTGAATACATATGAGTTTACGCGAACAGTCAAATTCTCGTTAGAATATAACCAACACTCACATTTGCCTTTCATAACAATATTCCCATATTGTTAACCGACAATGGACATATTTAGAATAATAAAATTATTCAAGGATTAAACATACAAATATAGGATAACAATTATTATATGAATGAATATCAAATACCAAGTATCTTTATTCATCATAAAGTAAAAATTGTCTTTCAATCCCAATTATCCAAATACTAAAAGCAGATATGCATGAAACTCATTTAGTAAGTTGAACCTAATGTTTCCAACATTCTCAACCTTTCTTTAAAAGAAAACTAAATAGTTATCCGAGTAAACTTTCGAATAGTTATTTCAAATATCACATATAGTGAGTGATTTGAAATATAATATGAGTGTGTTATCTCATATGCTCATACTATTGCAAGAGTTATAGTATGGAGATGTGTCTTACCTTGCATGAGGTATTAGAAATCAACGACATCTTGTGATCATCCTAGAGTTTCTAAAAGTGTAAAGTATTCTCATTCATTAATGTGTAATGCAACAATGCTCTATGTTGAGCATAACTAGTTAGCAGATTTATCATAAAAGATGAAATCCTACTACAACTAGTATTAATAATCCTCTAGCATCATTTGTACTTATACAACATTATGCTTTAAAATTCGTAAACATTTATAAAACAATAATCTAAACTCTCTCAATTAGATATTGTTGTTGTCAGCTCATTTTGTTCTTATACAAAAGCAACAACTAGTCTTTACACAATATAATATATACATGATAAACCCTTAGTTTAAAAATACAAGGTTTCCATCCATGTAAATTATTCCAAGTGAAGTATATCATTTTAAGACTTGCTCAAATGATATATTGCATTTGTGTCAGACTTATTTTCCGCATTTTTTTATTCCAGATAAACATTTATTCCAAGGTTGTTTGTTTTATTCCCTAAATTCCAAGTGAAGTTTCATTCCAAGCTTAAGGATCAATATCTAGTTTAAATAGAATGATATCTTCAACATGTAAATTTTAAAGAAAAACACAATGCTCCCACTCAATGTCAGATGTACTCAAGATTTGTCTTAATTCAATTAGAATCATATTGTAATTAAATTCAAGATCTCAGCTCTTAGATGCATGATCCAATCCAAAATATGGATTGCTCAAATTTTGTATACTACATAAAGATAATATAAATTCATAACCCTTTTGATTACACACCGTCCTTGCAAAAGGTAATCATAAAGAAAGAGTTATAAAATCTTAATTGTCATATTCCACATACAAATCACATGTATGACAATTAAATATATTTATATAATTAATGCGTGTATTATATAAGAAAATGTAATCATAGTCAATTGCTTAAGTATGATTAAAAACTTCTTATAAAATGCCATGCATTAATATGTATACAATTTTCGTCCTTGTGAGTCTTTCTTCAAAAGAAACTCATTCCAACCTCATAGGTTAACTGTTAGGCGAAATAAAAATCAAACTCAAAACTCAATTTTCCTTTTAAGGACTGCATCTTGTCATTAATAAGTGCATTTTAGAAGGTTAAGTATTTTGTTCTCAAAACTTTGAGATATTTATCTACTCCTACTTACTTTTGTAAGTAGAGACAATTCTCTAAATACTAAGTATTTATGCAACAATAAATTGTTCTTTATGGAGAACCACAAAATACATTTTAAGTTCTCATCTCAAGATTTGTTAATAAAATGCTTCATAAGATTTTAACAAATTCAGAACTTAAATCAAGACATAATGGAATTCATTCCAACAACTCAAATTAGGGTTTATTGAAAAACTCTAATTTAGTTTCACTCTTTAACCAAAAGTTTTGTGTTTCGTTAAGCTAGGACGAACACCAAAACTACAATCTTCAAGCTAGGAAGTATAGAAAATCAAAAATCCTAAAGGGTTTATGATTCAATTGGTTTGAGTAGTAAACCTCAAATCCCTAATGAATTAGGGTTTTCGAGTTATATATTGTCTTGAATACCTTCTAGGTTTGAACTCTATTGAGTGTATCCATGACACACGCAATTTTCTAACCATGATATATTTTGGAGGTAGAGCAATTAAAGCTATAAAGAACCAAACTTTATGAATAAGGTTTGATCCAACACATTAGACATACCATAATGAAGTGGTATCCTATGAGTTATTAGAATTGTGAAACTATATCAGAATTCTATAAATAACTTAATTCTCTTTGGACCAAATACTTGTCAATTGGGTCGAGCCAAATTGCATATAAAGTATTTACGAACCAAGTGCATGCAATAATGTATATTCATTGAACAATACAAGAACCTTATATTCACGTGTTCACAAGAAGACAGAACTGTTCAAGGATTATATGTTCATGTGTTAACAAGAAAACAAAACATTTCAATTAATACATTATAAGTCTTTGAATAATTCAAAGGCCTTATGTTTATGTTTTAACTAGAAGACATAACACTTTTACTATATATACTTTATGTTATAAGTCATTAAATAATTCAAGGACTTTATAATTATGTCTTAACATGTAAGCATAATTATACTAACAAAAGTAATCATGAACGCAAACTATTGAGTTCTATAGTAATTTCAAGTTAATTTATACTTCAAAATTATGATCATTATTATATAACCATAATTATGTTGACTAAAACATGTAGTCAAATGTTGAAGTATCTTATCACTATATCATGACATTTGAATGTAGTAGGGCAACAAACATCTAGCGTGTTCAAGTCCTAGTAGAATCATTATTAGAATGTAGTAGGGCAATAAACATCTCATGTGTTTAAGTCATAGTAGAATTCTTATTTACATGTAGTAGGGCATTAAACATCTAATGTGTTTAAGTCCTAGTAGAATTATTAGTTTCCTTTACCTTGCGGTCAAGATATACCAATAATATTGTTGTTCCTTGCACTCACTTTGAGATTTCTCCCACTTGTGAAAGGTACAACATCATATTATGAAAACAAACAACACGTGATTGATTGTTCAAACGATATGATAATGTCGTAGATATCATAAGTAGTTTTAGAACCATAACCTGTAATAAGGAATTGTGGATTATTATTCTATAGATAACTCTTCATGAAGCGACATAAGGAAGGCGACGTGTTATCTTATAAAATAAAATGCAATTTTCCTTTAAGCAATGGTTGTTCATATTCGAAAATAATGGATTATTTCAAAGCTAGTTTGAAATGATATGGGTGACTAACGTGACATAAATCCCGTAGCTCCCACCGAAATTGACAATATTACATGAATGATATTTCAAGTAATAAATGCAACCGCTCCCACCGGATTTGTCAACATTACAAGTGTTACATTTCCAATGAAAGCATATAGCGTTTTATATACTTTCTATTCTCTTCAATAGCCTACTAGTAGCATGTACTTAGGTATTGAGCAGTATATGAAGTTTTACATATGTAGACAATGGACTAGCCATTCTTTTATTCAATTAACTTGAATCGTTAGCATGCAATTCCTCCTTTATCGTCTACAAAGCCCCAAGGGTATTTAACACTTTAGGAATAATAAGGGTCCAAGAAGATTACCTAGCAAATATGCTAGTAATTCCTTTACTCTTTGCGGTTTAAACTCATACATCGTGACAAGTGCATGATGTTATTTATTTTGGTAGCTCTAAACACAATGTTTCCAGTTACACAAAATATTCTATCTTTCAATTAACTCTAGACCACGAAAGGGTAATGAAAGATCATTAACGAGTTTATCAATTTTGGAATCCTATCTTAGTTAGTCAACTAAGGAGAAAAGATAGGAATAAGTATTACTCTTCTTACTAGGAAAAGAGACTAAGTTTGTCTTCAAGAAAACAACTTTGTTTACAATTATGTTGCAATTTCACAATTAATCGAACATAAAAGTTCAATTCTAGTATTTTCGATAATTACATTCTTAAAAGAATTAACTACCCAATTAATTACTAATTAAGACTAAGATCCATCTTGCAACCCCACTTAATTACCACAGTGTCGACCAAGGTATAAAAAATAGGACAAGAGGTAAGCGACGGCGTTAATTGCATAATGCAATTCTTAGATTTATGAGACATGTTTAAGGCATTAGTATCAAGTAATAATGTCAAAAGCATGTTTAGTTCTCATCTTATGCCTCGGGTTCAAGGTCGACCAAGCTAACTCGAAATAAGTCGACCAAGTATGAGCGTGTAAAAATAACCGGAGGTCCGACCGGGAGAAATAATTACTATGGGTTGGAAAGGCCCTTAGGTCGACCGCAGAAGTCAATCCAAGTGCACGTGTTCATAGTTGGATGGCATAGACTTAAAATTAACAATTAGGTATGCACATATAAATGTGGTAAAAGTCGTGTACAAAGAAGCATGCAAAACAACTTTGTAACACTAATTTTAAAAATTTGGTAATGACACCGTAGTGATCATCATGGTTCACAGTAGCTCAATCGAGCATACGGGAGGCGGAGGACCGTGTGCTGAAGCATAACCTTAGAAATCCTTTCGATCATGCATCGTGCGCACCTCTTTTAACCTCCTTTTGAGTTTGTTCTAGTGGGTGAGCCGTACATCCCAAGTGTCCATAGCGTCTAGTTTTTAAATTCTTGAAAACGTGTTTCATATATTAGGTCACTTTATTTAACAAAAACGATTTTTCACGAATTAAATAGCAGGTCACAATGAGCATGATATTTAGGCTTGTAAATAAAGACCCATATTAATGTTATGGTTACGATATGTATTATTCCCATATTGCATACAATTAGGTGTCAAAGCAAGTAATAATGCACATATAGGAATCAAAAACATATTAAACATAAACATCAATATATAACCACATATTGTTCCGAGTTCTCTTGCGAGTCTTCCCCAAACGGAGAACCATAAGACCGTCACTAGGATGTAATACCTAGATCGCCCCATACATCACTTAGAAAAGCAATTGAGTGGGTCTTGTGGCCGAAAAAACACATAAAACATGGCAATCTCAATTAACAAGTAATTACGCAATATTATGTATTTAATAAACAACATGTAATTCTAATTATCATAATAATTCTAATTAACAATTAATAAATTCAAATTAACTTTTAATTCTAATTAGCAAGTAATTTTAATTAACATGTAATTCTTAGTTAACAATTTAATTTTAATTAACAAAGTAATTATAATTCACATGTAAATTAAATTCTAATTAACAAGTAATTCCAATTAACAAATTAATTTAATTATCACTATAATATTAATTTGTGTGTGACTAGTTATTATTTATTAAAATTGACAAGTATTGCATGTAATTGTCAAAATTAAAATAAAACAAATAACTAAACTAGGTTTCATGTCGAGATTTTAAAACATGTTTATTAATTAAAAACGTGTAACCCATAATCGCAAAACGAGTTGACTCGTGATGCCATCGTTGGGATTTTAGACCGCTTAACCATTAACCTCTACGAAGACGCAATGGATATTGAATCTAGTTAACGCATAATTATGTTAAGCACGTAATTAATAAACAAATAAGTAATACAATATTAATTAATTAAAGGGATATAGAAAAGCTAACTTGTTTTGAATTGATCTCAATAACGAACAAGAAACCAAACGAAACCTTAAGATCTAAAATAGATCACCTCAAGAAAGATCACACACAAACCCGATTAACATATACGTTCGATTAAAACGCTAGTCGAGAACCTAATTAATAAACCAAGTCAACAATAGTGACCACTTGAATATATCACCATCAGAAAGCCTTTAAGTAACAAGTATGCTTCCTGGCCAATACACTTCTGTTCGACAAACAGAAGATACACCGACACCCGATATCGGATATAATACGTCCGATATCTCCTTTGTAGTTTTGTCCGAGAAACAAGACAAGACCAGAAAAGAAAAACCAGAAAACTTCGTCTTGTTGCTGCTGCTGGTCGAACGAGGAAAACAGTAACAAAACCTTCCAATTACTCCACTCCTAAACACCTTAATCGTAACAAGTTTAGGATCAAGAAAACCAAACAAAACTTCAATCGACTTGTGGAATATGTCAACTGAAATTTACAGAAGATTGAGATCGGTTTAGGTATGGTTTTAGGTATGATAATGCGTGAATGATGAGGAGGGGTGTCTTTGCTTATATAGCAAATCCAACCGACTTCTAGTTTGAGTGTGAGACTTATTTGACAAGTCCAAACCCAACTCAGCCATCCACTCTTTCATTATACCCCGATCAGAAGGAATACAAGGCCCATGGCAATCCTAACATACGACCCAAGTCCAAAGTAAAACAGCCCATGGGTCATTAATTGTGATCGGGTCAAAACATGCCTATCGGGACGTATACTCGTGTTTATCGCGTGTGCCCCCATCGGCTCACACATTTCTAGTCGTTTACGTGTGTTTATAACTCCCACAAACCAACATTCAACATATCTAAGTCAAGGTTGGGGTTTTTTTTAGAATGTCTTTATATAGAAGTTGCTTAACAGTCTCTAATGGTTTATAGTTGTTCGAATAACTTGGAGTGATTTCCTAATCTATGTTGCATTTAGAATACATGGATATATATGTGCGTGTTTATCTCTTGTATTCTAAAAGTATGCTACTCGATCAATTAAAATTAGGTTTTTTATTTTAAGTCGAGTATGGTAACCATAAAAGCTTAGAAATGGAACAAGAGGTAGTTGGTCGATTCAAGTAAAAACATTGAAATTCAGTAAAAACATTTAAATGTTATATGACTTGTATCAATTAGTAGACTGAAGTAATTATACTATGGTAATAATCATATAACAAGCTAGAACCATTACGAGTAGATTATATGACTGCTTACCTTTCTATAAAGACGACGATTGGCAAGTTCACGTGATGAAGAAGCAACTGCTTTATATATCTTTACAACCATTGCCTATCAGAATATCCGTTGAAGAAAACTGTGTTGAACCTGCAAAACCACACAAGTAAATCTATCGTAACAGCCACGAGAATATATACCATATATAATTAAACCAAATTTCTTGAAACAACTAATTACTAAAGTTTTTGCAACACTCAAAGGCTTAAATGTTAGTTGATATAGCGTCACAGCTTCTTTTCAACCAAGCAGATTAAACAAACTAAAATTTTCACTCATAATGTCAAAAGTCTAGAGTTAAATTATATGGGAGTGTCTCACATAAGTGTAGATTCGACAACGATGTCGGTTTCAGTTTTTCGAATAAATTAGAAAGTTAAAGAATGAACATTTATTTTTAACATGATCATCTTTACTTTGGAGATGAAAAATAATACATGATCGAATCAAAATTCGCTTTTTAAACAACATATATTCAGGTGTTAACAAAAACATTCGAGTATGCAACCACGAATATTTAATTTTCATTCTTTTACTTGGGCCAAATCTATCACGATTTTGAGTTTGTGCAGTTAGTGGTTTAAAGGCCTCACGCAAGTCACTGGACCTAACAGGCCATGTTCTATATTTATGGGTTGATCAAAGACACTTATAAATGAAAAAAATCAAAAAATTAACGGGACCAATATCGTTTTCCACAGGGTATGGATGAGGTAAATGTAGACAGTCTTACCCCGACCCGAAGGTATAGAGTATGCTTCCAGAGGACCTCCGGCCATTTTTGCAAGGGGCAAGGATCGAACCTTCACCCCTATCTTCAAAGGAGGAGATTTTTCCAACTGATACAACCGTACTTGTTTAAGACAGTTATAAATGTGTAGTTCCTAATTCTTGCGAGTTCATGACTTCATGGCATAATACTATAGTTCATCTAATTTAGAAAATGACACTCTAATGACTATAATATCAGCTTTATAACAAAGCGTATATAGTACATTAGTAATTAGTAATACGTTTGGGCATTCTTGGATTGATGTAGATATATATCAAAACTAATTTCTCTGTCATTTTATAATTTATAGTTTATACTATGACTAATTGCCAAGCCATGAGTTAATCAAATGAAAATGATATGTAGGTATAACGTCTAATAATGTCTCCTATTTCTGGAAGTGCTTCATGTACACCGCAACCTCCGATAGTTTAATAACCCGAAATAGAATTGAACCAAATAAGGTAGACAAAGTTGTTTGATGGGCATTAGGTTGTATGTCGGCATTACAATCTAATAGTTTGTTTAATTTTGTAAGAAAACAAAGAAAAAAAAAATGGAAATTTGCTTCTTCGTTATAGGATTATCATAACAAGGCTGCTCGATCAACAACGAAAAATATGCTTAAGGTAACATAAATAAAAAAAAGTTAGAGGACGGTTAACTATGATTTTCGTTATAGTAGTTTTTCGAACGATATAATGTTTTTTTTTTTTGTGTGCGCGTGTTAAATGGTAAACAAGTTATCTGTTTCTTAATAAGATCAAACTAAACTAGATTGAATATTTTACTTACATTGTTCATTTATCTTTGCATTGGAACAAAAATAATTGTTATCCAAGTCTTAAATTAGTATTTCGTTTCAATCACAACACTGTTTTATATTCCAGACACAATGACTTTTGTTGTAAATAATTTCTCTTTTGATGCATTATGAGGACTACAAAGTTATATTTTGTAATCCATGGAGAAAATTAATCCCCTTGTGGTCACGGTGGTTCATCTGCGCCGATTCGAGGCTATCCAAAAGAGTAAATCGTCTTGTGTTTAGTCGGCTCGCAATATCGAGTCGGAAACCCATGTAAAAAAAAGTTAATATTTGTTGCTTTGGAGTTCTGACCATGTTTATAAAGTGGTGTTTGCTACACATTTCGTATATATAAGATGATTAAGTTTTAGTCATAAGAATACTAGTAGAATTTATAGAGTTTTATGCATCAACTGGAGCTTCATTCGTCAATTGTGATTCTCATGTATCTTATGTCACTTAAACTCTTGAATCTAGCTTGAATTAATCTAAACCGGTCGAGTTTAACTTCACATTATTGGCTCGTTTGTAACTTTACTGAAAATAGACAATTTGCAATATGTAATATAGTTCAGATTCAAAGAAGCTTGTTTAGGATTATCAGAAATTTTCATGAAATCACTTATTAGTGTATGACATGCTTTAGATTAGACACAATGGTCACTTATTCACGTCAGCAGCACATTAACATTCAACACATTACCACTATCATCATCTTTCACTTTTAATGGTTACCATCATAAAAAATACTCGCTATATACAAACATATTACACAAATTATCCCACACACTTACAAGCGAAAATAATAATAATGATGAGGGTAACGCGTGACAATGAAGGTGAGGGTGATCGTACACCCTCCATTGTGACCACTGACCATGTTAAGGTTGTGCGATAGCTGGAGCACTTTATGGCTATTTATTTACACATTAGTTGTTCTTTAAAGAAGTCATATTTGGCAGTTACTTACGTTATTACTTGTGGTTCTATCATTTATGACCGTTTATTACCATTAACTATTGTAAAAGTGAATGGTATCTTATGAATATTTGTTAAAGTTAAATATGACATTATGGTTTGGCGCCTCTTAAGTGCAAAATTATGGTTTGGCGGACGGATCTAAACAGGTTACCTACAAGGGTGGAATTGGTTAAACGTGGGATTCAGCTAAACAACGTGTAACACTCCCAATTTCGTGATACGCAGCGGAATTCAAGCTGGATGTTACTTCATGGCACAACATTATATCAATAGAAAGCGAACCCTAATTGAGTCGTTTTAAAGATTTATCATTCGATTTATATAAATATCGAGTTTACAAAATGAGGTCCCAAAGGTTTCTGAGTTTATTAAATAAGTTTCGAATGATAATATAACCTTCTTGAGTATCCGTGCCCTTCCGTGCCATCCTCGTAAATTATGAACCTGAGATAAACATGCTAAAAATGTCAATACAAAGGTTGAGTGAATTCATAGTGTTTTTATAGTAATCAGTTGAACACAAGTTGAAAAGTAGTAAAATTCGTAATATCGTTGCACAACATATTGCCTTAAGTCTCATGAACGAAAACCTTAACACGAACGCGTCATAATAATGACGTAAGTTACAAACATCATAGTGATGATGTGAGCAACAATGCCCTCCGGTAGGAGTTTGCCATTCTCATAGTATTCTCAATAAAGTGCATTTGGTTACCTATCCGCTAACACAAATGGGGCATCAACGCCAATAGATCTATTCACTATATTCGCTTCACTGCAAGTGATTAATGGTTCATGATATGAGGGACTTTCGATTAAAGCGATAAGTAACTTAAGCAATAGCAATTAGGTGTAGGTGTAGCATAGAAAAATACTTGTGTTCGAGTTTGTAGCATGTATCTCCCACGAGTTTGAAAAACAAGTAAAAAGTGGGACTATGAACTCAAAATAGTATGTAAAAGTTTAGAGTATTTGTGATAGTAAAAGAAAGTAGTTGGGCATGTATCTCCCCAAAAGTAGCACAAAATAATTGAAAATAGGGGCCATGAACTCACGGTAATTCATAAGAGTTTAAAATAAATGTAAACATATCAAGCAATATTTGAGCATGTATCTCCCCCAAAACGTTCAAAATAAGGAAAAGATGGGCTATGACTCACAGTAATAGGTAAAAGTTTTTAGAGTACTTATAAAAGTGAAAGCAATTAGTTGAGCATGTATCTCCCCCAAAGCATTAATAAACAAGTATAAAAACGGGGCTACGAACTCACCTTGATGATACCGTAGTCTGGATGGAAAACAAATTAAGTAATGTGAATAAACTGCTCCGACTCGCGACCTGAGTTGGTATGTCATGTTTTTAGTATTCGAATTCAAGTTTATGCGATGATAATGCTTTATAGATAGTTGGGTAAACATGAAGTCTCTTCAAAAATTAGTAATACTTATCATAATTATTTTTATGGCTCGGTTAATTGTTTATAAGTTTTATCGAAACACAAATTGTTAAATATGATATGTTTCCAAAAATGTTATATTTTACAATTTTGAATATTTACGGTTTTTACCCCTGCACTTTCAAAAATGACACTTTATACCCTCAACCAAGGTTGCAAAAATCGCTAGGCGCTAGTGAGGCGGTTGGGTAGGGCCTAGCGATTAATCGGTTAGGCGGGGATTAATCGGGGATTAATCGGATTAGAATTTTTATGCACAAAATTGTAATTTTAGATATTGTATTATATTATATGTATGAAATAAGCATGGTGCATCAAAGTTCAAGTATTTCAAGGGTTCAAATATAAAGATAATACATAATTATTCAAATTTCAAAGTCAAATATAGATATTACTCGGTTTGTTGACCATTTTTAAGCGAGCTTTGATTGATTTTGTTTGATTAATCGGTTTGTTACCGATTTTTAAGCGGTTTTGTCTGATTTTTAAGCGATTTTGTTGACCGATTTTTAAGTGATTTTGTCCTATTAGACCGATTTTGTCCGATTAATCGGTTTTTTGACTGATTTTTAAACGATCTTTGACCAAACCGATTAAATAGGCCGATTATGATAAATCAAGGCGCTTACTGAGCGATCAGCGATTATGCGGGGATTAATCGGCCGCCTGGGCCGATTTTTACAACAGAGCCCTCAACTATGGTTTATTTACAAAATCAGCCCTTGTATTATTAACTTTGAATAAATTACATTTTCAGCCCAAGAAAACTTTATCTTTCAAAAATTACAATTTCTACCCTTGTAGTTTTATAAGAAAAATTTACTTGTTTTAGGCCTAATTCGACAAAAGTAAGGGTAAATATAAGCGAGGCCTTAAGAGGTTTTTACTACGTTCTTGTTCATTTCAAAAGTTTTTACTAGAATTCTTAAGCTCTTACGGTTTGGTCGCAATAATTTCCCAAAGTAGGGGGTTTAGGTGCCTTATTTAAAGAATGTTGGTTTTGGCGACAACAAACCCAAATGAGGACAAATTTTACACGAGGAAAGCCAATATTTCTACGACGCAATTGATCCTTTAAACACTTTGATGTAAGCTCTTCAAGATGGTATAGGTCTCATATTTTAGTTATCTTTGGTTAGGGAGAAACAAGCCCGTGAACATGGTCACTTGGCCACGTCATGTTTAAAGAAAAATTCATTTTTGACCATTAGATTATACGGTGTAACCTAGGGACATCGTGATATGTTAATTAACTCATTTTAAGTCATTCTCTAACATCCTATAGCTCATAAGACTCAAATTTTGAAAAATACACGCAAGAGTTATTTATAAAAATCTTTACGAGTCACCTACTTTTTGATGGATTATAAAAGAGACCATAAGGGTTTTTAAAGACGTTCTTAGGGTTTTAAAATCCTTGCAACGAGCTCTTTAAAAAGGTGTAACTCTCATATTTTATAATCTTTTAATTAGCGAGATATTAATTATTGAAAAGGGCTACTTAGGCTAGTTTTCGACAAATTGAAAATCTCGTTTTCAAACCTTAAAACTTTATAACTTTTGCATGCAACCTTGTGACATGTTTTTTTTAACTCATTTCCAATGTTTCTAGGGTAGTCCAAGATCAAATTTATATAAGGGTGTGTTTGGTTTTGTGACATGCGACCAAAAAGAATAGCAGAATTAAAGCGAGATATAAGGGCTTCTTAACCAGGTTATGGGGGCGTTTTGTAGTATCCTAGGAGCTTGTTGAAAGGGCTTAATGGCTGGGCTTAAGGGTTGCGACTTCTAGCTTAAAAGTTGGGCTTAGGAGAGGTGCTTGGCTTGCTTTTATAAAATACTAGCCTATAAACCCGTGATAAATCACGGGCTGCTTATAATAAGTTAGAAAATATAACCTAAAAAGGTAAAAAAAACCAAAAATACCAAGTAATGTTAAGTCTCCAAAAAGTTTGTTCATTCCCATAAAAAATAAAGTATCAAGAAACACTGAATTTGTTAAAAAAAACGAAGAAGAATAAACCAAGAATCTCCAAAACCGGATAATCTTAAACTTAAGCACATATAACATAGGTAAAACTAACAAAGAAGAACAAAGAATTTTAAGTAATGGCGAATCAAATCTTTTGTAGCACTTCATGGTAAACAACATTCAAAGTACTGTTTGAAACTTTACCATCCTTGTCGTATATCAAAACCTTCAATCCTTTCCGGCTTTTTACTCTAGACACAGCGACGTAAAGCTGAACATGTGTGAAGACTGGCTTAGGCAAAAAAATTCCAACTTTTGATAAAGACTGGCCTTGACTTTTGTTGATAGTCATGGCGAAACATACAACTAATGGAAATTGGCGCCGATTAATCTTCAACGGAAGCCTCTTGTCTGAAGGAATGAGTTTCAACCGTGGGATGATAGTAGTGTGTCCGACATTTGTTCCTGTTAAGATTTGTGCCTCGATAACATGTTCACCAAGTTTTAGAATCCTTAGTCTTGTCCCATTGCATAACCCAGCAGTTTGATCAATGTTTCGAGGAAGCATGACGGGTGCACCTACTTTAAGAGCTAATTTGTGGTTAGGTATTCCAGACAACTTAAGACCATTCAACACTTCAGGAGAGTACAAAGATTCAGTGTAATCATTGTCTAGACCTTCGGATTCACATATACTATCTGAACTATAGTAAACAACCTCGTCACCCGAAATTTGAGATAGCAAATGGTCATTTATAACTTCAACAACTTCGCGAGTGGGAGCAAGAATTGCCCTCTCTTGAAAAAAAGAAGAATCCCGTAAGTTGTTGAGAAACGATGGATAAACAAATTAGACCAGTGACGGAATAGGATTAACATTATCAGTTATGAGTAAATCATCCGGAATATCAATTGTTGCCTCACCATCGTTAGCTCCACCTAAACGACCATCTCCCATCTTTAATATCCAATCTCCAAAATCCTTGATTTCTTGAATTTTACACTTATCAGAACCTTCTCTCAATCTCATGTTTGTCGTTAACTCAATTACTGTACAATCATCCCATATATAAGACGAATTAAGAGATGCGTGTACAATGTCCTGCCTTGTTCCACCTGGAATAACTGGCAAAATTTGCCTAAAATCTCCTCCAAAGACGATAACCTTACCACCAAATGGTATATCTTTTGCACTTGGGTTAGTGGTCCCAATAACATCTCTCAAAGATAGATCTAAAGCTTCGAAACAATGTTTGTGCATCATTGGAGCCTCGTCCCATATTATCAAACTTGTCTTGATTAATAAAGCAGCCATATCTGTATGATAAGGTTTTAAAAGGTACCATTTTGAGGGGTCGTTTAAGCCCTTATTTGATCACTTTTGTATCCGTTATTGCTTAATATCGTTTCTTTTCAGTTTTTAGGTCTCTTGAAGGCAAAATGCTGGAATGGCACTTATTTGGACGAAAAGGCGCGAATATCTGAAGAAAATGGCCAAAGTCGAATCGAGACACTCAAAGTCTGCCGAAATGTATACGACGGCGTCATCGCTAAGCTGCGACGCCGTCGGAGGAATTTGTGACTCGGAAGAGAAAATGGCTTGTTTTGAAGGACGGTCGGGCTTTAAAGAGTAGACCGTCTCAACCGAGACGGCCTAGATGCGACCAGACGGCGTCGAAAGTCGAAGAGGACGGCGTCACGGACATAAGGTGACGCCGTCGCAAGGTTAACGTGGCCAAGACGAAACCCTAATGACGGCTACACGGCGTCACAAAACATAAGGTGACGCCGTCGCATATGTAATATTATATATAGAATCCGAATTTTTCGGTTTAGGATAGTCTTTTGGAGTAAAAACCTAAAACCGAACCAAGGGTGTCTTGTATAAGATTTTAGGGTTCCAAACCCTATCTTACATCAAGATAAGTATTTACTTCATCAATTCAATTATGTCTTTGATTATTTGTGTGTATGCTTGCATGTTCTCCATGTCCAGCTAATTTATTTGTGTGTTTGCTTAGGGAGTATGAAACTTAATTATTGAATATTGATTGGTTGTTTCTTATCTTAGTTGATTAATGATCTAGTAATGCGATAGGTCATTCATTGTGTACTTAATGCTTGATTCATCTTTGTGAACCTTAGAATATAATTACCGAGTAGTTGTAAGCTAAACCATCCAAAGAGTGCCTTAGAGTAAGAGTTTATTATCCCTAGTGGGTTTTGTAGACGAGACCCTTTGGTAAGTTCAAAGAGTTAGGGAGAAACGCATACCCTACAACTTTAGACACACAACGCAACTAAGAATAAGGACGTGACAACTCAACCATCAATAGGAGATAATTAAGGAGTAGTAAAACCTAAGTAAACACATCTTTAAACTATCATACGAGCACACATTAATTAGACATAGACTACCACCACCTTAGTTTAGATAATTAGATAATAGTAGAGTAATCGGTAGAAATACCAAACCCCCCAAATCCAATACCCGAGATTCGTACTTTTCAATTTCCTAAAAAAACATAAAAAAGATAAAAAATAATCTTCCTCAACCTTAACCTTAGCGTAGTAACTTCTCACTAGCATTCCTATTCCCCTAGAGAACGATATCAATACCCGGCTTACCCTAATACTACACTACAACGATTAGGTTCATTGCCTGGGGTGTTGAAAAACTTGCTCGACGAAAGGAAGTTCCTTTGACCCCGAACGCGCTGCGTAAGCGTTTCACTGTACCAACGGTTATTGAACAAAAGGAGTCCTCGTTGAGATTAATAGGTATACCAAAGCGAGAATGGGTTGTACGACCACCTGTTAGAAGCAAAGAAGCAATATTGAAACATTGAATATCTATATTTGTGGATACACCAATAAAATTTTATTATTTACAATAAATCAGATAGGTACAAACCTGTTAGAAGCAAAGAAGCAATACCACTCGATGCCACATTTAAAACAATATCTCCTTTAGAGCGTATAGCAGCGGATAATGTTTTCCATATGTATGTCTTTCCCGTACCCCCATATCCGTAAAGGAAGAAAACACATCCTTTTTTTTTCAAGAGCTGAGATAACTCTTTGATATACTATTTTTTGTTCGGCTGTTAGAGTTGGAAAGAGCGTGTCATGTTCTGCTTTCAGTAAGTCGGTGTCAGAGAAAATTTCGTCATGAATCAAAGAGTTTGTGTGGTTTTCCAGGAACTCCAGATCTGGTAAAGGCATTCCGTTTATAGAAGTTAAGCTACTTCCATTCTTACGAAGAAGATTGTCTATATATTTTAGACATAGATTTTTACGATGACGTTCACGGATCTCCAAATCTGGAAACAGAAATGGAATGTGTAAATGAATAATTGAACAAAATTTATAATGTAAGCTATAAAATTGTTAATTTTTGTTTAATGGAGTAGAAACAATGTTACCTGGATTATTAAAAAGTACACGTTGCTCATGTTCAATATCATCAGACATATATTCCCATGTTTCGTTCCATACATGATCAGGTCTGACAATACTATTTGACGTAAGCAACGTCACAAATAAACGACGAACATAATCAGCAAACAAAATACGATGTCCTTCTTTAATAGCCTCGATGTACTCTTTGTCATCGTCTAACAATTCGAGTGCAAAACATGTGTCCCTATATGAATCATATATTTTTTCATCTTTACCCTGATAATCATAGAATCTATCACTAACCGTGCGAATATCATCCCAAGTTGTCGGTCCTTTAACCTTATTCAAAAGAACCCTCAAATAGTATGCATCACCAAGAGAAGGAGGAACATAATGGATCCTTCCTACAGCAAATCCCTGCTTCCTACGCTGCCATATTTTCTTTTCAGGCTTCCAAACAAACTTAGTTGGGAATTCAACATACGTCAAAGTTCTGGCAAGAGCATCGGTTTTATTACATTCCATCCATGCCAAAAACTTAGAAGAGGAAACTGAAGGCTTGTTTAGGACATCGTTAATATCGGCATCAGCCTCGTACACGACCTTTGTTGTCCAGGTAAATGAAATGGCAACCTCTCAACAGGGGGTAACGGTAGTGAACTTCGTACCCTAGAATTCTCCAAGTTGCTTCACACGCTGAAAGATACCTAAAATCATAATAATCTTTGATCTCATCCTTTACTTCTGCGTCAGTGGTTTCTTGGTTATCATTGTTGTCAACACAAACTTTAGCATTAACATGATCTGGTCCCTTATTTATGTATTTAAACAAATATTTGATAGAACCAGCCTGATTACACCACTCCACATTTATGTGCGCCTGGTAAGTTTTTAACAGAACTTTATTATAACCTACAACAAAACCATTGTGTAGCTCTACCCCGCTTTTTTTAATAAACCTTCCATTATCAGGCCTTTTGTACACTGGGAAACCATCAGAGTCTGTCATAATGCGATCTGAAAATTTCTTTGGAAATTTTTTTGTGCATTTCCCTTTAGTGGTACAGGGGCAACTTGGATTATCAACTCCACAAGGGCCATGCATCATATGTTCACTTACAAGGCGATAAAGTTGCGGGTCAGTATTTTTGTCTGGTATCTCAGCAGAAATGAAATCATCGATCTTTTCATGATTAACCAACTTATCATTCGGGTGCAAAAAAACACATATGTGGGCGTACGGAAGTCCTCTCTTCTGAAACTCGACCGTATATACAACTACAATATATAAAAGAACAATATCAATCAGGTACAAATATATCAAAAAACAAAAGGAAGTTTACTAAACATTTTCAACAGTTACCTGCATTGACGCGACCAAAAATCTTTGAGTCCTCAAATTCTTTATTAAATGATCAAGCTTCATCTTGAAGGTCTTGCATATAATATCTGGCCTATCTTCGGGACGAAGACCAGTTCCATTCAAGAACCTTGTAATCTCGGGCCATTTCGGATTGCAAGTGAAAGTGATGAAAAAATCTGGATGGCCATATACTTTGCACAGTGACATTGCATCTAAATAATTTTGACGCATATATCGTGCACCTCCGGTAAAAGACGATGGTAGTACTATACACTTGTCGGTGGTAGATGCATCGTTATTGCCCTTATCTGCATGAAATGATAGCTGCTGTTGATATGATTCAACACGTAGGATTTTTTGTTGTTTGCGATGAAAATACAACCTTTCTATTTCGACCATGGTAAAAGCATCAACCAAAAATTGTTGAAAAAGTCTTCTAGAGTTATGATGCAGTGAGAATCTGTCTTGCCTTTCTTGAATGATGTAAGCAAAGTATTCTCTCATTGTTAACCTATCACGTTTTTTTGGGTCTGGTTCAACAATGTCTCTATGAAGAATATCGGTTCTGTATCCATCTTCACCATATGGAAACAAAAGAGGATATTGTAGTGATAGAAATGAAGGGTGCAAAACATTAATATGTTTAAGTTCACCGGTTCGTGTTTCAATCACAATATCTCTTTTATCAAGAGAATCTTCGATGTCTCCCACAATTAAAGCAGCTACCTCTGAGGCGGTAGGGAGATTGTACTTCCTTTCGTCAGATGCCCTATTACCAAGTAATCTTAACCGTACGTTGTCTATTTCATCTCCTTTGTATCGATCTCTGACCATTCTATATGACTTGACCAATTCATTTTCCGCATCTAAAGTCTTCCTTAGACCTTCAATTATTTGTAGATCAAGTGAATCAGATGATTTCGATTCATTTTTTTATCCAGATCTGCAATAAGAAAAATAACAACATAGTAATTAATAGGATACGTTAAAAAAGACATATATCGATCAAACTGCAACATCAAAGAATTACAAATTGGAGCTATATTACATGAGGAATCTTCATTTTTAATGACAGAATAGTTATAAAATTTTAGTACATAATATATCTGTAAAGATGTCAAAAGAAAGAAGTTAAAAGTGTTTCATACCGGAGTGCGTCAATCCTGTTCTTCACCTCATTTTCCGTGTCGTATATGTACAGTTGCGAGAACTTCGCGCTTGACCCATCATTTGGTAAAATACTACCATGACTATGATAGTTTTGACCATGAAGCCTAAAACAATAAGGCCCCTTACCCCTGTTGACGGAATGATCAAGTTTTCCACCCATTGAGGTGAAGGAAAACATCATGTTGTATGTACGAATATTTTTTTGGAAATTTCTGGATGTCGCATCATCATTACGAAACAGGTCCAACAAATGTTTAGGAGCCTCTTTTAGTTTTGAAACCTTTACTTTTCCATAAAGGCAACATGTAGAGTAACTCCACCCATCATGAAAACGCCTTTTCAGCCTCGCCTCAAAGTCAAACAATACAGCATTACATGCACGACATATATTGGTTGGATCTCCATGGTCAACATATTCTGCAAACCAAAAAAAAGTTGTGAAAAATAAAGTAAAGTTTGTCCATGTTAACAGTTTGTTATGTTAATAAGTTCGTGGTTGAAGTTATTATGACCTGAACAGATTCCATAAAACTTGTCTTGGTCATTTGAACCAAAAACATCTTCATCCTCGTCAATATCAAAGTTTATTCTAGGAATCTAGTATATTACTTTCCTTTGTCGCTTGCATGGATGTTTTCTAGATGTACTCGCAATGTTGGTTTGTAATTCAGTGGAATTCACGGTAGATTGATGTAAACCATGACTGACATTGGAACCTACAATTCCATATAGGTAAAAACTTTAGCGAAGCAATTTAAATGTTAACTCACTAAATATGTCACATGAAATTTGAATCTTGTAACTTTGTATAATTAAAAAAAAAAAATAAAACCGTTAACATGGTGTTGTATAATCCCATTGTTGACCAGTTGTGGAGTCATAGTTATCCACTTGGGACGTTTGATCCGGGTGACTTCTTTTTCCTTTTTGAAGAACATCTTATACATCAGACATGACGTGTAAATTAATAAAGAGTTTCAATACTAAAACACACAAAAATATCTAAAATATATAAAAGTAAACATATAATCATTATACCATTTGAAAAGTCATTTATTGGTGGCCTTCCCCCATTGGAGATGTCACTTAACGGTGGCCTGCCTCTGCATCTAGGGAGCAAATCTGTCGCTAAAAAAACAGGAGTTTTGTTGTTGAGTAAGTTTGGCATGAGTGTTGTTTTTGATTAAGTTTCACAATGGAAACATATATGAGCGACAATGGAAACATATTATAGTAATTATATGGGCATTTAAAAATACCTTGAACACCTAATGGTGGATTTGTTTTAGGAGAGATAGGAGTCGCAATATTTTCGTTATTCAACTGAGATACATTTGATAATTTAACTGCAAGCATATTGAAGGTATGTTAGAAATTAAATATATATTTGTGGAAATCGCCAAAAAATATTGAAATTAACCATTGGAGATGTCGCTTAGTGGTGGTCTGCCTTTGCGTCTAGGGAGTAAATCTGTAAAAATAACAACATGCATGTTGTTGTTTAGTAATATTGAAAGAGTAACCGGAGAGATACATAAATATGTAATTATATAGGCATTTAAATATACCTTGAACACCAATTGGTGGATTTCTTTTAGCAGAGATAGGAGTCGCAATATTTTCGTTATTCAACTGAGATACATTTGATAATTTAACTGCAAGCATATTGAAGGTATGTTAGAAACGAAATATATATTTGTGGAAATCACCAAAAAATATTGAAATTAACCATTGGAGATGTCGCTTAGTGGTGGTCTACCTTTGCGTCTAGGGAGTAAATCTGGAAAAAAAAAACAGGCATGTTGTTGTTTAGTAGTTTGAAAGAGTAACCGGAAAGATACATAAATATGTAATTATATAGGCATTTAAATATACCTTCAACACCAATTGGTGGATTTGTTTTAGCAGAGATATGAGTCACAATATTTTCGTTATTCAACTGAGATACATTTGATAATTTAACTGCAAGCATATTGAAGGTATGTTAGAAATTAAATATATATATATTTGTGAAAATCACCAAAAAAATATTGAAATTAATCATTGGAGATGTCGCTTAGTGGTGGTCTGCCTTTGCGTCTAGGGAGTAAATCTGTAAAAAAAATAAAAATAAATTAAATAAAAAAATAAATAAGCATGTTGTTGTTCAGTAAGTTTGAAAGAGTAACCTGAAAGATACATAAATTTTATAATTATTTAGAAAACAATATACACAAACCATATTATAAAAATGGGTTTCATACCACTGGTAATGCCATGCACAGGGGGGTTGCCCCTGTGTATTGGAAGAGTGTTGGTATTTGTTACAGTGGGATTTGTAATGATCATAGGGAAATTGGTGTTTGCAAGCAGAGAATCGCTTGAAGAAGTAGTAGCATAATGTCCTGACATTGCATATCATAAGAAAAAAATGTTATTTGTGTTATTCCATTGTATTCAGCAAAAGTCTATAAAAGAACAACCATGGGAAACTCATCATCATAACAACAATGGGATACTCCCAATTCCATTGTATTCAGAAAACACTTAAAAAATGAACAGATATCATACCTTTTGTTATCTATTTAATCGGTCTCCCTCTACGTCTACGAACCAATGACGTGTCAGGTATGTTTGAAGATAAACTTTGAGTGCCTTTGTCTTGTGGTGTAGCAGTTACACCATGTTGTTCCATTAAGCCAAATTGTGTGTACCCTAGCAATAAGAATTGGAAGTCCAACTATATGAGAGATAAGTTATATGAAAATGATAAGATATCATGTCATTAATAAGATTTCATAACAGGCAAGTAGTAAGTAAACGTAATGGCAATTTGATTATTTTATACTACTTTCCAAAAAAAAATTAAATTACAAAACGTGATTTTAGGAAGGTATCTATATATATAATAAATATCTTTTGCAATAACTAAAAAAATCAATCCCAGGCATATGAGTAAACACAATCTGGCTAGTGCCATACATATAGGAAGAATGACATGATTATGCTTAAGTTAGTTACATTGGTCATAGATGTTAGGGTCTTTGCATAGCCATTACTTCAGTTAGTCGCAATCTACTATTTTATCTAATAATCAAGATTGGTGATTTGCACGATTTGCATGTGTTCACATGAATTTTACAGTCATGTTCACAATAGAACATGTATTGGTATTGTGGAAAACATCATATCATTCATTGTTCTTTAAGTACAGGAAAGTAATGGTGGTAGTATAAATTTGAAATAAAAATGAAGTGGTTTATAAATAGCATAGGCATACTCCTAATTTTTGGAACAAAAAAGTGACTATTAGTTACGTTCCAGTATCCTATACAGAAGTCATGTGGGGAAAATCGAAACACCAACTTTGAGTTATTGATCTTTCTATATAATAGAATAAAGCAAGCATATGAATACTATGATTGAATGCCTCCTCTTTAAAGTTAAATGAGCATAAAACAATGTAAGCATATCTGATGTCTCGGGGAACTTTTGATGTAGATAGGAGAATCATGGCCATTATACTCACCTGTAAACAAATGTAAAAGAATAACATAAGTAAAGATGTTCAATTCACGAGCGCAACTTAATGTTCAAACACGTACCTTAGAATAGTTCCAGGTTACTCATTTGAATACTTTGCAGAAAGTAAAAATGACCTGTATTTGAGCATAAAATTACTGTGTAGAAACCAAAAATGAAAACCACCAACATCATAATGACCATTCATGCAACGTTCCATAATGACCATTCATGCAACGTTCCAAATAAAAATTATTGAAAACCAAATAATAAATGTTCATTAACGTTCGATACAAACTTATTCAAACACAGAGTATCTTGTTGCATAGCATAACGCAATAAATAAAACAAAGTTCAAATCTGGTGTGAAACACCAACAAAGATTCAAAAGACTCGAAATAAGACGATATATAAAGATTGTTTATTTGGCAGTTGCCGCATATCATCACTCCTCTTCCTTTTCCTTCTTTGGACTAAGCAACTTTTTCTTGGTAGAAGAGAAGACCGGATCATTGTCGACGTCAATCACGTTTCGCAATTTGGATTTCCCAGGGCTGGTGGCTGTACTCTTTTCATCTTCATGTGATGTGATATTATCACAGGTAACAGATAAGACGTCCTGTTAAGAAAAAAAACATACTGAGTAAAAATAAATATAATTGATTTGACGTGGAATAGCGTTGATCGTGTAAGATATATGTACCTTAGCGTGATTGCTTCCTGAAGGAGGGAACATGAATGAGCTCGAAGGCTGTGTCATCAATTCAATAGCTGTAGATTGAGAGTTGGATTGTATTTCCTGTTGATAGAAAAGTATATTGGTAAATAAAATAGTGGATTCTTGTTAAGTACATTCATGGAAAAAAGCTTACCTGATCATCAGATTCTTTCTTAATAAGCTCCTTTATTATATTAGTATCATTAGTCAACTGGGAAATACCGTAAATATGCTTGTTGTTTTCAATGTTGAATTCCTTGATATCAACTTTGAAAGGATAAGTATTTTCAAGGAGTTTGTTAAAGTCCTTTGGGAGAATGTCCATGTCTCCCTTCTGGAAATTCAAAATTTGTGAAATAAAAATAACAACCAAAATTACATGTAACAGATATAACACGAAATTCATAACTTTTGGTTTATGTCATACCTTCCTCACTTCCTGCACGAGTTCAGCTACACTCTTGTCAATTATCGGGTGTGCTTGTCTATCGAACAAAGTGAGTGAAACTGATCCAGTTGAGTCCATCACTCGCAATGGAATTTTGTACCTTCAATAAAATGTTAAATGGATAAGTAAGGTTGTTATTATATATCCGTAATTTAAATATAGGTGACAACTTACTTATACTCGACGTCAGTATCTTGATCACACTTTTTGTTGGTACACCTGAATACAGACCACTTTTTAACAACCACGTCATACTCATCTTTTTCAGGAACACTCGTTTGTTTGGCAGAATGGTTACATTTTACACATGCAAGATACCACCAATCAGATTCACGCTCAATCTTCTTAACAGTTGCTACGACAACACATGACATAATCTGGAACCACATACACTAAATGATTTATACCCTTTAACAAATAAAAGAAAGTCAGACAATAAGACGTTTGAAAAAAAGGCATCTTATACCTTTCCTTTGTCATGGATATCATTGATAGTCACTTTTTGCAAGTTGTTCAGAAAGCCGTGCTTAATAGAGTAACCTGAAAATGCTGTCAAATGAGTAACATGGTGATCATCTCCCTCCAAAGCACGGTTTTCAAGCAAGCTGTGAAAACAAATAAGGTTAGCTAAAAGAGGTGTATAAAAAGTGATTTAAAGATTCACGGTGAAAGGAGTGTTGTGTTTATAACTCACTGATTCTTAAAGTTATTAATATTAGGAATGTCGTCATTTATGAACAGCTTTGTAGCACCAAACATGCTTGAAACAGCAGGTTGACCTGTTTGGCATAAATGTAATGTTATTTAAATTATGACATGGTTTTCATGAATGGATAAACGTGAAAAATGATCAATAGAATTTACTTTTAAAAGAAGACTCACGTTTATAGATTTTGTGTTTCATGAACTGTAGGATGATGACAACATGGCCCAAGTTTTGTCGGTCACCTAACGCGGTGTTAAGTTGGTGGGCATAGTTACTCCATAAAGTTATATTCCTAAGCTTGTACCCACTACGAATTACAATTGGCAGCAGTAAATCGAGAGTATTTAAATAACAAACATGGGAAAAATAAATAAAAGAGCCAAGTATTAGAAAATGACTTACGATACATCCTCCAACTCCAAACGGATGAACGGGCGTTTATCCCCATCAACTGTAGCATGGTCGATGTTACCACAAGAGATTAGGTCTCCTATGAGATCTGTATACATAGATAAGCAAAAGTAAACATGCGTGAACGACCAAGAGGTTTTAATATAACTGATATAGATTTAAAGTTGAAGTGGATATTTTTAAACCATAAGTCACATCAGATGCTTTTTCCTGTTGAAGAAGGCTCGCAAAAGTTTTAAACCTGAACCCATACATTGGTCCGGTATAAGTGTCACAAGGAGTGACTACGGTTGACATATAAAAGTTAATTTTATAAGCATTGTCAACGATATAAGGGCTTCCTTGGCTCTCCCCAACTCCAAAAGTAGAAATAAAGACGCATTTCCCTTCTTGTAGAGACTTTTCAAACTTAGGACAGAAACTCTGCTTCACAGTAGCAACAATCTTGTTTTCCTATAATGTAAATGCACAATTAAACAATTAGAACACTGAAAAAATAAAATCTATTATACAAAGAAGCTAGACAAAACATATATATTACCTCCTCGTCTTGCAGAACCATCTCAATCTTCCAGGTTTCCAATGGGTTTTTAAACACTGTCAATTTCCACAAGCATATAATCATTACTTTTATACGCCACTCATCTTTCAATGGTGTCAACTCTTTGAGCATGTTAGTTTCGGTAACCATGAGGGACATTTTTGAGTGATAGAATACAACGGAGATGTGAATGATGTGAATGTTTCATGCCTCATATGTCTGAATTTATAGGGTTGCGACATAGTGGGTATTGATATGATCAAATCATGTATTTTAAAAGGATTATTTGAAAAATCAATTAGGTTGTTATAAAAATCAATTAGGAACCGATTTATGCCCAAACCAAATTAGGAAACAATTGATTTAGAATAAATTGTAGTCACAAAACACGGTATTGTAAAATTAGGAAAAAATTGGGTCTAAATCAATGGAAGAAACAAAACCTGTTTTATGGGTCAAAAACAATTGGGGCAAAATCATAAACCAAAATTAAAACCATAAACCATAAACATAAAAATTTTAAGTTTTTAACTAATGATCTTTACCCTTAAATTGCATAAGCAAATGGGGAATAATGTATAGTACAAAAAAATCAAAAAAAAAAACAAAAAAACAAAAAAAACAAAAAAACATACCGAATTAGTAGATGAACCGTTTTGTTTTTTTTGAGGTACCACCAAAAACATCTTCAGTAGATGAAGCAAGATTGTTTGATAATATGGACCGATTGGGATATTATCATAAATCAATATCTTGGCACCTATATGATTTATCACCGATTGGGACCTATAGTTGGATTTATCACGGGTTTCATAATCAATATCTTGGCACCTATATGATAGCAGCAACTTTTAGAAGATGAAAAGTATAAAAAGTCAACATTGTAAAAGAAAGAATAAAAGGCATCTAGCATTGAGAAGTTAAGTTAGAAACGTGGCAAATGCTTACGTGGATTTAATGAGCTGGCTTTTAGTGCCAGCATGGCATTAATGAGGTGTAAAAATTTTCAAAAAAAGTTTCTTTTATTATATATATAGATATATAACAGCTGTTAAAATTTTGATTAAAATTAGTGTTCGTTTTGCGTTTTCAGGACCCGTGCTCCAGAGTTTTTGAAGAAAACGTCGTTCCGGACAACTTTCGTGTTTTAACTTTTTCATGAAACGGACCAGAAAGGCCTCGTTTCGCGTGCCTAAACATTCTGTCACAGAAAGTTTTTGACAGCTTTTGTGGTGACTTCTTTTGGTCGTATCTTTTGACTCGATAACCCGTTTTAGGTGATTCAAAAGGCCACATTTTCCTTTAAAAACCATTTTTAACAGTATGTACTTGATATTAAATGTGATAACGAAATTGAATGAGTTTAAAATGCTTACAAATCGTTGGTACTCGTTAAGGAGGGAAAACACCCAAGGGACTTCTTAAATTGATACTATGGTCTCTCCAAACTTATAACCTGAATTCTAACTTCCTTGCTGCTCCTCTTGGACTCTTAGATCAATGAGTATATAAGTGAGGGTTGTTTAGTGAGTTTTGAGTCAATGGTGAGTGCAAGAGTTGGGTGTTTGGTTGCTATTTATAGGAGTGGGAAGCAAGAGTTTCTAAGGTGCTAGGTCACCTTGTCTAGAAAAAGAGGGGACATGTTGATGTGTATCAAGACATATGGAGACTTCTTGTGATTATAGGGGACATGGTGTGGTGTGGTAAAACCCTAGCCAAGAATTTTACCCACAACCTTTGACTTGGGTAAAATCGATGGAAACAAGGTGATGTGGACTTCCATGGAGCAAGTAAACATCTTATGGTTAGGGTATTAACAAGTATGATGCTAGAACTAGTTTGGTTGTGACTTAGTTCATTTCGAACTAAAGAGTAATTAGGGGGTCGTTTATGCTTAAAGGGTTGTACCTAGGCCTTAGTGAGTTGTACCTAGAGTTTAGAGATGTAGGATACTTAGTTAGGGTTTCTAGTTAGTTTTAGATAAATGCTAGTTGGTTTAATTTAAGTGTAAATAAATAAAAGTATAGGTTTTAGGTTTGTGCATTAACACTTGTACACTGGCATTAGATTGTTGTACTTACATAAAAGAAAGACATTTTTAGGGCTTGTGCTTGAAAGGTTTGTGTAATGTGTTTTAAAATAAATAAACCAAGGTTTATAATGAGTTTTATGTTTGTAGTATGCTTCTATGCATCAATGACTTGTACATTGGCTTGATAGACTTGTACATTTACATTTTATAAAAATCATGTATAAATTAATTAGGGTTTGTGATTTCGTTAACATACAGTCATAGTTTTGTAAATTAGGGCTTATAACGGGAAATATCGTAAAGTTAGGTTTTCGTGCTTTAAGAACTTGTACATTAGCTACAAAGTGTTGTACTTTAGTGTTGATGGGTTAGTTACATGAAATCATAGTTATAAAAAATTATGGTTTCATGAAAACTCCAATAGATAGAAAACGTTTAGTTTGAATGTTTAATAATCGTACATTTATGAAATAACGTAAAGTGGTAAATAAAAGTTGAAAACTTTTATACTTGACGTATAAGGAATAAACTTAAGACATTCTGGTGTTGGTGTGTACATTTATTAAGAATGTGAGTTACGTCATATTATTTAGTTGTTGTGATTAGATAAACAGATAACGTTTTAAAAAAAAATTAAACTTGAAAAATGGATAAGTATTCTTTAGTTAGAATATCATACAAGTGGAAATTTACCGGTGGTTACAGTCTTACCCCCTTAAGTGGAATCTCGTCCCGAGATTCAGTCCATGTTAAATGTTGAAGTAATGAGGATGAAATATGGTTTCACTTGTGAAAGCTTATAAGTTAGAATTTATTGTTTTTACATGTGAATAACATTATTCCAAAGGTCATATAAACTTAAAAATTTATTTTGAATGAAGATTTTTACTTTATAAGGTTTATCATGTTTTAGTAATTAAAATAACATGGTTCATAATGGCTTGTGAAAATCAAATTATTAATATCAAAAATTTCGGATGAGAATTTGATTAATGTAGAGAAAATTGTTGAACTTCAGCTTTTGTAGATGATGAATTAGTTTGTTTCTTAGTAAGGTGAACAGTAATTTCTAACGGTCATGAATAGTGACCCAACGGTCGTGAACAGTGACCCCCAACGGTTAGTTTTTCTTTTTATAAATACCCCATTTTAATCCTCATTATTTCATACTAACTTTTCCACCTACATTTCTCTTATCATACTTCAAAATGCCGCATATTATTACCATTTTTGCACTCGTGTATGTTGTAATATCTGCTATCTATTTAGCCAACGTCACGGATGAAGATTACAAATTCTTGGCCGTAGTCTTAGTGATTCTTGTACCACTCGTGGTCCTAGCCATCGGCGTGGATAAAATATGGGGGTAATAGCATTATGTTAGGAATAAATTTTTGTTTAGTTTGTGTTATTGTGTAATCGTATGCGTTAGCATTTATTAAGTTGTGGTCTTGTGTTGGTTGTTGGGTTGAAGCCCAATAAGCCTAATGGTGTGTTTGTTTATGTAATATGGGCCAAGGCCCGTTTTAATCTAAATGTGGGTTGTGTTTT